>JAIFZK010000007.1:23152500-23167500 GCA_027481765.1 Tenualosa thibaudeaui
GGTGTGTGTGTGCGGGCACGCACAAGTAGAGGGGCTGGGAACAGGCTTTTTGAAAGGTCGACTTCAAGGGCCCACCGCCAGCTTTGGCACAAACGACCCACTCTGAGACTATTTCAAACAGCAGTGGGACAATGCGCAACCAGCCCCGGATTGTGTTTGTCCACCTAGGTATAAAATAGACATTATGGGCCGATTGTCCTGCCCACCAAGATGCTCCAGCCTGCGCTAAAAGGGAGTTGGAGATGAGTGGATGCACTTCACTGGCTTCTTGTGTCTCTCACCAATTACCTCTAAATAAATAGACACAGCCCACTGACATCAACAATGAAATATAGCTTAAAAAGAGAAGAAAGGCCTCAGCTTAAGAAGGGGTATTTGCATGTGTGGAAGAGTAGCGCTGGGTAATTGCTGCCGAGCGTGAGACGCCGCACAGACACTCGGCTCCTTTCATCATCTGTTGCCACTGAGAGGACTGGGGACACAAATAAAAACACAGGGGCCAGAGAGCTCATTTTCCAGGGGGAGAGAGAGAGAGAGAGAGAGAGAGAGAGAGAGAGAGACCCTCTCTCATAATAATATGCAGAGTCACACACACGATGCACGCATACACACACAAAATAAATGCAACACATGCAAAACATGAAGGCATGTACACACAAATACTGACACGTACTGACACACACACACATTCAATTCCTTATCAATTTTGTCATTTTATTGGTGCAATCACTCTAAGTTAAATAAGTGACCTTTTCAAATGCAGTCCTTTGAAACTACATGTGATGGATATTAAAAATGATTATCATTGTAAGTCATTGATCCTTCAAACTACCCCAAATCCTCTTCCTTTCAACACTATCTGAAACTCCAAGAAAGTGATTAAACAGTAATACTCAGACACCATGGGCTATGATATACAGCTGCAGCCGACTTAATTAGGACAAATCCCCTTTGAGATGGAACTGCAGAGAGAAAAGGGCCGGTCACCGTCGTCTGAGGGAGCTCATTAAAAATGTGGAATGTTGCTGCATAGAAAGAAAGAGAGAGTGAGAGAGAGAGAGAGAGAGAGTGTGTGTGAGAGTGAAAGGAAGGGCAGAGTTGCCGAGGCTTTCTGCTTGAGTAGCTCTAAGAGGCCTGGAGGATAAATGTCCCCCCTCTCATCTCGAGTAGTTGTCTTGCACCCAGTGCCCAGGGAGAAAAGAGCCACAACTTGTTAGTCAACAGGCGCGCTGAGGCGACGGGCGGGCTGGAGAAAGAGCAGGAGTTTGTGGGGATCGGCCGGAGGTGGGTGGGGTGTCAGGAGAGGCGCTCAGTTGCTGGAGTCCCCACACTAGCATACAGAAGCTCCCTCTCCCTTTTCTAACCTTAAGAGGGCCAACACCTCTTCAGTGGCTTCCACTAGTCTGCTGTAGAGAGATGAGAAGAACCCCTGCAGTTTGTTGGAGAACATCAAGACAAAACAATAGATAAACAGTGGATTTCTTATAATTAAACTACTATTCTTTATTTTCTATTTTGTAGACCAATTCTTTTGTTAGAATCCCCAACCATAAAGAATCACAAGATGATGTTTAATACAGATTGTACATATTCCATATGTTTTGAATACATCGTGAAATTTCATACCTAGTCAAAGTTCAAGATAAATGCCTTTTATATCCAAAAGCAAACATCTGAATTTGAAGTTCACCAACCCACTAAATACCACAAACTGCAGATGATTTCAAGACAGAAGGAATTGAATATAAAACCTCTCCTCTGCTACATAAACACTGGTCCATGAGGTTGGCAGCCCCATCCTTACCCATACCCCATTCCCCCAATTCCCTTCAGCACTCGCCCAGGCTTTTCACATCCCTGCCATGGAGGAGGACGAGGAGACCATGAGGAGCACTCTAGCACATTTCAGTATAAATGGAAGTGACTCTGCATTTAACCTCCAGTACCTCACGTCAGGCTTGCTACACTGGAGGACCAGTGGAGGCAGCGTCTGGCCCCGGCACTGGACCCCGTCTGACCCGCCGGATCAGGGGCCGAGGCCTGCCCTGCGTTAACCCTGCTGGAGCTGTCCGCCCTCAGGCAGACCCTGTCCAGCACCAGTTTCTACCTCACCTCCCCCCACCCCACCCCTTCTGGAGTTCACCCCCACCCCTGTGCTGCCATTTCCACCCTCCACCACCACCTCAAACCCCCGCCATTCTGTGTGGGTGTGTGTTTGTGGGAGTACGTGTATAAATGTGCGTGTTTGTGTTTGTGTGTGTTTGTAGAGCCTTTGCAAAGTAGGGTGTACATTCACAGCCATGCGGAGTGCTTGCCAAAGTGCTCTGAGCTTCTAGAAACCCAGTGCTCCATCCCAGTGACGCCCTCCAGACAACTTCCTCTCTGTCTGCCTTCTCTCGCTTTTATCGCTCCTTGTTCCACTGTTTCTATTCATTTCATTTTTGTCCATTGTGCTTAATGCTTAAACGATAAAAACTCAATTGAAAATGCTAATGATGCCTTTGGACAAATTAAATGCTAACATTATTCTTCTTTCTTTTTTTTTTTTAGGGGGGAGGAAAAACACTCATGGGTTTGGAACATTGTCGACTGTTCATTGGTTAGCTTTTCTAAAAGAAGAAATTAATTATTTCAAATACGTGCGGCCCCTTTCATGCGAGCTCACTTATTTGCATTGAGGAAAATTCAGCATGAGTAATTGATGTGCTCAGAATGAACTCAATTTTCCCTCCAAATTCACCCCGAATCCCAAGGCACCCTGGTTTGGAATGGGAGCAGCAAAATAAACAAAAGTCGACCAGAAAAAGAAACACAAGGAGGGAATATTACAAGAATCGAAGAACAAAAGCACTGCAAAATTGTTTGAATGAATGATGAAGGCTTCCTTTCAGTGGGTTGTGGGGGGAGAAACAGATATCATATGGCAGGCTGACAGTTGATGTCTTCATGAAAATGTGGGAATTTACATTCTAATTAAAAAGAATTTACATCTTAATCAACGCAAGCCTCATTGTGCTGCTAATACTATCCAACTGTAATAAACAAGAAATACCGGAGTGGTGTGCTTTTCCAAGCACAATGTGAGTTTCACTCTCTGTGGAAATCATTGCAGATTCAGCACCAGTCATATTTAAAGCAATAAACTTGTAAACAACCACAACTTGAGTAATGCCTCCCTGTTCAATCAAACTTAACACTGCAACGAGGAAGAATGACACAGACAAAGGACTCTATTTGACAAAGACAATGACAACATCAGCATGTGAAATCATCAAACTATCAGGACAGGTGGCAACGAGGCACAAACACCATCCTGTTGTTCTGTTTGTGTTCACAAAGAGATAAGAATAATGATCAAAGTATAGCAGTGTTTCCAGAATCATAGAATGCCTGTGTGGTCACGCTGTGTGGTCACACTGTGTGGTCAAGCTCCAGTTTCTTTTACCAACTTCCATTGTCAGGGGCAGAGCTCGCCTTGCCTATGGTCTCAAGTGCCCTCTCTGTCTGATTGGGACTTTGTGTCAGAGAAATGCACGTTGTTCAAATCATTATCAATCAGCAAAGACGACCCATCCAAGACCACCTAACCCCAAAACTCTCTCTCTCTCTCTCTCTCTCTCTCACACACACACACACACACACATATGCATGCACACACATACATTCACATTCAGGTTGTTGTTCAAATCATCATCAGCCAAGCAAGCAATCGAGACCAGGCTTTTGGAACATGGTTCTACTTCCACTACCTTAGATTAAGTGAACAGTGGAAGAGAGATTAAGATAGAACTCTGTGGAAGGTTCTTTGTAAAGGTTAGTAGTTCTGTGTGATGCAGGAAAAGAAAAGGAATGAAAAAAAAATACAAACAAAAAGAGAGAAAGGAGGAGGGAAAATGGTGGTATCCTACAGTTCAGGCCCCAGTCTGTCCTTGCGACAGCGAGAGTGAAGCCATACTCCTCTTCTCCTGAACAAATAGGAATCATTCCAGCAGACCTCCCAAACTGTAAATCAATTTAACACGCTCAGCACCATTTACACCCCGACTTTAAAAAGTCAACCGGCAAACATTAGTCCACACAAAGCCTGTCGGCTAAATGAGGCATGATTCATGAAACGGATACCTTTTATCTTCCCCACGAGCCAAAAAGGTCATTTAGTATATTATATCTAAGTGAGCAGCTTATTCCTGCTTCATTACTGATAATTAAGACATGTCATATTTCCCTCTCAATGCGTCTGCTGAGAGCTCTGGCATCTGGTATAAAATAAGCATCAATTTCAGCCAAGACTGCAGGAAGGGGGACATTAAACGTGGGCAGAGTGGCTGGATGAAATAATCCACTGGCTGGACACATCATAATGTTGCTATGCATAGGCTACCAATACTGTACCGACACTGAATAGATTAGGAATATAATAGGTTCATTTGTCACTGCCTCTATTTGCTGTCATACACAACAAAATGAAAAGATGACATAGAAGAGCAGAGAATTATGTGGATTATCATAACAGCACAATCAAGGTATGTGTGTGTGTGTGTGTGTGTGTGAGATCATGACAATGGATAAACATGCACTGTGATCTCTGTGATCTTGTTTTTCTGCTGCAGCAGTGTGCGTGTGTGTGTGTGTGTGTGTGGTTTCTGAGCAGGGTTGCTTCTGTGAGAGCCTCCACTGTTTGTGCATGAGCTTGAGTGGGGACCGCCCTGCTTCTATATTCAGTCCTACACATGCCACCTTGAGTGCTGTTCTGCGGCCGCAGCACGCAAACTTAGCTATTTGCCGAGAGTGCAACATCACCCGGACCACCACCACCCCCACGCCACCCCTCTTCTCCACCCTCTGACTCCCTGGGATATCCCAGAGAGCTGGGCCACAGCTCCAAAAAGACATCACATTAATGAGAAATCAATTTTGCATCTTACAGTTGTGTGGTCTAGCCACTGCACTATATATATTAAAGGTGTACTAAATGTATAGAATAGTAATGGTAATGTACGCTGTCCCTGACTCATGCTTTAATGGGTTTCTTTAGGTTGGTCTTGGTCTACGCATTGCGTGACAGCTGAGGACCTGAGCCAGCAATGTGTCCTCAGGCGAACAAATGCACAATATGTGCACAGTATAAAATACATATATCATTTGCTGGGTTGAGATGTTGGAGGTAAATAGTCCTCTGTTAGAAGTCAGAGATAGTATTAGGACACTTAGGTTTCCTACTGTTGTTCAGACTACTGTTGTTTAGAACAGTGGTGAAGGCAACACCAGAAATAAACGACGCAGACGCCACAGATGTGAGTGAAACTACACACACACACACACACACACACACACACACTGCTGCAGCAGAAAAACAAGATCACAGAGATCACAGTGCATGTTTATCCATTGTCATGATCACACACACACACACACACACACACACAGTGTGCACAGACTCTCAACACACTCTGACAGAACTTGCAGAGCAGTAAGTCCAGGATAGAGTAACAAATCCCTCTCTATAGCACTACAAAGTGATGTATTTTTTCTTCAGTGAAACAGGGGGCAGAATGAGTTCCTATAGCAAGCAGGCTGCTGTTCTAGCATAGACCAGTGGAACCTCTTTGAGTGCAGGGCAGTAGGGGGTTGGATGCTCTCCATTCATTTGCCACTGCTGCCTCAAGAAGCAGCCAGCTGTCAGACAGGATCTCACTCATCCCTGTCGCTTTCCAGTGAGGCTAGATTAGAGGCATGCAATCAGCAAAGACGACCCATCCAAGACTACCTAAACCCGAACTCACACACACACACACACACACACACACACGCATGCACACACATACACACACACGCATGCACATATGCACACACATACACACACACACACACACAAATACACAAATTTGCACACAGACACTCTCCCTCTCTCAGTTTTAACTTAATGTAGGTGAGGCAAAATACACAGCAAGAATATGAAGCGGAAAACTAGCATTGGCAAAAACACATTTCACAGACACATTTCCTGGTTTATTTTTATAGAGACACAGGCTTCATTGCTGTGTGTAGCTGCAGAGCCGAGATGATGTGTGTGTGTATGTGTGAGTGTGTGTGTGTGTGTGTGTGTGTGGGGGGGGGTTTACATAGATGTTACATAGACACACACACAAACACACACAAATACACACACACACACACACAGTACCACCACCTTAGTTGGTTTCACACCTCAGGCATCTAAAGGTGTCTCACACATGATGGTCTCCCACTGTTGTGTGACTGGCAATGACATTGTTTCCACTGCAGGTTACAAACATGCTGAAATCTCTATTCTCAGCTATGGAGTAGTTATTAAAAATGCATTTTTCCCATCTTGCTTTTAAGGGCATCAAACTAAACAAAAAAAAAAGATTTTAAACTGTCACAGTGATATTCCACGGTCTTTGTATACAAAATCCATTAACAATTGTTTTTTTTTTTTTTTGGGGGGGGGGGGTAAATTTATTATGAAAAACTTTCAAAATTGCAATACTTAGTTCAACTTACTTCAAAATAAATACTATAACAAATAATAGAATAATAAAAAATCATTTTAAAACATACATGTTCTGTACAAACTTGAGACAGAAAAACAACAAAATAACCCACTTATTTAAAGATATTAAGACAGAAAGTATATAGCAGGAGTATTAAAATATCCCAAGGCTACACTGATAGAACAGTTGTCAGGAATTTTCAGAAGTGCCAAGGGGCAAGAAAGTGGATTCACTGCAAAGTAATTTCATTTGACAGTGCACAATAGTCCGCCAAGAAAAACTGCATTTCACTAGCTTTCCCCTATGCTGTATGTGTTTATGGTTATGGGCAACAATCCCATGAGTATAAGAATACCACAGAAAAGAGCCTAAAGTTGGTCTGGTTGAGATGATCTGCTCTGACAAACTTAACAGCTCTTTTTCTATTGCTGCTAATGCACTTGTCACTCAGTATTAGCCGTCCTCATTAATGACAATGGGAAAGTTTATCTTGGGCACACATTTAAAATCATCCTCGGCTTACAATGGAGCTCAAAGATCTTCCACAAAATAGAAGGCGGATCTACTTACACAGGTCCTTTTTTGAAGTAGTGTTACTCTTTATGCCTGCCCGTGAATAATCTATTCACAACAATAAAGTACATTCTTCGCTGATCAATACTCATTATCTGTGCTCAGATACATCTCTATACAGCTCCATTCAATGGCTACCTGTGAGGTTGGTGGCCTGATGACAGCCACTGAAAGCCTTGTTGAAAGTCACACAGAAACCATATGTGTAATTGCTGGACTAAAATAACATTAAGAAACATAAAAGGAGACAGTTAACATGCTTTTTTTTTCAAGACCATTTATGATGTGCATACACATGCACACACCCAAACAGACAACACAACACACACACATACTCTAATGGCCTTATTTATTGTTACATATTCCGTCCCAGTGACTGAATAAATGCATGCATGCAGAGAATGTAAATAACCAATGCCCAAGAAAGGTGGGATTAAAACATAACACCGAACCATAACATACCTAACCTGCTCGGTATTAAAAAGTCTTAAAAACAATAGATTTGTCACCTTGCCTAAAATTGACACAGAATGCTCTTTTAAAGTGTAATGTGTACGTGTAATTTTCATATTTTGAACCTGTGTGTGAGTTTTTAATGTGGGAGACTTAACAAACAAGACTGAGCACTTAATTCCAGTCTTGGACCACTGCAACAAAAAGCCTCTAAGACTCATCGGCAGTCTCCTCTGCCAAACATGCTGTGAAAAGCACCAATCCAAACTAAAGGGACAGGCAGCCCATATCCTCTCATGCCATCAGCATGCTCTAGGCCCTGGCTCTGGCCCCGGCCCCGTTTGCCTCACCTCACCTCACCTCACCTCCCCCACACTGGGCCATCTCTGTGGGAAAGTTGTTTTTAAGGCAGATGCCAATGGAGACAAAAGCAGGAATAGCTCCTGGCTATGTGGCACTCTCTCTGTCCGCCCCGGATCAAAATTCCCCCTCTGGAACCGACCCTCCGTGCTGAATGCAGTGGAGAGGAGAGGTCACGGTGGCAAAAGCGCTGTCCCTTGCATTTATCAAACTCAAGCTCCCAAGCTCGAGCTCAAACACTCGCTATCGCACATCTTCCTCCTATACTATCAGTAACTATGAAACTACCTACCATCATCACTTATTCCTGCTGTAGCACTATTCATACATTAAATAAGAAATTGTAGCTCTGCTGTTTGGGTGTCTTCTTCACTAAAGGCTGCACACAGATTGTCATGTCTTTAATGTGGAGGTTATGTTTTCACCGGTGTTTGTCTGTCTGTCTGTCTGATTGCCTGTGTGCAAAATAACTTGAAAAGTACTGCACAGATTTGGATGAAATTTTCAGGACAAGGAACAGATAATTAAATTTTAATGGTGATCCAGAACACAATCTAGAATTTGTATTGCATCTGTGACCCTTTTGCCTTGGCGGAGATCTGCACTCTCCGAGTGCTTTTGTAGTTGTTTTTTTAATATATATTGAATCACACATTTGACTTTAATTAAGACTGCAATTATTTATATGCACTATAGACGACAAAGCACTTCTTTGTGTGTGGAAGTGGGGTAATTGATGAATAAGCACTCTGGCAGAAACCTCAACAAATACAGCCACATGCCGCAGGACAAACAGCACTCATCTGCGAGAAAGAGAGAGAGAGACAGAGAGAGAGAGAGAGAGTCAGAGTCTCCTTTCTTTGTCAGACAGCTAATCTTCCCGGCAAACAAATGGCTAGGTAACACACGTTTACTTAAGAGCTCAAACGAAGCAGACTGGCCTAAACAGCTGACCCACTGGCAAGGCTCTTAGAGCTGTCTTCCAGCAAAACGGCTGACAAATTGCCAACGTGCACGTCCAAGGCCGATCCCTTCGCAGGAGGAGGAGGAGCAGGAATGTCTTGGCATCTCCTGAACCTAGTGCACCTCCACACATTCACTCCATCTTCTGAGCCTAGTGCAGCTCCACACGTTCACTCCATCTCCTGAGCCTGGTGCACCTCCACACGTTCACTCCATCTCCTGAGCCTGGTGCACCTCCACACGTTCACTCCATCTCCTGAGCCTGGTGCACCTCCACACATTCACTCCATCACTGTTCCTATTGAAAAAAAAAGAAAAAAAGAAACAGTTCAGAGCAGAGTTTAAGTGGTGTGGGGGAAATGTTTTGGTCGAGCACGAAAGTTAACCACTTAGCAGAAGGGGGGCGAATGTAATGAAACCGCCTCATCCTTCCTTCCATCCCTCCACCATTCCTCCACCACCACCACTACCATCACCCACCTCTAGCTCTCCCAACACCATCAGTGGCACCACCACCTCCACTTTAGTGTGCAGTCACACAAGCACTTGAAATAAAACGTCTGAATTATGGATAGCTATTTGATGTATGTTTTAAATAATTTGCCGTACTGAATGTGCAGTGTGGGATGGGCTTGCGTGAGATGGGGTGGCTCAGTCCACGGAAGTGGCTTTCCTCTCCAATGCAACAGGGTAATAGATTCAAGTGGTGTGTGTGAGGGGTCGGTGGGGGAGGTGGTGGTGGTGGAGGGTTTTAGAGTTAGGATGAATTATTCATGGGGAATATTATTTAAAGAATCAGGTCTAAACTCTCATTAAAGCGCCTGACAGATGTATAGAATACCAAACAGAGAAGGCTTGAATAAACTCGTGTGCACACCATTTAAAAAATAAGAAAAAAGAGTTGCGATTGATGTATAACTTTATTTTGCAGCACAACTGCATGCCATGACTATTGTATGTTTAGATAACTACCAAAGTTTTACAAGAAAAGAAAGAGGCCTGTTGATGAGGGAATTCTCTTATATGAACACAAACATGAAACATATATGAACACAGATACATAGGTGAATGCACACACACACACATACACACACACAAATGCACGTCCATACACATGCTAACACCTGTTGGTATGGTTTCGTGACTTGTCTGAGTCAGGCCAGCGCTACTCTGCTGACTGAGGGGTCTTTTTAATTGGCAGAGCAGGTGGAGGCTAAAAGCCGAGTGCAGCACAGAGGGAAGAGAGGAGGGGAGGAGAGGAGAGGAGATGGCCTCTTTTGCTCTCCTCTCTCTTCCCTTCTCCATTTGTCTCTTGCTCTGTGTCTGTCGCTCTCTCACCAATTCACGCCTCTCCTGGATGTGCTCTCACCTTAATTAGTGCTGACCTGGAAATCACTTAACCAGTCATCTGACTCTAGCGAGCCTCTCACTCTCTCCGAAATAGCACCATGCCTGCTGCCTTACATAACACAGTGCATTAAGGGCTCTTCAGCGAGCCTCTTCTCATCCCCGGAGTCGTTAAGGGTATGAAGAGCAAGAGTTTTCTAATTTTCACAAGCTGCAAATCTCTCTCTCTCTCTCCCTTTCTCTCTCTCTCTGTCTTTTCCTTTTTTCTTTTTTTCATTTCCTCTGTGTATAACTGTTGTTGACACTCAACTTAAACCAACTTAAACTTAAGGTCTATTTCTCTACTCATCTGTCCTTGTTTTCCACCTCTCTTCTCTTTCTCCATCTCTCTCTTTCTCTTTCTCCATCTCTCTCCATGCTTTCTTCTCTTTAACTCCATCAGGCTAATGCTAACATGGTTTCAGGTGGGCTTTATATACCAGTGGTCAAACCCTCAGCATCGCAGACTATGATTAGAACTCTCCCGCCCCCCCACAGCCCTCTCTCTCTCTGACAGGGAAGAGAAAATGTGATCATTTTTTAATGTACTTCATTAATCATTATAAAGTTCTCTTAAAGAAAATTATGTATTTCCAGTCTACTACAATGGATTCTGTGGTTTTTATATTAAGCTTTTACTGGATGGTGCTATAAATGTCATTACTGTATACCTACTATAATTTTCTTGGAATGGCAAAATTTACAAGCACTCACATAACTGGATAACCTAAAAGAGTATTACAGCTCACATCTGGCTAGCTGTGATGCTAACAAGGCACCATTTCATCATTAAAACCAGCACACACACACACACACTCACACAGGCAAGGTGCCATTTCACCATTAAAAACCAACACACACACGCACACAGACACACACACTCCTTTTGCAGAGTAATTGCATATTACTCCACAAGACTTTGCTTTGTGGATCAACATCTTCCCCTGAGTTCAGCACACAGGAACAGCGCCACATTCACAGAGAAATATCTCCTCACTGAGTCACTGACATTATTATTTTTTGCTTTGTTCTTCTTCTTCTTCCTCTTTCGTCCTCTTCTCCTTCTCCTGAAACACACGTCAAGACCTGTATCCATCCTCTTGGTCAACAATCAGAAAATCAAAGGCAATTGGCATGACTCGAGTCCAAGCCTAATGCCTCATGATTGTACGGCGGTAAGCTGGTTTTGTGTGAGGAGCACTGTGGCTTTAGCCATGGGATTAACGGGTGGGCCCGAGCTGGGCTCCAATCCTCTGGCCTCGCTGCTGCCTACAGGCCTTTGAAGTGGGCCCATCATACCTGGCAGTCCAGCAGTGGGAACTAGACTGGTGTCAGCTCTAATCAGCCAGCCTGTCTCTGGACAGCTAACCTAGGCCAGCACTAATTGGCCCAATTGAGGATTATATATATGCCTCAGACAGGGCTTCACAACGACCATTTAGTCAAATGGGGTCTTTTTATCTCTGTCTAATTAAGATGCCTTTTTTGCATTTGTGTGAAGACAATGTTTTCTGTTTTTCGTTGTGGATGGATGGATGGATGGGAGAAGCAACAGCACTGGATGTTTTGTTTGTCAACTGAGCACCAAAATACATGTTAAGGCCTGTAGCCAACCTTTTTCATCAAGGTCATGTCATGCTTCCACTGCTGAAACACAGTGACCCATAAGAAAAATTTCAGACGTAAAAAAACCAAAATCTCCTTTTCTTGTAGTAGACCTGCATGATTTTTGAACTAATGATCTTGAAGAGGCGTTCCCTCTGCCTGCATAAGCAAAGGGTTTCTCTGCACATTAGAGGCACTAATGTGCACTCATTTGAGGGAATAACCCTTCCGGCAAAGGCTAAGTTATCAAAATTCAGGATGATTCAGAGCGTGCTGAAAGAATGCAGGAGGAGCAAAGACATATCAGGTTGCAGAGGTTTGTGCCCTTCTCCTGGGAAGAGGTCCACATCTGAAAGGCCAGAGCATGGAGGAACACTGAAAAGCAGGAAGGCGCAGAGACGTTCATACAACATGGCCTTCTATTTAAGGCACTTCTTCAGTTACCCATTAATGCATGGTTTAGTGCGGTCTTGTTTTTTATCCTTGTTCCTTCTGTGAAAGACGGAGTGGTTTGTGGTGATGCTGTAAAATTCAAATAGGTGATGATGGCTATTTTTGAATCCAGTGATAGTAGTTGGACAAAACCCACTTAATTAGAAACACAATGGACTCCGATGTGGTCCAGCAAACAAGTACAGATGGCAGTGCCTTTACAGACCCTTATGTACCAAGCATTTAGAGAGCCACTTCCAGTGGTCACCTTAACTTTTATGCTGCCCATAAATCTTACTGTCAGCAGTCATTAGAAGATAAAGGGATGCTCGTGCCCAGATGGCAAGGTTTCCTCATCTAAGTGGCAACCTCTTTAAAGGCATAAAAGGGGTCTTAGTGATACAACTATTTACACCCCTCCTCACTATAAGGTAATGAGTAGTAATGACCATTAGCTTTTAATGAAGGCAGCTTTATATGTCAAGTGACCAATAGACCCAGTTGATGTGTGGCAGAGAGGACAGGGAGTTTGGTTCTGGGGTGGGGAGGAGGAGGAGAGACTCCAACACTTAAGTAACTTAATCAAGTAGCCGGCTCAAGGGGCCAGCAGGGTCAGAGGAGGGCCAGCATGGTCACTTTGGGGTGAAGTCCCAAACACCAAAGTAGTGCCAACTCAATTGATCAACAAGGCCCATGAAAGGAGGAGGGTGGTCGGGAGGAGAGCAGACCCAGTGTACCTCCCACTGCTGGAGGCTGAGTGGGAGGTAGGGAGGGAGGGATAGAGAGAGAGAGAGAGTGAGAGAGAGGGGTGTGTATGCTAGTCATCGACTGAGAGGATTCTCCCCTTCTGTTGGATGGGCAAAGGCTCTAAGCACCTTAGGGCCACTGAGGGATCAAATGGGGAACGGGCTAGTCAGCGTTTGTTTTCAGGGCTGCTGCCTTTATCTCACTCCACCCCCTCAAACACACACACACACACAACCCACCAAGCCAACCCCACCCATCACCCCCTGCACTGACACTGAGGGAGGGCAGCGAGATGACGATACGTCCCCTTGTCTCCAGTGGCCCTCTCCCCCTCTTTACACTCTCTCTCTGTGACCGCATCTTTCCGCATGGCTAGCTGGGACTTGGCTGTTAATCGGGGTGTGGTATGGCATTCAGAGAACTGTCGAACCCCTGCCTTGCCTTGCCTTGGCTTGGCTTGGCTTGGCTTGGCTTGGCCTGCAAGGAAGATGTAGCCTCCCCATAAGATACAGATGGGGCAACAGCAAAGGCGACAGAGTCTGCCCTTTCCCGCTCTCTTTCTCTGTCACTTTGGCCACCCACATGAGCTTAAGGGCCATTCGGAGAGACTCTAATTCTATTAGAAAGGGGAGCTTACCTATGTGGGGAGACTACAATGGCACTGGGCATTATGAAAACCCACTCTCCCTCTCCTCTTGAATGCCAGAAGGGGTTTCCCTTCATCCACTAATCAGATATTTATAAATCAATTAAGCTCTCTCTCTGCCATGGCTATCTGGACTTGTGAAGGGTGGGCTTGAATTAATCATTTGGTTAAATATATCGTTGCATAACCCCCGAGGCTTTATGGCATGCCTGAGTATTGCCATCAGGATGGCACTGCATATATGCTTTTTTAAATAATTTTTGAAGTAATGACATCTTTAAAAAATAAAATTATATATAGACTATTTCATTGAAAATAAATAAATAAACAAATAAATTATATATATATATATATATATATATATATATATATATATATATATATATATTTGTTTATTTATTTATTTTCAATGAAATAGTCTCAGGCATAATTTTTTTTTAAAAAGAAAAAATATATAGGAGAAAAATTGTCATGAAATAAAACATCATGCCTTTGTGGAGTCATCAAGTGGCGATGGCAAATGATGAGTGCATGTTGTTTCTGACTATTCAGTAGACTATTCAGGATTCAGTAGCCTGCGAGTGACTAAACACATTTAACTCTTGTTTGTTTTGGTAGCCACGGCTCATTGAGCAAAATCCGCCTACCTTGCTGTGGCCAGTGGCTTTGTGCTTAGCTTAAAAGCACTGACTCAAGTCACTGAGTCCCCTGCCAAGTCACAGGGCAGATAAGTGACTCACTTCACCCACCAATGCAAAACCAAGAAGAGAGAGAATATTAAGAACGAATGAGTAAAGCTACAAACCCTGGATGAGAAACCTAACTTAAGGGACAGTTGTGGTAGGTTGTGTTAGCAATTTATACAATACAACATGGGTGGACATCCTCAGCGGCCCCTTGCTCTCCCCACCACAGGGGAGTGAGAAATGCATTTTCAATACCTTTGTATGTCTCGTACATGTGAAGAAATTGACAATAAAAGCTATACCGTATACCAGTATATGTTTATATTTGTATGTATGTATGTAACAGCATTTAACGGCAACACACTGCCATGGTATAGTATGATGCGATGATTACATGAAATTTGAGCATTCACTCTTCTTGGTTGATATTTTAAAAGACATTTTTATGAAACTTTTCACATAACCATTCGCATCATACAAATAAAAATAACAAAACAAGACATTTTGTTTATATGACATTATATATATATAAACTCCTTAAGTACCTTGTAAGCAATTCTTTACCCCCTCCTCTTAACAAACACACACGCCCGAGCACACATATACACATAGACTGATACACACACGCACAAGC
>JAIFZK010000007.1:23172500-23427500 GCA_027481765.1 Tenualosa thibaudeaui
ACAGACGTTGCATAGCACGAACTTAATTCATAGCACAAACTTATTTCAATTTAATTCATCAGCCTCTCATCTGAATGGGTCAAGTGCAAGAAATGAAAGAACAAAAGAACAAATCTCTAGTAGTCAGATGACACTCAATCCCAGCAGTCAGACGGCTTCATCCCTCTTAATCTCTAAAAGATGTTGCGGTGGAACAATGAGCGGGCCCTGTCTGGCGCTGTGGAGTAGGCCCTGCCTGGCGCTGTGGAGTAGGCCTTGCCGCGGCCAGACAGAGTGGGCATCTGTTAGGTGCAGTGGGCCCCGCTCCTCTGAGCAGGGGTGGTGTGGAGAGGGCGAGGGCTTCCCTGCCTTCTGCCTATAGAAACATTTGGGTCCAAGTTTGGACTCTGGGCTGTCCGCAGTCTGCCGGCGGCAGCAGCCAAGACCCCCATATGCCTCACCAGATGACTCTACCCCCCCCCCTCCCCCATACACACACAGTCATACACACACACACACACACACACACACAAACACACATATACCTACAATGAGAGAGAGGCAAGATTCACATACATAAGCACATAAATAAACACGTCCGCCCACTAGTCACTTGGTTTGTAAGACACATGTTAACTGCAGTGCTGCATAATTGCAACATTTCGAAAAGTGCTTTGTGTATGGAAGAGGTTGCTGTTGTATAAGCTTATTGTCACCAAGCATCTGATCAAACTCAAGTAAAAAACTGTTTCCTCTGCATCTCTGCCTTGTCATGCAACCTTTATATATCATTGTTTCCATTAAGAGCCACAGTCTGACTAAGTCCTAATGAAAAGTGGACTGATCTCTGAACAGCTCTCACACCACATTTGCATGGGTCTGATGCACAGGCTCTTATCGTGAGTTATCCATTTACAGTGGTTTCTATTGAAGGCAACGACACATTAATATTGCAAGGGATTAATATTTAAAGACATCAAATGGAATATGGCAAAATAACATGTTGAATAGACACTGATTAGTCCTTACCGAAGTTTCAGTGCACAAATGAGAGTCTCACAGATGCCTGTGTGAAGATACACACAAATGTGTCTGCACTCAAACTGCCTAAGTGTTCTCACACAAACACACACACACACACACACAAACACACACATTAGCTAGTTATGTAGCCTAACAAAATAAGCAGTCTGAGCAGATCATTTACAAGCATATTTACAAGCTGAGTCTATGATACTTTGGATAAAAGCTATCTGCTAAAAACCAGAGTCTGCTAAATACCAGTCAACTAACTTACAATAGGTGACATGGGTTATAATAAGATGTCTTTTGAAGTTCTGATGCTCTAGCTTATGCCCAAATGCCATTCCGACAGCCATCATACATCACCATAAACTAAAGACATACTGTTTTATCAAGACACATTTTACCAACTTGACAGTACTGGGTTCTGAGCCTTCACTGACGATAAATTTGACTATATTATTTAAAAATGAAAATACCAAAATTAATGAAAGTGATTTCAATTCTTTGGCTTTTCCCACGTGTCTGTTAGAAGTAATACTGATCATATATTGAATGTTGCCAAGAGAGACCAGCAATCATATTTTGTTCTTTGCAACTCTGTCACTACCTTGCCCCTCCCTTGCCCCATATACAGTATTTAAGTCTAAGAAACTCAATACTGAGGCATCTGCTCCCAATACAAACCAAGAGTATAGTAAACATCAACCATACTCCAACAAGAGATACACATCAAGAGTATAGTACATATCAACCATACTCCAACAAGGGATACATGCAGACCATAAAAAAATAGAAAGGCAGTTAAACCATATTTAACAGCATGAGCAGAAGTTGGCAAGAGGCTCCACACCACAGTTCTGTCCTTTGCCAAAGGTCTGCTCTAGTGCTCAGGCTTCCCTCAAGGCCAGGAGGGGCCAGCGACAGAAGCAACCCCAGAAACAAGAGCCCTGCTGGAGACCAGAGAAGCCAGGCCTCTGTCACTGCTGCTGTTTGGCTCTCCTTCTCTGCTTCTCACATCAGAACCTGCCCTCATTTCCGTACTTTACTTGTTTATACTGTGAGTTACTTGATTATATTGTGAGTGATATTCATTGACTGTCATTTCTAAACATTAATTTACCATCAAATGTGTCATTCCTACTTGTTTAATTCATACTATCCAAGACATGAGATGTACTCATTCACTCCCCCATTAGCTCCTCTCATGAATCAGATGTCTGGAATGAGTTTGGCCAGTTTTGGCAGGCTCAGTGTGACTGCTCGTGCAATTGTTTGGCAGAGGAGCCACCAGACAATGGTACAGTTAGACTGCAATGAGCTAGTCTAGACTCCCCTTTCAAGACATTGCAGGGCATTCAAAAGCGGTCACACACAATTTTGGCACGTCCAATTCGTACTGCGGCCGAACAGATCTTCGAGAGAGAACGGACGGGCCTAGGCTAGCTTTGGTAAGTCAAGCCAAATAGCTGCTGGTGGTGGTGCTGGTGCTGATGGTGAGTGAGTGGGAAGGGCCCGCGGGCTATTCCAGTCACCTCCCCTCTGATAGGCTTTCACAGTCAATCCCAGACAAAGAGTCAATCAATACTTCCACACATGCATCCTCACCTAGGACCACACATGACACTTTTATGAAGATGCCTTCCTAAGTCAGTTTATAGTCTAGGGGAACAAGGTTACCAGTCACACATCAATTCAGCGTGTGGAGAGGGGTTGCAATGTCACCTTTTAATGCAGACGTCTGACACGTTCAGATTCAGTCTTCACAGCTCTGCAGATTATTTGTCAATTATATCTTAGTATGATCTTTAGCCAGGAACAACCCAAAATACAAACATTTAAGTCAGCTACTGTAGAAATATATTCAGTGATACAGCTACTGTAGAAATATATTCAGTGATTCTACTACTGTAGAAATATATTCAGTACTACAAAATCATAACTGAGTTATACACAAAATACACAACTGTCCTGTGACTTCAGACTGCTGCCAGACAAATAATGATGCCAATGATGATGATGATGATGATGATGATGTCGGTGTGTGTGTGGTGTGTATGTGTGTGTGTGTGTTTCCAGAGCCAAGCCAACATTGTTTCAGGCGGCGACTCTCTGGGCCCAGTGACATTCTGGGAACTGTTGTGACATGCCAGTTGCCATAGCAACCCCTTAGGGAAAAGAGCAAGGAAGAGAGACACAGTGTGTGTGTGTCTGTGTGTGTATGTGTGTGTGTATGGTGGTTGGGGGGGGGCAGCCTGTCAAGGGCCAATTTACTCCTCTGGAGGGGTACGCTCCCTGTGGATGGCACAACTCTGCCATGAACCTGCTCCAAACTCGGGGGCGCTCCGAGGGAGTGTAGGCCAAAACATGGCCCTCTGGGTCAAGCCAAAACAAAGCCCAAGTGTGGAGATGTCAAAAAGGCAGCCAGGCTGGCAATCAACAACGCCTTGATGAACACAACAAGCATACAATAAGTACTGCTTGAACTGCAGACAATGATTGGGCCGCAGGCAAACCTCATAGGCTCACCACTCATATTTTTGAGCCAGTTATAATGTCAGTTAAACGTCATTACAATGACACTTTGTCAATGAATGTAAGCACACTGCTCTGTGTAATACCCTCTGTCGTTATTATTGTTCATATTTTAGGACAGCAATAGGCCATCAACGTGGAAAACCTGGTGAGGTTTTATTTTTTTCTGCATGATTGTTCAACTTACTGGTAAATAGCCATGACAGCAGACCTCACTGCAATCCCAGGTGTGGTTAACCTCCTGCAGGTCAAAGCTGGTTATGGACACTTCAGACATTCTCATTTACACTTCCCCAAAGCCAGCACTGGCTCTGTAAATAACTGGAGAACAATGAGAACGCTGGTCAACCTCTTAATCTGTTGGCTTTCACAGAGTTCTAAGTGATATAAAATGCCCCCCGGGATTCTTTCTGTGTCAGGGTGACCAGAAGTGCATGCTGTCCCCTCCTGCCTGATAGAATGAACTGCTCTTCGCTTTCACAATTATAGATGAGCTTTATCTGTCTACTTTTAGGTAGGTAGGATATTTCATTAAGCACTCGTCTATCAAAAGTAAGAAGTAAAGTAAGAACAGACTTGTAATGAAGAACAGACTGAAATCTAATGACAACATGGCATGACAGCCTAGGCCATGGTGAAAAATAACAATAACAGAATTGCTCTTTTAAATCTAACTTAGGTTGTGAGGAATAGCTTCTTTAACTTTTTTTGGCAACTGAAGTGACAGAGACAACAAGTCATCAGATCTTCTGATTACTTGTTTTGTGGACATCAATTTCCTGCACGCACTTGCAGTCATCCAACATCCATCAAACTCACTGGGAGCATCACAGACACTAATCCAAAGACTAATAGAAAAACCCTCCACACAAATGCATACCACACACACACACACAAACATATACACACACACATACACACACACACACACAAACATATACACACACACACACACACACACACACACACATAAACACATAAACATATACACACACACATAAACACACACATACACACACATATACACACCAGCAATGTGAGCAGACCTAAAGAAAAGCGGAGAGGAAGACTGCTTTCTGACACACAGATGATAGAGTCTTGGGAGAGAGAGGAAAGCACTTAGGAGGGAACACATTGTGTGGGGTGGCCATACCACCCCACCGTCTTGACTTCACCTTGTTTACCTGAGCGCTGCCTGGGAACAGCTTGTTGGCTGTTCCCCTGTTGGCCCTGGTGACTCCAACACTCTCCCCTGGGCAGGAGGGGGGAAAGAGAACAACATTAGTAACGAGATAACAGAAGAAAAAGGCCCCATGAACTTCCTGTCTGTGCATGTAAGTGCATGGAAACAGACACACACACACAGACCCCAACATGTCATACGCACACTGTCCCTCTTTCACACACACAGAAATGCACTCACATTTTCTCTGATAACCCTGAGAACACTGTGGAAAGATTCATGGCAAAAGGTAAATGTAAGTCTTCTTAACTGAACGTTCAAAACATTGCTTAAAATAAATATATACTTCCTAAGGTGGAACTACAAAATAAAAGTCTGGTCTCCCTTTAAAAGAAATCTAATAAATTATAATTAACAAGGATGTCTAGAGTCCCAAGGCTGTGCTCAAGAGGTCCTGGCAAATATCAATATCTCTAATTATCAGCAGGGTCCAATGGCCCGGGACACATCAGCTGCTGCCTGCTTGCCTGCCATTCAGTTTAACCAGGGGCTTAGAAATGTGCTGAGACTGTGATGGCTTCATTATGCCAGCCTCACTTACCTTCTGGAACAAATGGAAGCCTTTAATGAAGGAAGTTAGGAGATGACACAGCAACGCTAACGCTACGCTAATGCAACGCTCAGATAATGAACAAGAGCTTAATGAGCAGCTCTCCCTGATGAACACCTGATCTGTTACCCCTACTGTTCATGTGTATGTGCGCAAGCACACACACACACACACTCACAGACACATGCACACACACACACACACACAAACACGTATGTACATACACACACATGCAAAAACACAAACACACACAGACACAGACACACACACACACACACACAGAACTATACAGACAAGCACACAAACATAAACAGATGCACCCTTTCAAAACAGATTTCTCAGTTATGTGTCTGTCTATATAATGACTTCGAGACAGACCGCCCCTGTTACCACTGTCTGTCATCTTGCGCCCACACACTATTCTACACATAAATGCACAAACAAACACACACACACACACACACACACACACACACACACACACACAGTATTTTACCCCCCCAAAGTGTTCTTAGTCATATCTGTCTATAGATCATCTGGAGGACAGACAACCAATTATCCACTGTCTGTGGTACTGCACTCACACATCACTCCACATGGCCACCTCCAGAACCATCATCAAAATCTTTCGCCATTGAGCACACTTTCATGTGTGTGTGAAAGCTGGTTAAGATGACAAAGGCCTCCTTTTTAAATGACGACGGTGAAATTATATTTGGTTAGAAACATATCATCTACGTCAACTTAAAAGCTGTATAAAATAGCTGAAAAGGATTTGTCCAGCTTTTAAGTTGACATAAATTCAATTCTATTCAATTCCATTCATAGAGATGATATGATATGATGGTACATCATATCACTTTAAAAAGGAAGGCCCATGTCATCTTAACCAACTTTCACATACACATGAAGGTGTTCTCAATGGCCTCTTGTTACCACAAGGCCCCAAAAGGACCATCAATTACAGACGATTTTACCACTCAATTGTGTCACGTACGTACTCCTTCAGGCCCCTGATCTGAACTTAGCACTTCATGGCCAATTCAAGAACCCTTGAAGGAGAGGCATTTTTTAACTTTTGACAAACAAACAATGGTACCCTCTGAGCCCACTGAGCTAAACACCACTTACTGGCCCTGAATTAAACGTATGTGTCGCTGTTTGTGTGTCGCTGTTTGTGTGTGTGTGTGTGTGTAGGGGGAGGGGGTCACTCTTTCTTTAGCTCTACATTTGTGTAGAAAAGCACACATCTCACACAGCTGCCTTTGTGGGTAATATATTGTATCATGGCCTTCCCACTGAGCTTATTTTTCATAGATAATGACGGCAGCTAGGTGGAAGTCCACGAGAGCAAACGTGTGAGCTAATTAAGATTATATGCCGAGAGCCGTCTGGGCACTGTACCACCCGGCAAGGCGCTGCCTCCATTGTTTTTTTTTTTCTTTAAATACAAGGTGAGAGAGCGGGAGAAAAAAAAGAAGAAAAAACATCCATTTAAACAACAGGGTCTAAATCACCTGGAGAGCAATTTATACCAATTACACCATATCATAAAATAACCCAATTTAATAGTCAGGAAATCAACATGGGGCATTTGCCATGTGTTAGAGACAACAGCTAAAGGATTAATTTCTAGTCAACGAGCTGTCATTTTGTCTGGCTGATGGGGCCCTCTCTTGCTCTATGGGATAGAAGTGTCATTTAACCGCAGGGAAATGACATTTCACCCAGCAGCAGCACAAGTCCCAACATATCTGAATTTAGCACATGCACGTCAAAAATGTTAATTGCCAGAAAGCACTGCTAAATAAAAATGGCATGACAAAATAAAAAAAAAAGATAAAAATTAAACTGTGGAGTCTGTAAATTGTAACTGTAATTGCCTTTTTCTGCACATCTCTATAACATTTGTTTTTAGCCCGCTCATCAAATTTGCTGAGAGAGGCAGAGCACAAGAGAGCACACAAGTTCTTCTCTGTCTCTACGAGATGGGATGTTAGCACCGCCATAAAAGACTCAGTGGTTTAGAAATTAATTGGAGAAGTCCATAAATCCCACCATCTCTTTCCAAGGTGGCCATATTGGCTTGTTTGTACTTTAGCTTTCAGACAGAAAGAAAAGCAAACAGGAAGAGAAAAAAAAATGTGATGCATTTTACAGTCGTTGCTAATGCATCGCAACAGTAAAAGGCAGAGCTAAGCATTCAGCAATAACCCATCAGACATTTATTTAACCACCAATAAAAATATACTACCACACTTTAGATGAAGGGGAATGCCTAGTACCCACATTATGTCCACATAAGGACCATGTGGCCTCAGCTGGGGACATTTATGGTTTAAATTCCCAATTCAAATATTCTGCTGCTTTTTTTACACTGGAGAAGCACTGATGTCTTTTATATATAGAACCCACAGAAACCTTGTGTTTAAGCAAATGCAACAGGAAAAGAGATGATTAATAACTGACGAGGAAAAATATAGGCGCTTTGTGAGTAAACAGTGATATATCTATCAAAATGTGCAATTCATCACATGGAAATGGGGAGAGAAAAGTTCCATCTCAGATTTCAAATGCAACTGGTCCATTGTGAACACTCTAATCCACTCCTAATCTGGATGGCGGATCCCAGTATGCTTTCTCTCGCTAGTCACCACCCATCTCCTCCCTTTGTGTGCCAGCCGGCCTCCTTAACGTTTTAGCAGAGCCTTGACTGGGTGAACTTTGATCTGATGTCTTCATTGAGGAGAGCTCCGGGTTGCCCATTTAGGATGCAAATCCTCTGGGAGGCCTACTGGCACTTTGTAAGGACGGAAAAGGCGAGAGCGAGTGAGAGAGGGAGAGGGAGAGAGAGAGAGAGAGAGAGAGAGAGAGAGAAAGCCTATAAGAGACAGAGAGATAGACACTGTGCATATGTGTGTGTGTGTGACAGAGAGAGAGAGGGAGAGGGAGGGGAGGGATAAGTCCCACAGGGGGCTCTGAGGGAATTCTGAGCAGGGGTGCACCCCACCCCCCCACCCCCTTTCTCTCTGCCCCCTAATCCACATTGCCATATGGATTAAGGTACAGGGATAACTTCTTTTTAACGCAGAAGAAAGAGTATGGCATGGACAAGGCAGGACCCTCTCCTAATACAACAGCGTGCAATAAAGGCATGCTCTGTGTCAGGGATGTGTGAATGGGGCTCAATGCTGCTGATTCCCAGGCCTGGCGGGGAGGCTTGCCAAAACCTACCTAGAGCCAACTAAGCGTGAGTAATCTGCCTGTGCTCAATGGCCAGGGTGAAGCCCATTCAGACCCTCAGAAGTTTAAGAGTTGATAAATTTATTATCAGTGGCGATTAGGCGGCCTGGCCTGTCACCTCCTTAGATGGGACGCACCAAGGAAGAAGAAAGAGGGGATATGAAACCCTCACAGTGTGCTTTCTTTTCTTTTCTCTCTCTCTTTTACTCACTCCTTTCTTTCTTTTCTTTCTTTCTTTCTCTCCACCCTTTCTTTCACTTGCTACACTCACACCGCCAAGGCCTCTAATTGCAATACTAATGTGCACCAAACCTCAGATTTGAAATGAACCAAGGCAGAAAATTGATTTCATGCTGTGGCAGTTTATATATTGCCTGGAGAAGACTAATGGCTCGTTCAATGAGAACAGCAACCTTCTCATTTTCTTTAGACAAAGAAACATAACAACACTTTGTTATATACATGATAGATTTTTTTTTATAAAACAACGGCCATAACAAATATTACTGTTTTTATTGTTGCCGTCCATCAGAATGTTACTGGGGCATAAAAAGGCAAAACAGGTAACGAGCAAAATAACAGACTTTTGACACAGGAGTCTCGCTCTTTGTTCTTTTAACAGGTTGCAGTGACAACTGAGTTAACGGGCTGTGTGCAATGAAATAAAATGCAACAAGTCAAACAAGCTTTATTCTTAGGGGGATCACACCCACCCAAGCCCCCTACAAAAGGTTCAGTGGTTTGGTACAAATTACAAGTACTCCTCACACTCTCTCTCTCTCTCTCACACACACGCTTCAGCAAATGGATAAACAATTTTATTAGGTCCATTCACCTCCATTAGTTTTTTCTTCTCAGCTGCTTGGAGAGCTATGCAGACAAGTAGGCAAACAGTGAGAGGCGGTGTCGTGCAACAATACACTGCCATGCTTAACTCATGCACCAACCCTATTAAGCCCCAAAAGCAGTGAAGATGCAGTCAGGGTGTACAAACAGACTCTGTACCTTTAAGCAGATGTAATAGGCCCCTTCACCACCCCAAAATGGCCCACTTCAGAGCTGGGACTTGACTGTTGCATGTTGTGTGTTGGTGTGGTGGAGTGGACACTGAGGCAGAACAACTTTTCTGAATGCCCGGAGATGGCTCCCCATCAACAAAGAGGATGGGAGTGTGTGTGTGTGTGGGGGTGGGGGGGGGGTATTAGACGCCATCACCCCGCTGCACAAACACAATGTCCATGTCATAATCATTAAAACAATCATGTGCAAACACAGTAAATATAATCTCAACGCTTCAACAACAGCCAGCCTTGCTAAAAGCTAGGGGAGGGAAGGTGGAGGGGAGAATGACAAGAGAGAAAGAGAAATAGAGAGAGAGTGGGGGAGAGAAAGAGGTCTTCAGTGCTACCATGCATCTCACAGTCAATTGCCCTGTGCCTGTTGTGTGTACGTCGGAGTCATTATGGGTAATTCAGCGAGCACGTGTATGGATGTGTGCGCAGAGCTTTCAATCATCTTTATGAGGGGCTCGGTGGTTGACTGGAAGCGGCTGCTCCGGCAACAGTCCATTTATCTTAATGGGGATTGAATGTGCTAACAACTTTAGCTGCATCCTCATTCAAACATCATTTCATATCAATCATAGGACATCAGCCTTTCTGATCTATCATGGCAGGCATTCAGCGCTTACAACACAGCTCCACTGACCACAGGAAGCAACAGCACTTGTCAGCAACAGAGGGCATAATGTATTCATATATGTACTGTAACCTATGGTTATTATAGACAATGAAAACGAATGTATATTATATTCTATTGCGCTGAGTATTCACTCCTACTTGTATTTGTAATTGCTTTAAACTCTTATTTTGTGGCTAATGCAGATGACTGCATCTCACTGCACACACACACACACACACACACACAAACACACACCCACACACACCAGAAGCTGGAAAGGGAGGAAGAGAGACAGAGTGTGTGTGGAAAAAAATACAGAGATTCAGAAAACAGATGAGTAAACCACCAGCCCCCCACCAGTTCTCCTGGGGAGCTTCACCTTTCTAATGCAATAACAAAACAAGCTATTGTCTCACAAGTAACACCTTAAATTAGCACAGCCACATTTCCCAACACCAGCTCCCGTTCATTAGACCTGTGAGGGGACCACAACCAATCAGGCTCCCGGGCCTCTGGCGTCCCTGTCCAGCATCATTAAGGTAATTTCTGCCTAAGCACTCATGCAACTCTCCCTGGGCTGGACAGAGTTACCATGCACACTGATGAAGAGAGGCAGGGACAGAAAAGAGAGAGAGAGAAAAGGTGGCAGGGGGACAAGAGAGATAAGGTGGCTGAAGGGTGAGAGGAGAGAAATAAGACAGAGAAAGTGAAGGAGGGAAAGAAAAAGGTCAGAAAAAATGACGCTGGTGTTGGGAAAGAGATGTGGAGAGACAGAACGAGAATGAGGAGAAAATGCACCTGATGCCAGTCCAGCGGCCCAACCCCATCCCCATTCTACCTCACTCCACACCCACCCCGACCCCCACCCTACTCCGCTACTGTGGCCAGTAGCTTTGAGTTAGCGCCTCCTGGGGGATATCACACTCCTTGCACTGGTCAGGTTTAATGTGACAAATGAGACAAAGGGGGGATGGGGAGAAGAAAAGGAGGGGAATACGGAGGGAGGGAAGGGAGGTAAAAAGAGAAAGAGAGAGAGAGAGTGTGTGTGTGTTTGAGAAAGAGAGACCTGCCCACTGTGCTCACTGTAAGCTCCCACCTAGGTAGGAACAGTGGCTCACACAGAGGCAGTGACCTTTTTTTTCTCTCCACAACCCCACCACCCCACCACACACACACAGCTCCTCACACTCTTGGAACAGACACACACCAACACCTGTGCTCACACACCTGGGGTCAAAAGCACACAGGTAAGTGGACACAGTTCACACCAAACTGCCTTTAGGGACGCCTTGCTACAAACAAGACGATAGTGGAGTCCAGAGGGATGGCATAGTTTTTCATCATGCCACTCATACTGAAACAATATATATTTCAATGCTTAAAAATATAAATCATTACTATTTTCTATTATGTTTCACTTCTCAGATGAATTCTGAGATGAGTTGAATGAATGAATGAATGAATTTATTTATCTTTAAAGAATGTTTTTCAAAAAAATTTAATTTATTTTGGATTTTAAATAAATAAATAAATAAATAAATAAATAAACAATTCATTAATTAATTCATTAATTCATTAAAATAAAATAAAATAAAATGAAAGCCTCCTTCAAATTCGAAAAGGCCTGAAGGCTCTCTTGTATCCACTCCCACCCAGAGGACAGCCTCCATCAACCCCACCTGATACTTGAAAGCTTCATTGACACCATGACCTCATCCCCAATCAATCCAAATATTTACAATAGGCTTCCATCTGCCTACTGAGCCCAAACAGCCCTGGTGGTTCAGGCCAACAGAATAGCATTTACCCCCCCCCCCCCCCAACCCACCAACACACACACACACACACACACACACACACACACACACACACACCCCGTTGGGGGGAATCAACATGGCCTTCCTTTGCTCTGTCCAATGCTCAAGGGTGTCATTAAAACCATCACAGAGGCACGTTAATGAGCATAAGATTCACTTCCTGTCCGAACTGACTTTCACACACACACACTTACTGAGTGCATGAAGTGAGTGGCTTTGGGAAGCTATGAAACAGTTGAACATTCTGAAAAAAGACATCAAAAGAAAGTTTTCCAGCAACTTCTTTGCCATCATCAAGGATGACACAGGATTAAAAAAAACAAGAAACACAATAATTCTTCTTTCAGACAGAACAATTATGTGTAGGAACCATTGACAGATGTGTGGATGTGTGTAATTGGGTATTATTAATGTCACCGAATGCACCTGCCCAAACCTTTGTCAATTGGGCTTCATATCTCAGGCCTTAAGCTGCAGTAAGAGTATAAAAGCTAAAATGGGCTGAGGTCAGGCCTGAGTCTCTGGTCCATCAAGTTACCATGATGCAATAGCACCCAATCAATCGTCATTGATTTGATGATCTGTCTAATGATGTCTGCACTGTGAGAGAATGTAGACCGTTGCTGTGTTGTGTACATTCTTTGCTACGGTCCATTGCGTTATGATCAGTCCAACAGAAACCTTTTTACCTGGCGGCTGGAGCAGTCAAATATGCCAATGATTGCTCACAGAGATGAGCACGGAGACGAGATGTGCCGGTCGGACAGGAGAGTGGCTCGTCTGTTCATCGGCACGGTACGACTCGGCACAGCTCCCCTCTCTCTGACGCTCCCCCTTTGTCTCTGATTGGTGTAATTTCAGCGTTTGGGAGCCCGTTGGGGCCTTCATCCCCTCCACTGACAACAATAGGGGCCCAAAATGCTTTCAGCAATGATGGCTAAATTGCCGGGTAGTAAAATATTATATCTAAGGCAGGTGATGGGGCCCGTCTCCTTCAGTCTCATAGCGGAGAGGTAATTACAGTCTGTTAGGTTGTCTCTCGCTCCGCATGGGAGAAGCTTAGGTGTTTGTCATGGTCTTGTCAACTGCTGGCAGAGGACAGTAATGGTCCAAATTAACATCTGTTGCCAGCTTGGTGTCGTCAACGACATGTCAGTCCTTAACCACTGACCTTTTCTGATTATTGACCAAAAAAAGGAGGAATAATTAACGCTTACCCTAAAACGACAAATTACAATGTACATTATGCTCAGAGTGAAAGACATTCAATCGCTTCAAATATGTGGCCTACCTTGGCTTTTCATTGCACTCATTTTGTCGATTAGAAGCCCGATCCTCAAACCTGTTATTTGTCGGTCAGTGGGTGATACAGTCTTCGGTAGGTTCAGTGCATTTGCCTTGCATGCCATGGAACACTTTTCATGAAGACAGAGGAAAATTTAAGCAGTGTTAGATAACCAACAAAAAGTATTTAACCTATAGAGAACTGTCAAGAAATTGTTTTCATTTAATGCCTGCTGAGGAAAGTTCCAGATTATATTTATCATTTGGCATATTAATTGCCTCATCAACAGAGAGTGTATGAATGCATAATTAACTAACTATTAGTGTGTGGAGCTGTAAACGTATGACCCCCACCAAAGTAACACACACACACACACACACACACACACACACATACACACAGTTTCCCTAGTGGTGAATTCCCATTTAGTAGGCGAGATAATTTTGGCATTTTGAAATTAGAATTAATATTATTTGTACACCCAGACATCATGTATAAATCGAGCCAGTCATCTATGGAAGCTCTGTTTCCAGACACCATAAGCGATCAACAACAATGGCCCGTCCTAGGCCTTGAACAATGGGGAGAAAGACACAGAGACCAGCAACCCCCCACCCCGTCCACTATGAGAACCCACAGATATGCAGAGACAAGAGATTCCTCAGCTCCTCAATTTGTCCTCCAAGGGACTGTCTTTTATTGATGAGTTTCTAGGTCAGTGACCCTTTGTGCTGTTCAAAGGCCCAGAGAAGGCACCCAGATGGGCCTTCTCAAGATGGTGCCCATTGTGCGGAGGCCTCTATAGAAATAAAACTGAGCTGGAGCCATTAGCCAGCTTCCCAATTGTCTTATGGGGCGGCCGTTCCTCTTGCATGGGAGTAATGATGACAGTGTCTACCGCTGATCCGTCATCCCCACCAATTGTCAGGGTTGGGGTTCCTTTTTTCAACTCCAAAAGAGGCTTTGCTTTCTTCATATATATGCTTTAGTTTTGGACCATCCAATTGTTGCAAAAAAATATACCAGGTTTGATAATTAAATAGACTGACAATGTTTTTCTTCCATGTATCAGTGGACCCCATGACTGTGGGAGTAGTTAATTAAATTGCAGTGTGAATAATGTCAGCCCTCTCTTTGATTCATGTCGTGACTCATTACGATCTGGCTCGATTTTCCTATGCCAGGTCTATAAAAAGATGTCTCCTGACAAAAGCCGCATCCTCTATCCATCCATCATGTCTATGTTTTGCTATGTGCCTAATAAGAACACCCACAGGTGATTTGTTAGCTGTGTTCCCGAGGGCCTGGGACTTTAAAAAAAAAAAAAAAACAGGTGTCAGCTTTCCAGCTCATCATGCCTGGCCCTGTTTAAAACAACCAGCCAACGACATGAACGGACACAGTCTGACACTGACATCACCTTATTAAATTAGCTTCTGTGGTGCTAGCGAGGCTAAAGGGAGCATTTAATTCCATCCCAGGCTCTCACCTGTTGGCAGGTGGGACTAACACAAAAGTTGCCACTGAGGAAATTGTGCTGGGAATTCAATTTGATTGCCAGCTGGTTGCCACGACAGCCACTAACCTCTGAAACCAGAGAACTAATTCAGGTTGTTCTGGTGTTGAAAGCAGCAGGGAATCTTGAGTGTCAGCTAAAGCTAAAGCTAAATCATGAAGCTGAAGCTAAATCATCACACTGTGCGTATGCAGTCTTTCAGACTGACTCTACGAAGTCATATCTACACTACTGGACACACAGAATTGTCATGTCAGGAACATCTTGTCACAATTTATGGAGCTGAGGAGAAAAAATAATAAAATAAATAACAAGTCACTTCAGGGACAATCTGGTGGACAAGCCTTACTGTTTTGACAGCCAGTTTGAACCGACAGTATCAACAGCTGGCAGAGCAGCACGTCACAAGTGACAATTCCCTGTCAACGGCATTAACAAACAAACATGGAGGGCTTTGATCGTCATCCATATGCAGATTATGCTGTCAATCTACCCAGCTGTCTCAGCGAGCCCCCAGAACCTCTTCACCGTACATCAGACAAAGTAGCTAAACCAAATAATAAATGGGCAATCAACACCAACCCCTAAATCCCTCCGACAGTTCAAGCTAGCCTGATTTATAAGACAACTCATTACACCAAAAAAACAAAACCAAAAAAGAACACTACCAGTCTGTTACTCTTTCATTTTTTCCCTCCCTTTTCCCCCTTTCTCTCTTTTCGCTCACTGCATCCTCCAAAATCTCCATCTGTGAGCATGCTGGTTCATTATCATGTTTAATATGTGGGCACGAGCTGAGGGTGGAGGGTTGGGGGTGGGACAGGAGAGGGGGGCTCCTCTAATCTCCTTTGCCTCTCAGCTGCCTGCACCTCTCCTCCCATGTTTGCCTAATTGGAGAGTGTAATGTAATAGGCTTGTTAAACAGCGATTGCCATCACCAGTTCAAACGTCAGCCTAGCTGCCAGAGCCTCTGCTGCAGGGCCACCAGCTTGAGCGTTCCACAACGTCTTATCTCCAGGATTTGCATAAGACACAGGGTGCCTGATAGGAGACAGCCAGGTGCCATGTGTCTTGTAATCATGGGCCGTGACCCCACAATTTTCCAGAGTTGCGGCAGCCATCTTGATAAGGTAATCCAAGTTAAAGTAGCACTCAGGGGACTCCAAATGAATGCAAAGCTATCTGGAATCATCGGAATATCAAGGCTGTGTAATCCTGATGGGAAACTATGTTTTGATTGTACGGCATTACAATAAATTAACCAGATTGATCAATCAAAAATGTGTTTCAGAAAATCATGATCATGGCATAAGGAGGTCAGCTACTTCTAATCAGAATACCAGCCTAAGTATAACTTGTCAACATCAACCCAGTCATACCATGGATGTACTAGGATGACCGATTGCATTTAGCACACTTTACCAAGCATAGCAACCGTGTGGATCTTGTGTTTAACCCAAGGAGAAGTGTTTTTCATTTAGGACTTTCATTTCATTTGACTTGACTTGACTTGGACCCCCTGCATCAAAGCTTTTATGGACTCTCCTTATGGCCCCAGCCAATGCCTCTCTCTCACACACTGGATCCTCAGGTGATGGCCGCTGATCTCCTGTGCCTATTGATCCACTCGCCTACTGGACAGGAACGGTGCCATTTCTGAGGACAAGTAGGGACAGCAGCAACAAGAAAAAATCAGGTGAGGTGTATGAGTTTATTAAGTATGGAAATGTTATCACTAGGATGAGGATGGCTATAAGTATGTTCACAATTATTAGGACATTTTTTGTATTTTTACAACACCACATGCTATGTCATTTAAAGGATATTTCACACCATGGTGAAATTCACATAAACAACAGTGCTTCCAGGTCTGTTATGAGGGATAGAGTCAGTATGACATGGGGGTCATGGTGCAAAGAGCAGATATAGGTTAATTAATTATAACCATGGCCAATACATTTTCTGTTGGCAGAGGAGAAATGTAGATAAATTGGTCTAGACCAACTATAGAAGCAAATGTAAAAAATGGAGAATGACAAACAAACAAACACAGATAGAGAGAGTCAGAGAGACAGAGCGAGGGGACAGGAGGCGTGAAGAGAGCAAAAGGCTGCTGCCCCCCTAGGCCGGCTAATTTACAAACAAAATCCCATTTGATTTCCAGACGATCTTCCGCAGGCCCCCCGGTCTATGCTCATGTATCAAACAGCCCTGAGCGGCCAACAGCGAGCCAGCCAACCACATATGGATCGTCCCTTGATATCAGCCAGTCAGCGTGTAATCTTATTATGCAAAGTCCTAATCCGCACCTACGTCCAGAAGGGTCGCAATATTGTGATATCAAGGTTCTGAGGGTCATGTTTTGTGATCCCTGCTCGACTGTTTTTAAGGAGATCTGGGACTCTCTGTCCCAAGAGCCCAGTAAACCAGAGAGAGAGAGAGAGAGAGAGAGAGAGAGAGGGAGAGAGAGAGAAACCTGGCAGCATGGGTGTGTTTGTGTCAGGGGGATAAGATTGACATGAGGTCCCCAGCTAGGATTAGACTTGATTTGGAGCAGTGGGAATTTTTTTTCCCGCTCCCCTCCCTCTTCTTCCAGCAGACACATTATTGGACAGGGGAATAAGGGGCCACCGGCGAGGCGAAATTGGATCAGGATTGGCATTCACTGTGAGTGGGGTGCGGGAGTGGCGGCAGAGGCAGAGGCAGCAAAAGCAGCAGCTGCCTGCAAATGCCTGACTCCTTTCAGGTGAAGCCACCTCCAGTCACTCGAAAAGAGGGGGCGAGAAGGGAGGAGAGAGGCCAGAAGAGGGAGCAAAAGAAAAAGAGGAGAAGGGAGACGAGGAGGAGGAGTTTAGATGGTGGTGGTGGAGAGTTTGTGTGTGTGATAATTTTGATGTCTGCGAGATTTAGCAGCGGTGTAATGGGATTAAGTATAAAACCTTGGTGAGTGAAAAAAGCCACCTGGTGCTGTAACTGCGCAAGGAGCTGGGACCCTAATCCATTCCCATCTCTGGGATGTCTTTCCTAAAGCTCACAGTGATTTCCGCTCAGCTTGCTGTGGCTAATTCCATCAAGGAGCGACTCAATGAAAGAGCGAAAGAGAGAATAAGAGAGAGAATGAGTGAGTGAGTGAGAAAGTGAGAAAAATAACAAGTGCCACTACCGTCATTAAGCCAGCACGCAGACAAATCCCACATCCTTGGTCACTCTCAAATGAGAAGTGATGACATCAGGTACTTCATGAAGGAGCTGCACAAAAGCAATACACACACGGTTTCTATGTGTATACTATCAGGAGTGATGAAGCACCTCTAATTTCCAAAAGGAAGCAACAGTTTGATGTCACCATGTCAACATGAACACTGACCTAATCTATATCGTTTGAACATATTTTTAATTAATTTTTATTTTTTTAATTAAAGGGCCGTTCACTCCGAGAATAATAACTATAACGACAAATAAATATTGCTCTAATTAATATGAATGATAAAGTCCACACCACAGCTATACATGTGCAACGATATTGGATATTGGATATGGGATCACTTTCAGAACAATTGTTTTAACGATAAAAGATTGACAGTCAATGAAAAACCATAGAATTTTAGTTAGTCAGAAAGTCAGTCAGCTTTATTGTCAATTTCTCCACATGTAGAAGACACACAGAGGAATCAAAAGTATATTTCTCGCTATTTCTCACTATGAAGAAAAATGCAAAACAGGTAAGAACATTTTTCCTACCACTAAACAGTAAACTGCACAACAGATAAGAGACACTTTCATTTTGCAAATAAATTTTCAAAACCAGATCACAAGACAAAAATAAGAATTTCACAAGCAGATAAAATTTCAGTATGATGTGTGTTGTGATAGTGCAGAATGACGTGGACCTGAAGTTGTGGTTCATGTTGGGGTCAGAGGGGTCGTTTGACAGGTGCATGTAGACAAGTGAGTTACCACAATAATGCACAGTACAACAATAGTAAGCACAGATACAGATACCTACCTTCTGTTGCTGCCATGGTTTCCAAAGGAGATCACCTGCAGACCTAAAACAACAACCCCAGAAAAATGATCAATTAGGCAATGCAGACTGCAAACAGTGCATTCATATTTCACTGTATCAAATGGGGCCATGTCTCAAGCACTCATTAAAATTAAGTTTCCACACAGTTGAAAACATCAGATATTCCATCTTAAGCTATTCCAGAGGTCACATACATGCTGTATGACAAAATGACAAGAAACATCATCTTACACACATTTCCAATTCTTTTCATTTTCTCCTTAATCTTACACACTCTGTTACTTCCTTCTCAACAGTTTAACTCTTGTGTAATGTCTGTGCTGCTATACATATAGCTGAGCTGAGGAAACACATCAAGACCTCTCTACTGCTGTGCCAACAAAGGGTTTGTTACCGAGCGCACAGGGCCATGCTATTGACCAGGACGCATCACATAATGATCGGCAGGGGGAGAGCAAGGTGAGAGGGTAGGGTGGGGTGGGGTGGGGTCGGGTGGGGTGGAGGCTGATTAACAAGCTGGAGCTATTTTTGAGCACAGGCCCTGACATGTTGCAGCATGCAGCAGGAGAAAGCCCCAGGGCTGGCTTGGCCTCGCCACAGAGCGCAGCACGGCTGTCACTCGGCTCAGCCCTGCACATCAGGGACCTTGATGCCTTACTACTACACCAGGGCCAACAGCTCTAGGCCCCCCAGCCACAGTTAGCAATAAATTACAAAGTGTTTGTTCCCTTTCTTTCGTTTTTTTTTTTTTTTTTTTTTTTAAAGAAGAATCAGACCATATTCCTTCCCCTTTTGTTAAATGGAACGATGGCTCAGAGGCAAATATGTTGCATAAGTCATCTATGTCTTGACCAACATACATTAAACAATAACACATAATGTATATATAAAATAATACTGTACAACAAATATACAACTGTAAACATCCACGTTTTACATTTATAATTAATAAATCAAATTACTTCTCCAATTTTTAAACACAATTGCCTTTAATATCATCACTAGAGCCATCATCTCCTCTGTCTCTCTCCACCTTTCTCTCTCTTTCACTTTGGCACCCTTGTGTACACACACACACATACACACACAAAAACACATTCTCTCTTTCTCTCTCTCTCCCACATACAAACATTTGCAGCTCGGGTCCACAATGGCAATGAAGGCTGTTAGCATTAGTGCCAGCCGACTGGCTAGGCTGATGGGAAGGGCTGTCCACCTCTATAGCTCTGAAACAGTTGCTGCCATAAACAAAGGGAAAGTGAGACAGTGGGTGAGCAGTCACATTCGTGTAACCGCCACACACACACACACACACACACGCACGCACACACCTACCTCCACCTTTACTGTATGCCCTATCCCTGGATATTCCTCTAACAAATATAGGTGGTCACCTCTTCAAACATGCTATTCACCCCACTTCAGTTCCAAATTATACTATTTTCCCCCTTAGAGCGTATAGTGTCTTTTCTGAGAGATCAGCACTCCATCTTAAAGGTTTACAGCTACAGAATTTATTTAATCTTTGAAATCCTTTCACTCCTCCTCGTATGCCTAGGCTAATGAGACGGTTTCTCAAGTAAAGACATTACGGAGTGGCCCTTGTTTGTATTGGGGTTTAAATGAGAGTGTATGTAATGAGGTTCCTCCTGCGGCCCTATACTAGCCTCCCTGATCTCTATGGCAAACACAGTGCAGAGTGAGGCGTAGTGTGTTGTGACATTAGGTACACAAGAGTGCTGCTCTCAAACATGCCAGTGTTGACACAAACCAGCAAAGCACTCACACTCTAAAACACTGAGGGGGATAAAGTGACAAAATATTTGCTTTTCAGACTGGAACTGTGGTACCTTTGTCAGGGCCTTGTCTTGTGGGCAAGACATAGCTGGTGTTCATTCATACTCAAACACTAATCCAAGAGGTTGGGATTAAAATCCCAATTATATATAATTTCTATATATAAATATCTATAAATTTCTATCTAAATATATCTATATATATATTGAAACAACGTGTCTTTACAATCCTTCCTTTTAAGGAAATGGTGACCCTAAACACTCATAGGATGGGGGATGATGGGTATAAAAAGGAATGACAGGTAAAAAGACTGTCTAAACTATTTTTCACTGACGATCGTGTCCTTTGAATAGAAGCTTATGGTCTTGTATTTGGAATGCAGTAATGACACACTATGAATAAAGGCCTCAAACAAACAAGATTTCTCAATCTACGGTGTCTCCTTCCGAGTCCTTAAAAGCTCGAGCCCTCAACAGTGAGAAGTAACACCTGCACCTTCCACAGAAGCCATACTTTTGTCAAGCAAACACCCCTGAACTGCACTGGGAGAGGCAATTACATCTGTGGCCATGGCAGAGCCCTGGGAAGCCATCTCAAAGGTTGGCGTTAGGATATGAAGCTGTGGGAGTACGGGAGGTGCCCCTTTTGTCCCAGCGAGATTAAGTCCGAGTTCAGGAGTGGGGGCGGGGGGGAATCACGGGGAGGTGGGGCCTTGAAGTTCATTAGGAGAAAGAGTGGTTCTCTCTCTCCATGCCTTCTCTGAATGAGAACCCCTCTTTCAGGGGCCTCATTTCAAAAGATACCTGTGAGTCTTAGACGGAGATCAGTGAAACCCTGACGGCTCGGTCTGTTCTCAGTGGACGTGAGGCTCAGGTTTGCCAAAGCCATTCACACAAAGACCGCAGCACATCGGGGGTCCTACACCTACAATAACGTGAGAACAACTGCCAAACGTTGAGGGAAGACGAAATCAGCTTACTCACACCCTCATAGTGTACGATGTTTCTCCTATGTACCAACGGCAAAGTTTGGCATTAGGAAACAAGCATTTCTTAGCTGTTCAAGGCTCACCCTTCATATTGGCTAATTATGAGTGGTTGTCACAAAGCCACATAACTGGACCAATGTATAAAGCGTCAAACTGACTGATCACTTGCATTCGGCTCTAGGGTTTGCAGTACAACAAATAAATAAATACATACATAAATAATCCCAACATTACAAAATAAAATAATACACACTCAAACATGACACCCCAGAAAATAGAGCAATGTCCATCATTTCACCATTATGTGTTGTTGATCCTGTCTACACATATGGGGGGGGGACAGAGGACTTAATTACAGCTTTGACAGGCCCACTCTCTGAAAGTGATGAGATTATTCGTAATTGATGTCACAGTCAATTAGGGTTCGGTCCGTTGCTGGCCCACTGGCAGCTCTAGCCCTGGTTCAGACCGCGGGACGCTGATGAAAAGCATGGCTTGCCCCGCTCAAGCTACTCCCGCACAAGAGGACAGATTTTCGCGAACAGCCTAATGACTCCATTTGAAGTCTAACAAACTCATGACCCCGTCCCAATGCCGCAACCTTGGCTCCCTCCGAGCACGGGGGAACAAGAGACAATAAAACAAAACAAAACCTGGACCGAGGAGAGAGAGAGAGAGAGAGAGAGAGAGAGAGAGAGAGAAAAGAGGTTGTCATTAACTAGAGGAGCAGCTTCTCAGTGAAGTGTGGAGGCAGTTTGTGACTTCATTGTCATGAAGGGGAAAAAAGCTCATTTATTTACATGCAAACAAAGTTAACACGAGCTTAGTGGCTAGTGAGCCTTTACATACCCACAAAAAATGGAGGGGTTGGCGGGTGGAACAGTGGAAGCAGACGGGGAAAAAAAAGTGTTTCTACAGAGTATTTAGAAAAGAGCATGCATTGTCAGTTGGACATGACATCGCTCAGGGCTTTAGGTTTTATTTTCAGGCGTCACAGAAGGTCTGTTGTGACCCAGTTCCCCCACCATATCTGGACAGTGGTAGGTGAGAAAAGATCTCTGGGCAAGATGTTGAGGATTTATACATAGGGCCATCTGCTCCAAGTCATACTGTACCTCAGGCATATCATAGATGTATGTTCTGTAATGTACAGAGGGTAAGGTCATTTAGTTTCATTAAATCCACATTGAACATGCTTTCAAGCTGGGGAATGAAACCTCACCAGGGTAGCGCCACCTAGTGCATCCTCTCCATTTATCATTTAGCTACCCCACTCCATAGGCTTAAGTTTCCACCAACTCTGGGCTTTGCGTGAATCATATTTGCAAATAGCTACTCTCCATGAGGTATGACCAGGTACCATTTACTGTTCCGCACATTCTTAATCTTAAAGGCTAATTAAGTAATATAGGAGAAATGTATATGTATATTGGGCGGGCTCAACAGAAACAAATGTGGGGTAAATAAAATAATTTTATAAAGAGCGTTCACTACCTCAATGCTATAAGTAAAAGCCTATAATAAGACACCATTCCATTTCTGTTTGAGGTGTGAAAGTTGCAAAGTGTGCTCCATTGTGTTTGTGACAATATTATCAGATTTTTTCCGCTTCCTCCTGACGTTGTGCACAGTCGTGCACAGCCTGAAAAATCTTCTGCATAGGTATGTCAAGCGGTGTGTACATGCACACACCTTAGAGGAAAGAATGCAAAAGTCTTCAGAATCCCAGATACTGCCACATGAAACTGCACTTGTATGTATCACATGTTGGTATCAACTGAAATAACATAAAAAAAGTGCAGATGCAAGAGGTCTCCTGGGAAAACCAATCAACCAAAACATCAATAAAGACTAGAGAAAAAAAGGAATTATTACATTTACATTTTAATTTCCATAAGTACAAATATGGGCATTGAAGACCCAAAATGTCCATCATTAAGCAAAAAAAGGTTAAAAAGTCATTAAATAAATGTCTGTTGCCATGGAAATGACTCACAATGACAGAATTCTTCCTTTGAGACAGTTCAAAAAGAAATCAATATCCAAGATGCCGTCTTCAGTAAGTAGGTTGCCATTTTGTAATCTCTTGTCAAGCAGTCCTCTTAATCTCAATGCTGAGAGAGCAGGTGTCACAGCACACAATGGCTACTGCTTCTTCCATCATCTCCTCCTTCTCAATGGTGAACACCCCACCGCAGCGACAGTCATAAGTGTATGACTGAGTGTCTGCAGGAGATATGCAACATCGGCAATCAATTACTGCTTCTTGTCTTAAGGAGAATAACTTCCTGTTAGCTAGTGGTACTCTTAGTAAGGTTTTAGTTGTGTTGTAGCATAAATGTTAGTCTTTTTTTAGTTGCTTTGGATAAAAGCATCTGCTAAATACATTAATGTAAATATAACTTTTTAGAACAAAACCTCAAAATAATACATCAGAAAATAGGATACAGATAGAAAAATGAGGTGTAGACAGATTTGCATACCACTGTCCCAGTCCATGTCCTCAAGTGAGACTTGGGCATCCACAGGCCAGCTCTGCTTCAGCTCCTGGGCTAGAGTAACATAAAACACACACAGAAATGGGTCAAACAGAACACTGAAGGGTAGAAACATGGCAAATAAAAAAAACTCAAATACTGTAATGTCAAGAAATGTACAGAAGCTAAGACCTGCATATGTAGTACCATTCTAACTGACACGGGTAGAATGACTACAGGCGTTAATGTAATATTTCCAAGATCCAGCCTGAGTACACACTTACTGAATAGGGCAGTCCAGCCGAGACAAAGGGTCTCTGAAGAAGACTGGCTGGCTGTGCCTGAGTCCCTTTGACCTGCCTGAATCTGGTGTGTGTGTCAGGGGGTTCTGTGAGGATACTGTCCATCAGAACGTCCTGCTTCTTCAGACAGACAGGACACGTCTGCCAGATAGTCTGCTTTCGGAGCCAGACAGACAATGCTGACCAAAAAACAAAAAATGGCTATAATTGTGCACGTAATTGTTTTTGTTTTCTTGGGACATCCGCCAAATAAAAACATGGCTTTGGTATAATTATGAAAATGAATGCAAATCAGCTCTCTGAAGAGTGAATGTGATATGCCACCCAAGACCTATTATTAGGCTTGATGAACAAAACATTATCTGTCTCATTGATCTTTGGAAAATGTATTTTTGTCTAACATATTTATGAATTCTACATATAAGCACTGGAAGTGCTCATAGTTAATTGCAAACTACACCATCTCATGGGATCGGTCAATTACTGACAGTCATAAAAAAAAGTCTTGAATTGACTGTTAAATGACAAAAAAATTGACTGTTAAATGACAAACAACCAACAAGCCAGCAAAAACTCTGGTTATTCTAATGTTAACTAAACACTTTTGACATACACCTGTTACCGGATTGCAAAGGGAAGAAATTTAACTTCAACACTTGAGGTGGACTGCCGTCTCGGTCCTAAAGGTTGGAGGTGTTGTAACACTAGACCAGGCTAACAATGTTAAAAGGCAACACTAGCCTTTTAAGGCTAAATAGTGATAATCATCAAGAGGTTGTGCTCCACTGGCAGTAGATTAAGACTGTGAGAGGAAAGCTGTAAAGTTAATTCTGGCAACACCGAGAGTGGACTTGTAAATGTAAGCTCCCAATGTTCCCATCAAGACAGTTCACAGCAGCCACAAAGTCAAAGGTGACAATTTTCAAGCCGCTTTATTTTTTTAACAAAATATGCAAATATGCACTTTTCATTTTGTGTTTGTCGTTTAGTTTGGTAAATTCAAGTCTAAAACAAGTCTACAGTTGCTGTATCTACGATGTCTACACAACATACCATACCACATATATACTCATGAACTGTGAACAAAAACAGAATACTAAGTAGAAGTCTGCGTTTATATAGAACTCCAATCACCGCTGATGAGAAACCCAAACCAAGACTTCACAGCTGAGGCCACATGATCACTTTTCAACAAAGCCCATCACAACGAGCCCAGACATGGACCAGTTTAAACCATCATCATGTCCTTGAAACATTTATTGTATCACTACAACAATTTGCCATGAAAATTTCCTTGTGTGTTCCCTGCCCAGCTGCCACAAATATTTTAAACTTGGCTTTGCCTCTCTGTTATGCTTTCCAAACATATGTAAAACCTGTCCACAAAAATGTAGGCTACACAATACCTAAAACCTTCTGAAATGCACGAAGTTGCCATTTATCATCATCTTGCATGTCAAGTTCATATCAATGATATGAAAAGTGTTTATCAGTGTATACCAAATTTATTTAAGAACATGATGTATTCAGACAAGAACAAAAGATAACACATTACAGTGTTTTGGAAAATCAATCTGCACTCATATTTGTGAGGAAATAGTAATTAGCACTCTCTCCTCCCACGTTCTTAACATTTGTCTTTAATTAGTTAAGAGACTGCCCTAAGTGGTTAGCATTACAGCTACATGTATGGCTGCACATCACTGTTTAGCAGAGGAAGTCTAGCGGAGGAAAATGTGCCTTGCGAGCCAAGCTGACAAAAGGTGGGAAGACAGAAAAACGTGTCAATAATTTATGCAAAAAGGTCTGAGTATTAACTACTTTTGAGTCTTCCTGTGATTAAACTAGAATAATTATGTGATACTATTTAAAAGAACCAGGGCCAAACAGTGCACTAACAAAAGCCTGTCTACTGCTACCTGAGAAATTTTCTATAGCTCACTGAAGCTGGTATATTAAACTTCAAAAACAGTCAAGTGTTCAAGTGAAAAAAAAAAAATTCAAGCTTGTAGCCTCAATGGATATTGGACATTCCAAGTGAGTTTTGTAAGACCTTTTCTTACAACCTGTCTATAAACATTCTGCACTCTGTTCTGTGGAAAATAAATACTGACAATGATGTTTAAATTCACGCAGGTCACCCACATCCAGAGCAGTGGGCCAAGGCAGCCCACTCCACCCTCCTTAGAGTGCAGTGTGACAGGGGTGGTGCTGAGGGAAGGCTGTGAAGCGGCGTGAGCAGTGTTTGGTGTTTGCCGATAAGACAGCCGGCACACATTAGGGGCTGAAGTGACGCAACATTACTCAGGCCTCAATGAGCAGCGCTCCCATACGAGATGAGATGGCCCCTCTCGGCACAGACTGAGGAGGAGAGGTCGAGCAACTGCCCCCCAACCTCTGCTTGCACATAGCTCTGCACAACTCAATTACCTCAAATGGTTATTACATGCTTTCTCTGTGCAGAGCCAGCTCATCCCTTTTCATCCTTACGTAGCCGTTTGGGCAATGTTTTGTTACACTGGTTTTATTGTAGGTCTACAATAAAACCAGTGTAACAGAGTAGAAAAAGCCTTAAAGGCAACATTTGTACGTTGTTACCAACTTCGTAGTCACTTTGATGGTTAAATGGCTCATTACTGCTTAAACAGCGAGCCAACAAAACCGAAAGTGAATGAAACTGAAATTGTGTTTATTACCTTCTCAGTGAATAAATATTCTCTACTGTTGTTAATAACTCTATTGCTGGTTCCTATTCTTTGGTCTGCAAACATATTCTTTGGTCTGTAAACAAATCCATTTGGATTGGTGAGAATGTACAACATTGTTGCTATTTTTTTTTTTTATCGACAACTGTAGGGGGAGCTCCGGAGGTTAAAAAAAAAAAAAAAAACAGCTGGCTTGCCTGGTATGCCTTTAACAGTTTGTAAATGCCAACACCATATTAATTACGTGCTTAGTATGGTAACTTGTTAGATATATTAGAACACTGTTTCTGACAACAGGCCAAACCCCTTGGAAGTCGACTTTACTGCGTTGTGGAATGCTTTAAGTCAAGCGTTAAGCAGACTACAATGCAGCCTGCTTACATGATAAGGAATGCAGACTCTGCCACCATGTACTGTTGGTAGGAAGAGGAACAGCAAAAATTGGTATAACATGGATTGAATTTTCAAACTGGCAACCAAAACTAACTGAAAGAGGGCAAGAAAACTGAAAGTGAAACTGAGTGCCCTTGCCTGAGTTTGTTAGCATTAGCTTCTGTTTTGCTATTCGGTCCTTGTTCAGATTTTCTTGTTTCTGTTCTAACAGCAGCACTAGCTGAGTTTGAGCCGACAGACAAATGGGATGATTTATGCCAGATGTTTCCTTTAATGTGAATCTCTGGGCCAGTCATTAAGTTACCTAGATGGCTAAAGAAAATATAAACAATATAGTGATCAAACTGCTTACTGCAATTTTTAATGACAGATAATTATCCTTAACTTCTCCTGAGCAGTGAATTACACAATTATCAGGAGATGGGGGTGGGGGTCGATACTGGGCTTGTCTGAATGGGGAATAATGGACTAGGCTTTTGTGACGTGATGTACTAGGCTGTGAACCAGTGGTGGGCCAGGCTGCTGTGGTGGTGTTTCCCCACTGAAGACAGAGTTAGCATTCCCCCTTGTTATTGGTGCACCAAAGCTGGATGCACATTTACTGAAGTTCTAATGGAGGACTGTGGGGACCTCTTTCCTCAGGCAAGAAACGAGGGGGGGTGTTAGTGTGCATGTGCGCTTCTGTGTGTATGTGTGTGTGTATGCGCATGTGTGTGTGTGGAGATAAGGGGGAGGGGTCAGTCTATCACTTCATGTAAGGATATGCCATGTGTGACAAGCCTGACCTACATTTCTCTCCCTCTCTTGCTCTGCCTCAACTGTAAAGAATGATTTTGTGGGATCCAAACACATCTGATGGCACCAGTGTTTCTGCTGTCTGGAGTTCCTATTTTGGATGGCTTCTGTAAAACCAACTCTGAAATTCCCACTGAAATCTCCATTCATCCTCACGTTTAATACAAAAAAAATGAGAAACACTCTTTTAGCCAAACACAGACCTTCCACAGTTGGAGGTGTTGGAGGTACTGATGTAATATAGTGGCCAACTTCGTTTCTCAACAGGATGAGCTGGTTTTCAAGGAAATCTTGGAAGTGTGAGCAGGTTTGAGCTCTGTAAAGTGGCTTTCGTTTACACCGCATCTCAAATGACCTTTTCAGACACCACGGCACACTGGCCCAGGAGTAATGTGTGGCCTTCATGATGAATGTCATCGTACCCTGTATTGGTGACAACAATCGCAAAAGCACCAATGGCAGAATGCCGTCAGAATAACTATCAGGTCACATTAAAAATGACAAACTGACGAGATGAAAACAAAATGTGTGCATATAAAGCACTATTATTATTAGTGCTGTCAATTGATAAAAAATGAATCTAATTAATCACAATAGAAAATGTAAGTTAACTATTACTATCACTATTAAGCACAATTAATCATTTAAAGTTCCAGAATTCTCCTTTATTTTTTTGTCAAGAAAGAATGTCACACATGCTCCTGGTTAGTGCAGACTTCAGCAAAGTGGTAGGTTTCCTTCAAACCCAACGTGAAAGAGCGTAGTTGCCACAGGTTGTCTAGGACAGGGGTGCCCAACCTTTTTCGGCGTGCAAGCTACCTTGAAATTACGGGTTTGAAAAACATCGCCCACATGATCTTTTAATCATCCCCCCACCACTCTCACATCTCAGGCGTGTAAATTCTGCACACTCCCCCTTGCACCAAATATACAGTGGTTTGGCCTTCTCCTTGTCCTCTCATTCAACATGTCTGTAAGCACTTTTCAAATGCCATATTATGAAGCATTTACAACCATCATTATGCTTCTTGCATTCTGCGAATAACGTCAAAGACAAAGCTCTTGAAATCTTAACAAGAACTTGAGACTAGGCTACTGTAGGCTACAACCTTAAGATAAACACGAATAACTGTCTTCAAAACGGTCTTGGGCATACTGAACTTCTGTGTAGTGACTCATTTACTTTATGTTATCTTACAAGAGAAAAGAGATCAAAGACTCCATTTGCAGCTGCTGCAGACTTTTTGTGCCGACCACGTTTATGTCAAATGCGTATCAAAGCAAAAATGAGAAGGACACTGGAGGAAAATGTGACATATGTATCTGCATGATTAATTTGCGTTAATCATTAAAATTTTCTCTTAAAATGTTTACATTAATCACGTGTTAACATTGACAGCACTAATGATCATATTTACTTCTAAAATTTACCCTAATGGTTTATACTCAAGACTATGAATAACTACATCACTATAGTGCTCAGGCTCCCTGAAGCTTAGTCATAAAATGCTACCAATTTCATCATAAATCAACTCCTTCAAAGATACCCCAACATCACAGATGAAGGCTTGGTAGGGTATAGACGTACCACGCAACTGCAGGTCATATTCTCTCTTTGTCTCCTCATTACTTAGGATCTTCCAGGCCTGGTCCACTTCAATGAACCGCTGAAGGTGTTGCTCGGCTTCCCCTGGTGCCAAGTCCAGGCCTTGCTTGTCTGGGTGATACTGCCAATCAAGAGGAGAAGGAGGGGAAGGTCAAGTTAAAAACAGAGTCACCATCGCACTGGTCCATGCTGGGTTGAGGTAGCAACGGGGGTGGATGGCCAGCAATTTGCTGCAGGAGACAGGAGCTAGATTAATTAGACTGAGAAAGTCAGAGACGATTTGCTAATGTAGAAAGTGACAAATAGCAAAACACATCAATTGTAAATTACAGAAAAAAATGGCGAAGATATAGTGAAAGAAAGAATAAAGCAGTGAGAAAGAAAGAAAGAAAGAAAGAAAGAACAATGTCACAACCTGTCCTGACAGCATTTTCTGGGTAATTTGCTGATGGACCCATGCTCTTCTTCTGCACAATTGACCAGGAGAGGCTGACAGTAGCAAACAAAAATAGACCAGGGCACAAAAGTGTTCTTTAAAAATAAACAAATAAATAAATAAAATCACAGAGGAGAGATATGTTCTCCATTAGGCTGGATCAGTCAGGGGAGGAGGGATACAAGGGCACAGGCCGAGCCCTACCTCCGGCCAAAAGCAGTGCCAATACCCTCTGATGTCAGACAGTGAACACAGATATCCCTGCATTATGTCATCACTTGATTAATATCAATACGGAAGGCTGCTTCTCTTTTTTTAAACTGCTAATGTCCGACATAGCCCCAGATTTCGATGTTTGTCGGCAGCTTGGAGTAGACACTGCTGTGGGTCTGGCCAGTCTAGTGCAGTGGAGATCGATTAATATGGAGCATGAGGCTGTGTGTGTGGGGGGGGGGAATGGTGGTGGTGGGGTGTCACAGTGCATATGGACCCAGGCCCTCTTCCCTTGCCCTATGAGAGAAACACGGGATAGCTGGGAGCAGAACAATCTGGAAAACAACTTTCTTCTTTTCTGCTGAGCGTTCAGCTGGACGGTGATTATAATCTGGCACTGACATGCAGAGCCTGCCTGTCATGCAGAGTGTGTTTGTGTCAATGTGAGTATGTGTGTGTCTGTGTTTTTGTATGGTGCTGTAGTTCAGAGGCTGAACTCCATCCAAAGCCGTCTAATGATGCACAGGGCGGTATTGAACTACAATAACCAGCAGTTCTGGGCAAGCCAATTACTGTCTGTTGCAATTATATTTTTACAGGAAGACTTGACTGAATTTAATTGATCATTTTGAGCAGTTACTTTAAAAACTAATTAAAATTTAAGGGCGGTTGTGCTCTGGTGATTTTTTCCACTTTTCCCCACTCTCCCTTTGCAACCCTCCGGTTCAATTGTTTTAGTTGTTGTTTCCACTTTGCGAATGAACAAACTGAATAGGGTAAGCGGCAAGGGAAGGGGCTGCAACTTCAGAAACACGCCAAAAATTAACTTCCTGATTGAGGGAATCATTAACCACCCCTTTCGCTCAGAAATCTGAAGTTGCATTTTGCTTTGTGAGCATTGGGGGAACTTGCCTCTTTTTCTTTCTCTCCCTCCTTCCCTCCCTCTGTCTCTCTCTCCCCCTCAATCGGTGCCAAGGGCTTTCTCCACCATTTAAAAATTGGTTCTCAGTGATGGCGGTGTTACAGTTTAAAAGGCCAGCCACATTACAAAGGGATCGGGAGGGGAGAAAGGCCGCATAAATTTACTAAAACATTCAATGTGGTCACGCAAAGCAGGCAGGCTCTGGCCAGGCCAACCCAGCGCCTCTCGCTCTGCCAAGCTGGGCCAGCTGATGGATGAGAGAGAGGTCAGAGCGTTTAGCCATGTCTGACCCCATTCACGCCCCCCCTCACCACCACCAACTCCACAACCTCTTCGTTCTGCATAGGTAGGCTAGACGTTTCACACGCAGAACTGGCTTACATAAAGCCCACTGGTCTCCATGGTAAATCTTCCACAAGAGGGAAAACAGAGCAGACTGTTGAGTAAAAGGATGTGTGCCGATTCTAAGAGACTAATTACAGAGCAAAGATTACACAGGGCACAACTTTTAAATCAAGCTCACTACATAAATATAACACATGCATAAATAAAGATAAGGCAATTAGAATTATTTCTTTGGATTTTTGTAGTACATGACATATGTATATCATGGATGCTACAAGATGCTTTAATTTCCAACGCAATGAATAGGATATATTTGTATGTATGTGTATGTGTGTGTGTATGTATATGCTATATGCTATAAGTATGCATATATCGCAAAATTTCTCAGATGACTCTATTGTGCTTTTTCAAGTAGAATTCATTCCTGCTTGGGACATTTTTGTATCACACAGTTAATGAGATAATTTGCACATTAACCAGATAAATTTGGGGTGTGTTCGAGCCACCTTGTCACCAATGTCTCTGAATTCTGCTAATTTGTTTGTCCAAACAGTCCCCCATGTCTCATTACCATCATACATTTTTGTATGATGTAATGCTTTTTGTCTTACTTCTTATTTCATTGATGAGATGCCCTTTCAATTAAGATTTTGCCCTGTCTAGATAGCGTCACTCTATGTATTCAGAGGCAAGGTGATCCCACACACAAGTCTCAGAACCACCATACTATTCATTAAAACCATAATAATAATAATAATCAAACAGGTAAATAATCTAGGTTACTAATAACATTTCTGTTGTAAAGTTAGTCAGTGTTATGTGGTGGGTTGACGTCACAGTCGATTGAATTGCACTAACCATTTAGGAACAAACAACACAAATACTCTATGCTACTGGTCTTCCCTGTTCTATGTGTCACCACTGTGATGGCCTGAGGGACAGATATAGTGAATATAGACCTAGGACCTCCCATTATCAGATTGTCACTACATGATTATCCAAACCATAAGACATTCACAATATGATTGCAAAAATTTTGGAAAATCTATATTACAATAATATACATTTACATACAATAAAATATTTTAGGCAAATGAATTACACTGTAAATATGTGAGTATTTACACAGAGAGAATTGGCAATTGTACAAAACTACATTATAATATTTAATGAATGGCCTTGAGACAGCAACCAGATGAAATGAAAAGAAACAGGTGTTTACACAATTTCATATCATATTTGAATAACTTTTGATAACTTTTGATTTGATAATTTCATTCAATATCATGGCTATCAATATTGTGATACCCCTAACAGTGAACACAGCTTAATCCAAACACATATTCCCATTACATTCTCTAGGCCCTATTTAAGATACATACTCCTGTCACAATTATTCATTACATGCTGATATGGGTATTGATTTTCTCTAATGGAAAAGGATTATCTCATATTACAGCTTTGCTGACACTAATAAAGCTAATTAATCTGATCAGAATGCACTCACTTTTCTGGATGGGCCTGTTTGAACGAAGCCTTTTTGCACAGCAAAATATATTAATTTTCTTACTTTGTCACCTTAGTTCATGCTTGTGTCTATGAATCAGGCTACATTTTAGCTTTGTGTGCTCCTTCCACTGGGAGCCTTTGGCTAATTAATACGATGGAGGCCATAGAAATAAGTTTAATGTTCATCTATTCTTTACTAACATCTCCTCTCATTAAGTCATTTAGCATTGTTTTCCCCTACTACACGTAGCCCTTCATGTACCCCCACTTACCCCTCCAAGTAAGTACCTCTACTTACCTCTCCAAACTCCAAAATTGTCATCTCAGTCCGTGCACTGGCCAGACAACTCACTTTGCCTGGCAGAAAATTTGCCACCCTCCCCCATCAACTCTGGGTAACTAAGGATCATTCAATAATTAATATTGTGGAGATGGAGTTGTTGCAGACATCTTTAATGAACTCCTGAAATGTAGTCTGCCAGCGCTAAACAGCAGGCCTACTTAAGACTGCTCCTCCAGTGCTGACCCACAATATGGCCAACATGACTAAATGCTATTCTAAGTGTAGTAGTCTCAAGTATTATAGCAATTTGTTTGACAGGATGCCGGGTTTAACATCATACATCAGCATCTTATCAGGCCCAACAAAATGACAAGACAACGCTGTATCAGTAAATATAGTAGACATACAGATATAAGATTGAGCCCTTAAAATGGTTAGAATTTCCCACTGCACAGGGGCTTTTTCTCCTGGCAAAGTCATTTGTAAAAATAGTAGCATGCAGTCTCCCATTCCAACAAAAAAGAACTGTTATGGTGAGGCTACTGAGAAAAAAAAAGAAATATCTCAAAAATTATTCTTGAGGAGACCGGCTAAAAACATCCTCCCCCTCTTTTTCTCTTGCTCTCTCTCTCTCTCCTCGAAGCATTCTGCCAGAGGGTCACCTCATCAGATCTCTCAGTTGGGTCTAGGTGGAAGTCAAAGGCAAAGAAGCGACAGGCTGCCGGCATGGTCCACAGAGGGCTGTGCACTCCCCGCTAGGTGCAGCGGGGAGGCTGCTCGGCCCTCTCAAGCACCGACCAGCAGTCCACAGGTGTGAAGAGCGCCTGACCATGGAGCTTAGCCCCGACAAAGCCACCCCCCACACCCACACCGGTAACACAACCACAGCCAGTAATACACACCTACCTGAGCTACTGTCAAAAGCAGCCATGGAGGCTTCCGGCCCCCACAGCACCCTGGGGTTTAATACTAAGGCCTTGCCATCATCCAAAAGGACTGATGGGGCAGAGAGGTGGTTTGCTATTATCGACACGCACATACTGGTCCTTGTCATACATATGTATACATTCAAGCCACTTCTGACGACCCAGGTTTGATTCCCAAACCATACATTGCCAGTCAGTGTCGCTTTAGATAAAAGCGTAAGCTAAATACCAGGCAACTTTAGTTTATATAGGGTTATTGACAGTCTCAGAAAATAACTGGAAAATCTCTGAAGGGATTAAAAAAAAAAATCAAGCTCTACCAACACAAAATAGAAAAGTGACAAAACAGTTGGAATTTCTGTGCTGGAATGAGCAGTCTATGCATGTAACCTTCAGCCCAACCTAACTGTTATAATCCACCAAGACCAACAGGATGGCCTTTACATCAGAAGTGTGCAGGATTATTAATGAGATACACACACAATACTCATTACATACATCCCTCTTCATGGGTAATGGGAGTTCAAACTGCAGCTCCTGTGGCCATACCCAAAGTCATCCCACACACCTAAGGCACAACCACAGGGAAGCAGTGCAATGCACAAGGCCGTGTCGAGTGCACGTCTGCACAGCCGGCAGCACAGGTTTATTTTGACACAATAAGGTTGTTAAAACCATCTCCCTGGCGTGGCTCCTCTGGCTGCTTTCAGCCTGCGGTGCCCAGGTATTTGTCATGAGGACAGAACACAATGCAATGCAGCAGCTCCTCCAAAAAGACCCGGCCTCCTCCTTTTCCTCCTCCCCCTGTGGAGTTACGTGCTTTAATTGCTGTCTCTTTGCACGCATTGTAAAATATTCATTTAGCGGGGCTAATGGAGCTTGGAGAGCAAGAACACAGTATAAAGGGGCTGGCAATTTGGAGCACTCGGCAGTTCTGGACATATATCATGTCTCTTTCCCTCTCCCTTTCTCTCGCTCTCTCCCTCTGTCTCTGTCTCGCTCTCTCTCCCCCGCCCTCTCTCTCTGTGGATAAAGCACTCCCACCTCTGCCAGAGACAGGTCTTGGGTGAAGGCATACGCTCCTATACACAAATGAGCAAAGGGCCAGAGCAAAGGCCACTAACATCACACTACTGCCACCTAATGTCTGACCGCCGACACACCAAAGCCCCTCAGCAGTGTGGAGAATATGGGGGAGGAGAGGTGTGCTCCAGCGTTGCCTTATAACTCCACTCACGGGATGAGACTATAAAGCTAAAAATATAAGATAGAGAGACTAGCTGGGCTAAAACGCAGACAATTGTTGAGTGAATGAAAAGAGACTAGTCTCAAATGAACATAACGCAGTGGTGGACATCCCACACACAAAAATAGTGGCACAGCAATTAACATAGAACTGTAGGCTAACTGCAGTCCATATTCAGAGGACTTTGAGGAGAGGAAGGTCTATAACAATGTGTCAGTATCTGCTGCAAGTTGACATTAATGGAAGACTTCTCTCTGTTAATCAACAATTGGAGAATGCACTCACTATTAGGCCCAAATGAAGCCTGTGAAAGGGCCTTGATTGATTTTCTCTCAATAGGTGTTGTCAGTAATTAAAATGGGTTGGGGATTAACCAAATCAGCTTATACTTACATTTCCAGGGATTAATAATCAATTCAACTGGGATTAACATCCTCAGGTGCACTGAGGTGGCATGGGTTTCATTTGGATGATATGTAAATCACACTTTCAAATTCATGAAAGTGCAAATTTTACCTGGAAGGTATGAAACTTAGGTAGGCCTATACATAAATACAGGCTGAATTGTACTCTTATTTCACAACACACCAGATTCAACTGTGAGGATTTTTCCCTGGTGCATTCATGCATACAAGGTATTAATGAACAAGTCATTGCCTCCACAAAACTGCACTGAACATGATGTCTCTGATTAAAGTAACCAGACATAGACAAGTCATCCACTCAGGTTTGGTCCTGTAGGTTAATTATCCTGCTTACATATTCTTTAAAGTGAGACCCAAGAAAATACATGATATTCAAACTGTCTGCCAGTTTAATTAAATGACGGATTGAACAGGTGAGCAACGTGTGTGAGTACAATGGCCACTGTCGATAAATGCAAGGCAAATAATTCCCATGCAATAATAAATAGCTCCCATACTACAATCTGCCCTGCAATTCAAACGCAAACAAAGGAAGAATCATCAGGAGAGAGGCGTAACTGTATACCTACCAGAAGGACAAGCTTCTGATATTTTTGTTTCAATTCTGGTAACCCATCGGTTGGGCTTGCCTCAAGAACCGAGTACCAATCTGTTGGCTTTGGCTGCTTCGCCATCTCCCTGCAGTCAACAAATCAGACATATCCGTCCATAAATACAGGTTTAGCAGTCACAATGTAACCCCCTTTTATTCAATAACACGTTACAGAATGCCACATAAAGCGATGTCAACAACAGGTCCGTGTAATGCTAACGTTTGGCGATTGTAAAGCTAATGTTTTTCCATGTTATTTAAAGTTCGAGCTCTTCTGATACATACAGATTAAATAGAAGGATTATAGTGCAATTTCTTCATTTCTTTCTATTAAGTACAAAGTACATTTACTGGTTGTGTCCAGGGAAGTCGTCTCGGTGAGTGATTCACCATTCGCTCGAATGTTAGCTTGACACTGCTAGCTTTTTCACACATTAATGAACCACACATATTTTGTGCGAGCTTGCAAAATAACAGCATAGAATTTACTACATTAAAACTGTCATAATGTGAAAGGCTTTCAATAGCATAGAAAACATTTGCCATATTTCAACGCACCAAACATCTTCATTGCGCTACGTTGACAGTTCAGCTTGCCATGCTTCTTTGAGTGTGTGCTACTACATAATGTGTCCGAACGGAAACAAACTGAGGTTAACTGAAATGTCCATGTGAGAGAAATCAGCTATCATTAAATACAATCATTACGTATATCGTTCGATTCCAATACCTTTCATAAAATGAATATGTCCAAACAGTGCAAAAAAAAAATTCATTAACCTTTTGGGTTGTGTGTTCTTCACGGCATTGTTAGACGGCAACACATAGAGAGCGATGCATCGTTTCTATGGGAACAAGAGACGCTTAAGCAGAAGGTGAGGAACCTCTCTAGAACTTTGCTTTTCTTCCTGTGTTAAAATTTGTTTTATCGGCTATGTAAAAAATGTATTTAGGTAAACAAATTGTGTTGCTGTAAACACAGTAGCTAACTCACATGTAGTTTAGCATTAATAATGATGACCTGCTGAAACCAGGCTACTGTGAATAATGCATGCACACGGCGGCCTTAAATTAGACTCGCCTAGTTTTAGCCACAGATTTTAGCCTAATTTTAGCCGCATTTTCTAGACTACACCACAAACATATGCAGTAAACCATAATGTAGGCTACTAGCCTAATGTTTAGTTTAGGCTACAGAGTGTCTGTCTTCATTTGATCATATGGATAGCAACAAGCTTACTGTTGAAGTCAGTCAGTCAACATTGAAAAACTCATGCTAGGCCAAGATTTCAACTGACTATCTATCTATGTATGTATCTATCAGTCTATCTATCTATCTATCTATCTATCTATCTATCTATCTATCTTCGTGATTAAGTAGGCCTATGTCTTATATATTTATGCATATTCTTATATGCCTGGATCTTAAATCTAATGTACTATCCATACTTACCTACATAGTTTAAGGAAGCTTAGGTAGCTAAGTCTTTTTTTTTCTTTCACTTCAAATGAACAACAAAACAGGTTTATGTAAAACTGCAAAGGAAGTTGTGAGGCTATAATTTGTTAATTCTGCTGGGGATTACTGTGAATGTTTTTGTCGGGTATCAGGAAGAAGGGGTGATGATGGTGGTGGTGGTGGGGGGGTGGAATCACACCCAGAACAGGTTACCCACTGTCTCTCATACCTAATTAGCAAAGTCTTTAATGAGCATTCTGACGGCTCTTATGTTAGACATGTAACAGATTGGCTGGCTTCAATTATATCCTCAACTCTATGCAGTGAGACGTAAGGTAGGATGTGTGGTCTGCATTCTTTAGAGACAAGCTCAGAGTTGTGTTTATGCTTAGGGTGTCTTTTTTCTTTAAATCTGCCTTCTTCCCACTGGCATAAACTTGATTTTATTTCTGTTGAGCGTATTTTTCTGCAAGTTCTGCACTTTGGCACAGTCATTGCTTGTCTGTTTACATTTTTTTTTCAGCAACAAATTATTGTCATTACTGAAGGCAGTCAACAAAACATTGCAGCCTGAGCAACCTCATTCACACTTCATCTGATTAAAAGTTTCACAAAGCTATTTCTCTTTCAAAAACAAAAACATCCCTTCTGTGACCCATCTCTCTCTAATTAGCCTGCACAAGTTGGCAATAGAAATTGCATATTCTCTGCTTGCAGTAATGATCTGTTGCCTAACAAATTTGTTAGGTGGCATATATAAAATAATCTGTTCTGAATGATGAAGAAGCCTGTGTCTTGTATCACTAGTCCACAGGTCATATTACAAAACAAGTAATATCTGGATTGTCATGTAATCATTACAATCTCTGAGATTGCAGTAGGTCTGAGAGTGCAATGTGTCATTATGTTGAATTAACACAGTGTTTCATTAATAGACTGTAGAGATCAGTGCACACTAAGGATGTATTGGCTACATTTAATCGAGGACATGCGTGTCATATAAAAACACAGTTCAATTCTGTTACGACTTGTGAACTTGTCTGGAAAAAAGTCCCCACACATGCAATTTCCTAGACAGTCAATCACATGGTCTTGTGTGAGTTGAGTTTGCAGGCAATACATTTAGGGATAATGACTGTTTGTTGTTTGCAATGGATACTCAGTGAATTTGACATGACACAAAGAAAAAAACTCAGAATCCTCCATCAGGGCATTCATCGTGCTTAAGCTGACTTCAAAATGACATTCAAAACTACCAATTAACATGTGATGAAACAACATGTGTGGCATTTAAGCCTGGCTCGAGGGGTCCTTTTGACACTCTGTTTTCCAAATGTCCCATCCTGTTTTCCCCCATTTGAAAGCAGTTCCTAGAAATTTAATTGCATGTTTGGTCTGTTCTGCATGATGTAGTTCCTGGACTGATACATTATGGTGGTGGTGGTTGTTGGTGTTGATTAGTGAGATTGTTCAGGTGCTGGTGGAGAGGGCTGGCAGCGATACAAGCTGGCACTCTATATCCCACCTGTCAAGTCCCATATTTCCAGTGTAGAGATGTCGCAATCCCTTAGGATAGCGTTGCCTTACCAGAGACCTATGTGAAAGTGAAAACAAATAAAAACTTGCATTCAGTTGTGGCATCAAACATATAATTAGTCAAATGTTAATTACTGATGGGGAGATTAAAGGAAGAAAATTAGAACAAACTCTAGTCAGTCATGGGTAAAAGTTGAAAATAATTAATTTAAAGACATCACAGGTATTGGTGATGTGTTGCTCTTCTTGGTATCTGTTTTTAAAAACTCTCATTAAATCCAAGGTTTACTGATCCATGACTGATTGAAACATCACAGAGAAAGCACTTGATTTCTCCTATTTATGCTTCCATTATCAAATGAGGTCTGACACACGCTAATTGTGTTTGGTATGTCATGGTATAGTTTTGTTTTCTTGATTCTTGCTGCCTTATTTCTTTAAAACTTTTAAAACATTTCAAATGAACCTGTAGCACACAGATGTAAATTCACAGACCCTAGAGTGGTTATGTTTGATCTGAATCATGAAATTCATATGGACTTGTGATGGTGACCACATTGGCATGATTACTGTGGGCCGTGAACCAGAACCGACAGAGGTTCTGCTGATGAATTTTACCGCTGAAAATTTGGCTCCTAAAAAGTTGGATGATGCTCATTTCCTGCTGCGTCCAGGATTCTGTTCATAGGTTCATTTTTTAAGCTGCTGGATCCAGACAGTCTCCACATACTCAGTATTGCCTTGGATCACTCCTTTTTGTATTTATTTGTACTATTGGAAAAAGGTGGTGATTTTTAATGTGTCTGAGATACAGTCGTTTTCATCACAAATGCTTCATTTCTTTTCCAGATGCTTTTTTTTATTGCTTTCACCTCCTTCTTTTCATGTTGTCGTGTTAGAATAAGAAATTTTCAGCAGTCAGTGAATATCAGCTGTAACGTGCTAACAGTTTTTTATAACCAGTACAAGCCACAGAGAGGATAATGAGATGCCTGCAGGAAGAATAGAGAATGAGTTCCCCTTTTACCACTCGTGACATTGCTAGCTCTTTTTGCTGAGCCTGTTAAAGCTGCCAGACGCCTGGACACGGTGCATGCGTGGTCTTCCTGGGAGAGAGGCACAGTGCTGTGCTTGTGGACCAGGCACCAGAACCGTCAGGTGCAGCTCAATGTGACCCTCTCCCTAGAGTGAGAGGCTCCAGCGCACGCACGCCCCTCGCAAACGTATTCATCTTCGGCGGCAGATGCGTGGGCTGCTGGAGCAGGCCCATGCCAGAGCTCCAGTGGAACCAGGCCCCAGCCAGCCTTTTGTCTAGCTGAGGCGCGCGCGTGTATGTGTGTGTCTGTGTGTGCTCAGATGTGCTCAGAGTGGACTTATGTGGAGTAAATAGCAGCTTTTACAATAAAATTTGTTCTTAAAGGACAAGTTTGTTTTTTTACACTTAAAATTATTTTATACACATTTTTTACAAATGCCTCTACCTCAAGATTGTGTGATTCACCAATGTTTTGTTATTATGGTAAAACTTAATCTATGCACACTCATGAACACTTGAGTCTTTGAGCAGTGACTTGTTTGTTTGCAAAATACTTGTTGCATTTCCATCATTCCTGCAGGTGTAAAATATTACAGGGTCTTTTAAATGGGACCATAAGAACAAATTTAAGAAAATTCCTAAGAAAATGTTGGTGAATGTAATATTTTCATAAAAAACAGTATTGTTGATGAAGTACATAAATAAACCGAGTCTGATGACATGGTTATGTGCCAACCATACATGGGGGGAGTTTAAAACCTTTAAAGAAGCAAACTTTGATCTTATTTATAACTAAAGCTTTAATCACTTCAGCTCTCACTCAGTCTCTTTCCAATTTGTACACACCAGGAGATGTTTGTGAAGAGCTGTCTCACGGCGTGGCCGCACAGTTCTTTGTTTACACCTGCAGACAGCTGCTTTGTTCTCTCTCTGTGAAGCAACAGAGGCCAAGAGTGTGGCCAGAGAGCCAGCAGCAGGCGGCCAGACAGAGTGTGGCAGCATGGCGAGTCCGACGGGCCGTGGAAGCCCCACCGACAGTGCTACCAGCAGAGACAGCAGCAGGGCATCACTCCAGGAGATGTTGGTGAAAGAGTACAACATGCAGCTCTCAGCCTCACCTCCACCCACCCTGACCAGGTAACACAACCATTGCCTAGTCTACAGTGAGGCTGGCATACTGTATTTGCAGTGTAATCAGGTGACATCATCAGATGACTGTCACCTTTCTGAGATTGAGTGTACAATATATCTATTAAAATGTCTATGCAGTTCAGAACATGAACCCATGTCATACTGTTCTCAATCTAGTACCCTTGTAAAGGAATTTGGAATTTATGAGAGAGAGCAGTAGTAAGCTGAGAGATGTTGGGTAGATTGAGTGTAGCAAAATTGTGTGTAATGATGACAAGATCCTTAACTAATTAGCTTTCTTGCCCATCTTGCCCATATTGGATTGTGGCTTTGTGCCCCTTGGAGGATTGAAATGCTGTGTGCTGAAACAGTAAGTGAGATGATGTCTCGAAAATGAACTGAAGTGGAGCACTGTCATTAGGTTTAAGACACGACTGACTTTTAATCATTTGCGTGGTCAACATTTATACAGTGAGAAACTGAGTGAAATGCCCAAACTACTTATTACCTAATTAGGTTGCTCCCTTTGCTTGGAGATTGCTGGAGATCAGAGTTTAGCTTGAGAGCCTCAGCTCGTGCAGCTCCAAGAGTATCTAACACGGGTGTAGATCAACACCTGAATGGACGATTGAAAAAAAGTCCTTTTATGTCACATGAGGACCAACCATTTGTAATTCAAGAACCTTCAGCCATTGTATCCCACCAAGGAACTTTCCCTCAAAACCTAGCCCAATCGCAGTGTCCTTGCTTACTCCAGGAAGAAGATGTGACAATGAAACAAAAAGAAGAAAGCAGAAAGGAGGGGAAATAGAAAAAAAGGAATATCAAGGGGAGTGGGGTATGAAAAAAAGAAAGAAGAAAACAGTCTCTATGTCTTGTCCCCATGCGGCATCCAGCAGGGAGAGGAATTTGGGGTTTGCTGAATGACTGCCAATGCTGTCTTCAGGGGACCTGCCTGTGTGAGAAAGGGATCCTTTTTGCCGTACAAAATCAAACACACTTTCCCCCTCGGAGTGAGACACAGGAGCAGAGCACAGAAGTGCAGGGCTGCCGACGCACAAGCGGCTGTGACGGCACTGCGAGAAAGCAACACACGTGAACAAGGGGCAGATTAAGGAACCCGAAGCCCAGCAGGGCCCTGCGTTGTCCGTGCCACCCCTGCAAAATTCCCAACAATACTTCACTCCCCCACCCCGACCCCCACCCCCCATCCCCTTCTTTTGGAGTGCACAGCCAAAAAAAAGGGGGTCAGGAGCTGGGGCTTTGACCGACAGGAGTTTGGCACAGAGCCGCCGGCGCAGGCAGCGCCCCGCTAGCTGTCATTATTCACAGGGTGAATTCACCACCAGTGGGGCTCCAGGCTCGGGCCCGCCGTACTTCCAGCACCTCTTTAGCCCTGGAAGATGTCCTTTCACACACATGGATTTTTTATTTTGTTTATCAATGGGGCTGGCAGCTTCACAATAGCGGAGCTGTCGACGCTGGCTAAATAGCCACTCTAGGCGTCAGGCTCAACTTTGTGTGTACTGCCACTTTCTACTGCTGTGCTGGTTGTTTGCGTGTAAACAGCCACAGCTTAACATTTGTATTTTTACAAATCGCTTCCCTTTGATGTTTTGCAGTCACACTGGGGTTCATTTCATTCCTAAAGTATGTGCATGTCATTACAGAAGACAATACAGACTTAGTTATATATATATATGGCATATATATCTATCTGTCTATACACACACACACACACACATATATAGTATGAAATGCAAAAGTGAGATTGTGGGTTTTTTTTCTTTGCAATGAATATTCTCCTTAAAGGAATGTTCTCCTTGAATGGAAAACCATTTTTGCTGTGGCTTTGATGAATTGGGAGGAGTTGTCCATGGCCTATGAGCTATGAACGTGCAGCATGGCTGTGACCTCATTCATATGAAAATCCATATGAAATAGCCACTAACTTGGACGAATTAGAACAAAGCCTACATGTGATGTCAAATAGCACAAAGCAATTGTAGTTCAATTGCAGTTGCCAAAGAGGGCACCATTTAGCCAAAAAGGCTCCGTGTTTCAATACCGAGCCTAAATATAAGGTTTTAATTGGGCTGGTAAAATTGTACTTGAGCTTGTTGAATATATTCTGTTTTAACATCAAAGAACAAAGTAAAATACTCCATTCAACCATTCTATGTTCCCTTTAAGAACATTATTCGCCAGAATTACCAGATTGTTAAAAAAAGCCTCTTCCACCTCAGATGACTAAGGAAGTTTGGAAGTTTGGTATGCGAACAAAGAACCTGAAGGCCTTTTATAGAGGCACCACAGAGAGCATCCTGACTGGAAACATCACTGCATGGGAAAAACACTAGAATTTCAATCTTATTCTTATACTAGTATAATGATATGTAATAAAGACTATCTTGAATCTTAAATCTTGATCTTGAATCTCATGCAATGTTAATGTTGAGATTGTCAAAGAAGATATATGATCAGGTAAAGTTACTTACTGAACACTACTGTACTCTTAGGAAGTATTCCTCTCCATATGCAAGCAAGGTCAGCAAGCATAGGCCTTTTAGTGCCCCAGCCTCTACTCAAAGGTACGATGTCTCTCATTACTCTCTCCAATAGTTTTTTCATTAACCCTTTAACCCTTTTTTTATTTAACCCTTGATCACATTTCTACTTGATCCTCTGGTTTATGTGTACTATATTGCAAAAATGACCTAGTACATTGTGTATAATGTCAGAAAACATTGTGTTGTAATTTTTGTTTTAGGTCAGCCAAGCTGTCTGAGGAGCCTCCAGTGTATTTGCGACAGCTTCAAAAGATCAGAGTCATAGCCTACAAGAATGGCTCGAGAATGACCTTCACTAAAGTCACTGCATCAAACATTGCAATGGTGATGATCAGGACATTTATTTCTTGCAAAATAGATTGTTAAACTGAGTTACTTGCTGGAGTTCTGACACAACAAAACTTTAAAAAGAAGTTTTTTGAGTTAGTACTTGTGGTTGGCCAGAAGGCTACAGCTTAAATGCTAACAATTGCTAGATAAGAACAGATGATATAAAAATAGCAGACATTTCATATGATTAAATATGCATCAGAAGTGCACATTCTCTCCTGACTATACTTTTCTCATAGAGCACATTGGATCTAGCCATACTCCGCCATTCCGTGTTAAATTCATATAATCCTTACTTGCACACAAACATAAATTGCTGACTGAATATGCCGATTTGAAGATCAGTCTAGCCTTAATGCATCTGTTAGATCTATATGCAGTGTTTCCCACTCATTGCCTGAACTATGGCAGCCCACCATAGTCTAAATATGGACCAAAAAATATTTCGGCCATCTGACACATGCACACTGACGTTAGAGTCTCTTTTTTTGTTTGCATTAATTGTAGGTCAGATCAGATCTATTTTACTGTAAATATTAAGACATTAAGTTGGTAGTACACTGCACACACTCTAGAGACACCCCCACCCCCACTACCACCGCTATAGGCTCGAAATTTCCTGTGGGAAACACTGATATGCCTTCAAGGGTGGAAGCCATTTCTGTTAGCTGACATTGCCTGGCTTCTGCCGCAGCTGCTTGAGGACTGCACACTGAAGCTGCGGCTGAACTCGGCGGCCAGACGTGTCTTTCTGGCAGATGGCACGGAGGCCTACGCACCTGAAGACATCCCACAGGATGCCGACGTCTTCATCTCCACGGGAGAAGCATTTGTGGACCCCCTGGCAGAGATCAGAGGTAGGTTGTGTAGCCCAAGTTTAGCTGGGAGCATAAGCATGACCCCGGTCATTCTAATTAAGGCCATGGCATTCTTAAGCACGTGTGTGCTTTTTAATGGGTTATTGAGACCTTTCATGTTTCTTGTAGTGAATGAGGGAAGCAAGTTTGTGATGAATTGCGTGGAGAATGTATTTAAAGTAAGTCTGTTTTTCAAGTCAGCATTAAATTATATATTCAGTTTCAGTCGATTGAATTCCATTTCCATCAATTTAATTCATCCCTTTAGTTTAAAAATCTTCCATACAAATACAAATACTTAAGAATGGCACACGAAAAGTACTGTATATATCAAAAATGGATTTCCCTGCTGTTTGCCATATTGAGATGTTACTCTCATTTTGGTGACAAAAGCTGGCTTTTTGAGCCGTAGTAGATGCTTGTGTGCTATTTGTCCTGGCCCTGGAGAAAGTCTGCTGGAGAGGAGAGGGGAAAACAAAACCTGGGCCATCCGACAGCGAAGTTTATTTATGAGGCCTTTGTCACGCGCCAAGAAACGGGCCGGAACTTCTGTGCTGCAGCTGTGTTTCCTTGGCTGGGTTTCATGGCGACATGCATGGCTGTTCCGCCGAGTGGGGTGCGCTGGAGCCCGGCGCTGCCGTTGGCAGGCCTCGCCGATGCTCGGCACAGCCTTTTTGCTGGATCAGCAAGCTTAACCCAGCGAAAATCTGGTGCGGCGCGATGGGTTTTGACTGATAATCAATCTTTGGCGTGGCCCGACAGTTGTCACTGGGACAGGGGGAGCAGAGCAGGTGGCAGATGGGGGCCTGTCTGCCGAGACCCAGAGGCCGCGAGGTGGTTATGCCCGAGCCGGGCCGAGCCGAACCGAACCCAGCAGAGGAGAACGGCCCCTGAGAGGCACTGAATTAGCACACACACACCTCTACAGGAAACACAAACAAAGCTTATTCAAGTGTGTACTACACAGACAAGCGCACGCATGTGCACATTAAACACATCCATTTACATATTACAGTAAATACACAGACCCATGAGTGCACATGCGCACACACACACACCCACACGCACACTCACATGCAGAGACACAAGTATTAGTTTGATAATATTAATATGCAAATACTATACATAACTCATGAATCATAGCTAAAATATGATACATTAAGATGATAATGCTGATGATATGGAGAATAATAATAATTGCAAACAGCTCCTATAAAATGATCATATACAAAATCTAAATCTGAATTACCTTAAAAGGGCTTATTTCTACAAGGTAGTTCTGACTCTGACATTGTATTCAAAGTCATGCATTCGCTTAGTATCATGTATTCATATCACATTATTTCCTTAAATTACGTTTTATCTCTTCTAGAGAGCATCATGACGAGTATCTCCTCACGTTCTGTTGACGGACCTACTCAGTACATTTTTATCAGACTCTCATAACCAGAGCCAGAGCCATCTACGTCACACTTCTCTCTCCTACAAAACAATGTAGAGTAAGAGTGCTAGAGGAATGTGATTTACAGACAACCAGACTCAAACAATGAGACAAGAGCTAAGTAAGCGTCCAATACATCAGCTGCCATTTATGTGTGGTGTGTGTGTGTGTACGTGCGTACGTGTGTGTGTGTGTAGCAGGTTGTGGCCCTCCTCCGAAACCTTTAAAGAGAAGCCGTGAGACGAGCCACAGGTGTGAGGTGCACGGGTGTGAGAGCAGAGTCTGAGCTGTCACTGGGAGTTTTCCACTGTTTGGCCGCGCCATTGATGTGTTGTGACGGCCCGTGATTGACATAGGAGAGGTGTGAACGGAGACGGAGGAGGAGGAACAGGCGGTGGGGGGGTGGGGGGGTGCAGGGAGGGGGTCAAGCCTTCAGCTGGTCTGTGGGCGGAATTTACATCTCCCTCAAACCGCAGATTCCTCTCTGTAGTGGGGCGGCTGCTGTATCAGAGTGGAGATGCAGCGGGAAGGAGAAGGTGGAGGAGAAACTGGGTGGGGGGGGGGGGGGGTGGGGGTGGGGGTACGTAGCACGCTAACACGCTAACACCTCCCTGCGTCACGCACAGGCACGCGCTTAATTGCTCTGTCATTTTCTGTACTTCAGTGAGGATCCAGAGAACCGCTGTTAAATGAAGCATGGTGCTCCTCACCTTGCACGGTTGATGTTCTCCAGAATGTTCTGCTCACTCTCTCTCTCTCTCTCTCTTTTATGTAACTGTACTCAAAGATGAGCTGAAGTGCTCATATGCCGTGAAATTGGACTGTAGTGCCACCTTCTCTTCTTTGCTTCAACAGAATTTTTTAACAAAAACAAAAGGTGAATTAGTTTTTTAAATCCTCCAAAATTGATATCGTTGCCAATTCAGAATACAATAAAGTTATTCAAGATTCAGTTGCGTTTCCAGTTAGCGGCTGATTGGAAGAGGTTCACATACGCTGGTCTGCTGCCTCTAGGACATACACTTTTTTCTGCTAATCCAAAATGTTGACGCCATATCAAATAGACAGAAGTGTGACTCCAAATGTTTTGAAATGTTTTGACTGTTGTGGAGTGAACGAAGCACCCGTGTGACAGGGATTGTGCTCTGAGCACAGCATTTCTTGTGCCAGATCCAAATGGACTACTGCTTCTTTGCTTTGACTTCTTCTACAATATTAGATGGCTAAATTGTACAGGCTGTGTGAATGAAAACAACACAATTGGTTTTCTTAAGGCATATGTATAGCATTCATTCATTACATCACCTCTCGAGAGGTAATAATATATTTACAGCATTTACATTTTTATCCAAAGCGACTTACATTTGTCAACTTTATTAAAAGTCTCCTTTATAGCAACTTAGGGCTAAGACAGGATTTGAACACACAGTTTTCCAGGCTACTTGCATGCTAGCCAGGTTCTTTAACCACTACGCCACCACTGCCCTGTAATAATATGTCCCTGACTTTTATTCATCGCCCAGTAAATATTATGTTACAGTGTCTGCTATTGCAGTATTTCAGTCCCAGTATGTGCCTAGTAAACACTACCTCTGCTTGTCATATACATCTTAGGCATCTGTGTTTGTGTGCATATGTCTGTTTTTAGTTGTGCTATCTGTATTTGCTGGCTTTTCTGTTTGGATGCGTCCTTTTGCGGGGTTTGGATGCGTCCTTTTGCTTGTATCCACACACTTGTCTATGTGTGTGTGTGTGTGTGTGTGCCTTATCTTCATGTGAGAAAGAGGCTCACACCTGTCTTGCGTAGGGGCTGGCCCAAGTTCACCTGGGAAGCTGAAGAATGTGGCAACACCGCTCCTCCCCTCCCTCTCTCCTTCCCCTTCTCCCTCCCTCCCTCTCTCTCTTCTTCCCTCCCCTGCCCGGCCTGTGCACTCTGACAAGGTGATTGGCGGAGCAAATGGGCTGATGATAATGGCAATCTGAATGCTCTGTCTGTCACCTGATAGCCATGCCAGCTTATTAAATCCGGCTCTGTGTCTCTCTCAAGTGGAAGCCCTGGGGCCACCCTCACGTCCCGTGAACAAGCCCGGCGTTGCATCGCTTCGCTCCGGCATGTGCTCAGTTACGCAGGTCTCAGAAAAATATTTTCACTCTGGTCACCCATCACAATATATTAGATTGGTGAAGTTGAGCACTGACATGTTTCCCAGTGCTGCAGAACAGCATTGCTTTGTCTTTATTCATTTGACTGTGTTGTTGATTATTCATTTTGATTGAATTGTCTGAGACTTCACTGGAGGAGCCCATAATTTGCAATGATGCTAAATGATTCCAGTACAAACACATCAAAACTAAACAGAAAGAATACTATTGAGTGGTACAAGTGAAATGTACATAATGAATATACCAAAACAAAGAATAATAGAACGCTTTGGTGAAGACAGGTAATTAGTTAAAGAGGTATAGATCAGTGCTGGGGAGTAAGAGTGCAGGTTTGAAGTGAGCATAGAGAGTTCATTTTTACAGTGTTTTGAATAAGGTTGGGGGCATTTAGTTAAAGGCTTACTGTCCCAGCCGAGAGAGATGAAGAAGACAATTTGAGTCGCATTACTAGAAAGGAGCCTGGTAAGTTGTCAACATGGTTTTAAAAGGCAAGCTGAATTTGATCCCATTGCTGGATTTTGAAACTGTAATATCACATTTTTTTTTGAGTATGAAATCTTCAGGTGGGTTGGTTTGTTTAGATTAATCATGTGAAATGATTTCAATTGATTCACTAACATGGGGGGGGTTGAGTACTGGGATGAATAGAGGGTGGGTCAGGGATGTGTTTTTTATGGGGGGATTGTGGGGATGTTTGGTGGGTGGTTGTGTTGGATGCCTGATGGGGAGGAGGCGCTCCCCTGGAAAAACACAATATTGAATCAGAGGGAAATAATCACTTGATTAGTGGCAGAGGCATGCTAAGGTGAGTTTTAATTATGGCTAAATTGTGGTATTACCCCCTCGCACCTCCTCACCACCACCACCCCACCCCAGCATCTGCTGCCATCAGGACCAGGTGATTTATGGGGCCTTTCAGAGAGGCCAGCTTGCCGTGGCTTCTGTTTTGCTTAGTGGGAGCCGACAGCCAAGTCTCTCTGATACGCGTGCATGGCTCTATATGTGTGTGTGTGTGTGTGTGTGTGCACAAGTGTGCAAGATTGGACAGACAGAATAAGAGACTGTTTGTATATTTGAACAGAAAGTTCCGTGTGTATGTAATTGTTCATGTACTTATGTGTGTGTGTGTGTGTCTGGAGGAAAGCTAGAAAAAGAGGAACCCATTGGGGTGAAGGGAAGAGGGAGTACCTCTGCCTTTTTGAAGCAAAAAAAAAACTTTACCCCTTTCTCTTCCCCTCGGCCAACGCCCACCCCCCCCCCACCCCTAACTCTCCCAGCCCATCTGTCCATGAGCAAGCTGCGGAGCTGGACACTGCATGGCCTGGTGCGGTCTGGGGACATCGATAGGCGTGGGGACACCAGGGCCTGTGGACTCTCGCGCCCTCATGCCCCCGGACGCTTGTGCCAAACAGTGCCCGCTGCCCAGCGGGTACTCATCTTCAGGAATGGTGCTGGGAAAGATGGCTGTGAGGTCTCCACCGCCACACAGAGTCTGGAACAGGTATGACAAGGAAGCGCACCCCACCATAATGTGTTTTAAGTGAAGGAATTGATGAATGAAACAATTATACATTTTTAGTAAGTAAAAAAGTATTATTTATTTCTTGGTAAGTTAGCTCATCCCTGTGTACCTGACCCAGAACTACAGGTAAGTATGTCAAATAAAAACATATATTATTTATATTTATCATATACACATTCAGCATCTGATTACCAGTACATTTCTCCTACACGACTCGCACAGATGCATGATGTCCCTGTGCAAAAAAAAAAATCTTCCATGGCTGTGTTTGAGAGGAGGGTGATCTTATGATGGCGGGGAGAGTGAAAGTAAAGGAGAACGAGTGGAGGGAGAGAGGGAGAGGGAAAGGAAAGGAGAGAAAGAGGTGATACGGTTAGTTAGATCGTTGTTGGAGCGTCATGAGAGTGCTTCCTGTGGGGGTGTGGGTCAAGCGGGGCTGGGCCTGCGGCTCACTGGCCTGGAACAGACCTGTCTGCTCACACTCTTACTCTCTCCCTCATGCTCCTGTCCTTTCTCTCTCTCTGTCTCTCTCGCGCGCGCGTGTGTGTGTCTGTGTGTCTGTGTGTGTGTGTGTGTGTGTGTGTGTGTCCGACCGGCCAGACCAAAGCTGATTTAATATTCCAGTGAAACCGTGAAGAGGCTTTGGCCTCGACTGCTCCAGCCCATCTGAAATGCTTTGATCTGTGAGGTGTGACCCCACCCCACCCCCCACATCACGTCAGCCCAGTATACACACACACACACATATGCACACACACACTCAGTCTCAGGCCCTGCAGTTGCTTGGCCATGCTGAATTTCAGAGGGCGATCGGATTCCTGTCCTTTTCTCCCTCCACTGGGTGCAAAATGTACGGCTAGCCTAATCAGAGTCTGCAGCCCGACCAAGGGAATCCAGCTGGAAGTAAGAAAGTGTGTATCTATGCGTGTGTGTGTGTGTGTTTGCGCATGCTCGGGTAGCAGTGCGGAGCGCTAGTATCGTGCCAAACCATGGCAAATTAAAAACGTAACACTACACCCGTTGTAACTGCCATCGTTAATGCAGCAGAGGACATACAATGCAGACAACTAGTACTAAACGTGTGTGTGTGTGTGTTTGTGTGTAAGAGACACAGAGAACATACAGCATGTATGCATGCAGATTTGATTAATTTTTCAGGTGTTGATAACTATTTAATTTACTGGTGGATTGAGTTGGTATTTGAAATAATTACATTTTCTTATTGAAACAGACTGAAATTGACTGAAATGCATGTAGGGTTTACTGTAGGCCCCTTTTAGCCATGTATCTGTGGAGGTATGTGTGCTGAATGTACACAGTCCTCCATGGAGAGCTCTGCTCCTGAGTGCCTTTCACACCCGCTCTTCTGTCTTTGCCAGTCAATTTGCAGGTCCACTCCTCCACAAACCCTCCGAGAGTTATTGCACCACACCACTGGCCCTACTTCTCTCTCTCTTTCTCTCTCTTGCTAGTTTTCTCTCCATTTTTGGGTAGACATGGGCAGGCTTGTGACTGAATGGAAATGATAACTGTGCTTGGGGAATGGGAGCTGATCACCACCCATGTACTCTCCCATGGCTGAGGTGCCCTTGAGCAAGGCCCCTGAACCCTGCTGCTCCCTGAACTGGTTGCCCACTGCTCTGGGCTCAGGGTCTTTGTATTCACTTCACCAGCACTGTGTGGGTGTATTTGTGTGTATATAATCTGATGGGTAAAATGCAAAGATTCCCTCAGGAATCTGTGATGTTACTTACTTTCTTTCTTCTTTCTAATGTAGTTCTTGGACGTGTGCACTAAGAAGTTGCATCTAACGGCCTCTGCAAAGATTGTGTTTAACTGGAACGGAAAAGTCATGGGGGACCTTGAACTTGGTATGTATTGTATTTGTACTTGTATTTAACCTTGTTCAGATGCATTTATGCTTAATCTAGCCATATCATTCATTTGATCACAACAGATACCAGAAAGCAGGCAAACATATACGTTGGCATGGGCCTTCAGTAGTTTATATGTAGTTAGGATACCTAAACTTTTATATGTATACTTTACTTCCTGCATAAAAACACTTTACGGTAATGTCAGTAGCTTGTTGTTGTGCAGTTACCTGTGAGACTCTAAAGTACACTAAACATATTAATTGAATCAGTGTCTACTCTCTTGTAAACAAGCTGAGAAAGTGAGCATTTCTGGCAGCTATCTGTGCCAGGTGAGTTGCAGAGCCACGGAGAGTGATGTCTATTAAGTGACTTGTCAGGTTGGCCCTTGCGGCCCCTCAGATGTAAATGAGGGGCCCTGTGTGCCGGCCCTGGGTGGCAGAGTGGGGGGCATTAGGGAAATAGGAGTGGGCCCTAGGGTGCCAGTGTGGATGAGCCTGTGTGATTCTGAACTGACAGACACTGAGGGAGATGGACCAACCTGGAGTGGACAGCTTCCACATGGTCGGGCCTCTGTCTCTCTCTCTCTTTCTGTCTCTCTGTCTCTCGCTCTCTTTCTTTACATCCTTCACTCTCTCTTTCTCTCTTTTTTTCTCTCTTTGTCTGTCTCTCGCCCCTGAGAGGCTGGCTGGGCTGCGTGGGCTGGCTGTACTGCTCTCTCTCCACTGGCACCCTGGGTGTGAGTTGCAGTGACGGTGGGTGAGGGTTGAGGAATGGACTGGAGGTGGGAGAGGGAGAGGAAGCGACGTGTCCCCAGTGGCTCCAGTGACCCGCTTGCAGCAGCCGGGGTAATGCGATGTGGCACCCTGTAACTCAGGCTGACAGACAAGGCGTCACTCACACTCCCCAAAACACAAAACACAAGACACATGTAGAGTTACATGTGCATACACATGGGCCAACACACACACACACACACACATACACACACACATACATGCATTCACTCACAAGCACACACACACACAGTCTCACTTACACACACTGAACCGCACACACGCACATATACAAACACACACACACACACACACACACACACACACACAGTTTTACCTAGTCTTTCTCTTTCTCACACGCTCACCTCGGTGCACACACATACATTTATAATCTCATTTAGTCTTGTGCACACATATAAATTGCAATATATCTTCACAATGCATGAGAGCCTCACTAAAACCTCTGAGACATCTGTGATGTGTGTGTATGTGTGTGTGTGTGTGTATTTGTGTGTGTGTGCGTGTCTGTGCTTGTGAATGAGAGGCTGAGTGAGACTGTGTGTGTGTGTGTTTGTGTGTGTGTGCATTTATGTGTGTGTGTGTGTGTAGGGTTTCATTCCTGAAGAGAGAATTTTGTTCTCAGCATAATGCTAGTCTGTGTTTGTTGCGGCCCCCTATCGGGCTGGCAATTAACTGAAAAATTAATTGAACCAACAATCATAACTGATAACTGACAATGATCAAGCACATGACTACTAATTGTTGTGTATTATTGCTGTTATTATTATTATTTATTTTGTAAACTTTTTCTTTACATTTTGTGCATTTCACTGTGTGTGTTCATGTACTGTTCTTTGAAAGCACACTACCACATGTATTTTCATGTGATTCTGCCCAGTCTAGTCAATTAAACATGTTTTTTATTTGAAGTTCTATCGCCCAGTCCTAATTGTGATAAAAATCGATATTGGTCAATATGGAAAAATATATTGTGATCACATTTTTTGCCATATCACCCAGCCGTAGCACCCCATAAAGTGTGCTGTTCCAGTAAAGTGTGCATATGGGCGGGACGGGATGCATTCCACACATGCCTAGCATCTGCATTCCACACCCGACGTCTCCAATTTAAAATATGTCATTAAAACAAACACAACAAATCATTATGATCCCAAATGACGATACACACAGTCACACCCCACAAACAAACACAGGAATCAGATATCACAACCAGATGCTGCAAACGCGAGGAAAACGTTGTGTGACAAGGGGTGATGGGTGTGCGTGTATGTGTGTGTGTGTGTGTGTGTGTGTGTGTGTGTGTGTGTGTCGGGGCTGGTGGGGGTTATGGCGGGTGTGAGGACTCAGTAGGGCTTCCTCCCAGCCCTGTTGGCACCTCCACCCCCTCCTCCCTCGACCCTCCATCACGCCACCTCAGCAGCGCCCCCACCCTAACCCTGATGCCGGGGCAGGCAGAGGGGGGCATCTCTCACGGCCGGCCTGGTGCGAGCTGCTCCGGATCAGAGTGTGAACGTGATTATTGACTGCGGCCGTCCCCCTTGGGCTTTTACACACACACACACACACACACCCACCCCCACACACACACACACGCACGCATGACTATCCTGTGCTCACACACATAAAAATGTGCTCTGTTTCTCAGTGTCACACACCCACAAAGGCACACACACACACACACACACATTCTTGTGGCTTGCACCTTGGCTTGAACTCCTCTGTGTATTTGTCGGCTGTCACCTGCTCTGGTCTTCACACTTGTTCACACTCTTATTTTACCACTCCGCACAAGCGTGTCCCTTTGGAAATTTGAAATGAGGACAGGGCCAAAGAATATCTTGTCACTTTACACAAAGAGGCAGGTAGAGAGAGAGAGAAGATTAGATATCAACATAATTAAAGACAGTGAGAGAAACTTAATACATTTTATAATTAAAAAGCGCAATACTAGTAGTACTACTGTAACACCACTGTTAGCAAAAACATTAAAAGCCAAGCAACAACACACAGATTAGAAACTGAATGTAAAAATGTGCTGCTGAGTCTTGTACATGTGTAGTTTCAGACATTATGCATCAATCACAATTTGTTTATTTTGTTAAGGTAAACAAGGAATTTACCTTGGTACAAAAACAGAACCCATGATAAATAAATATAAATGTCCCTTCAATGGCCTTCTCATTCACAGCCATGTGGGTACTTGAGTCGGCCAGGCCTTTAGCCCAGCTCAGCCATACTGGTGTGTTTGAGTGGATTTGCCAGGGGTAAGAGATATAAATATGTTTGGAAAAGGCCCACGCCTCCCCAGTAATTTGGGGATTCAGGGAGCTATTGGGATTCAGGGAGCGTGTGATCAGACAAGTGAGTCTGAATGTGTCCTTTAGTGGTTGGCCACACTGCTCACACACACACACAAACACACACATACACACACACAGCCCAGCACGCCAGACCCTTCACTCTCAATTTAACCCAAACACTGATGAACACTTCCCACACCACTCACAAACACACACACACTTCCACATCCACACACAAACAAACACACTCACACACACACCCTCACAATGAGACACCTTCGTTCTTTGACTCACATCCACGCCCTTCTCGCTGCACATCTTCAGTGAAACACCCCTGCATCTAAGACAGTGACACACACACACATACACACACACACACACACACACACACACACACACAGACTGCAGAGCAAATCTAACACTAGATTTTGTGGCGGGAAGAGTAGATATAGTTGCAAGTTATCAATCAGCAGGCGCGAATAGAGGCGACAAGGCATTAAGAATTCACATAGTTTTCACTCCACTCACTCAAGCAGAAGATCAGCCTGCATATTTAATGCACAGCTATTTCCCTCAATTTAAAGGAAAGCACGGCCCGTGAGCCATTCCATAAAGCAAAGAGAGAGGATTGTACGTGTGTGGGTGTGTGTGTGTGTGTGTGTGTGTGTGTGTGTGTATCTGTGTTTATGTATGAGTGTCTGTTTCTGTGTGTGCTTGTGTGTGTTTAGAGAAAGACAGAGAGTAAGGTTGTAAGAATTAGGGAGATGCCCACTGTCCTCTCACACTCCACACACCCAATTCTGAAGGCATTTACACAGTTTATAACCTCTGTTCCCTTCCGCTTCGTCCTGAGACGAGTCTCTTCTTCCTCTCTTCATCTCATCCCCCCCACCCCCTCCCCGAAACAGCAATGCCAACATCACCCTGCCAACCCCAACCCCCCTGCACTCTCCAGGTTAGCACTGTCAATGTCATGGAATCCTGGAGGAAGTAAAACAGCTGGGAAATAAATGCTGGAAGTACATCAATCAATCGGGACGCTTGTCACTCCTCCCCGTCGTCAACCAGACAATCAGAGGTGGCGGCCAGAGATCCAAATATGAGTTGACATCAGTATTTAAGAAAACATGCACACAAATAAATAAATAATAAATAAATAAATAAATAAATAAACAAATGACACCTGAGGGCTCCAGTGCTGGGTGCCCAAGCCAGCCCCTCCTAACCAACCTCTTGGAGTCGACAGGAAGCCACGCTAGGGTTTGATAGAGACAGCTGTCAGATGAGCTTGTTGGTGTGTGAGATGTGTTTGTTAGTGTGTCTGCGTGTGCCTTCATGGGAGTGTTCATGAGAGAGAGAGAGAAAGACAGTGTGTATTTTTGTGTGTGTGTGTGTATCACACCATGAAAGCCATCCCGCATGTGTGTGTGAAGCTGGAATTATGCTTCGACGACAGTTTTCGCCCAGGTAATCACATTCCGCGTCCTTGCCTTCCTTTCCCATCCCACGACTCAGATTTCACCCACGATAATCATTCCTTTCCTGATTCCACAAAGCACGTACCAGTAGGCACATCCTCATCCGGAAGACTCACCTTGCATGATGGCCCCCGCCCCACCTCTCCCCCTTCCACCATCCTGCATCAATCCAGATGATCACTTGTGGGCCAGGCGGGGGGTTGAGTTGGCGGAAAAAAACACGCTCACTTGGTCCCACACTTGGTTTGTGTGAAGCTTGTTGTTAAGCATCATGGTTCATTGTTATCTTGTGGGATTCCACTCTGTAACTCTTCAGGCTGACATAATCCTTTTTTTTACCCCTGCTTTATTCTTATCTATCATCTATCTGTCTAACCCTCTCTCTCTCTCTTTCTCTCTTTCTCTCTCTCTATCCCCTGCTCTCCCTCTCTCTCTCACTCTCTCCCTCAGTGTTGTTCTCTCACCCTTTCGCCCCATCTCTCAATCTCTCTCTTTCACACACTCTCACGCACACATACATGCACACAAATATACCCACAGACGAAGACACACACACACTCACACACACACACACACACACATACACACTCTCTTCTTTAGCTTCACTCACCTTTCCTCTCTCTCGCTTCTTTGCCAGAAGGCCCCTTGTCCTGCAGCTCACCGAGCTTCACACGGTCCTCATCCACCAACAATGAAAGGAGCTTTCAGCAAGGCTGGTTCCAATTCATCTGTGATAAATGAGAAGATAAGGCAATCAGTGCACACCATGACACTGTGTGCAGCTAGTTAGGCACACTTCGAGCCCATTCAGGTGTGCCCGCCAGTCCTACAGTTGGGGGGGTCTCCATATATATATACACACACTTCACACACACTTCTCAGCAGCTGATGGTGGCCATGAGGCATGCCGGAGATTGGGAGGCATACCGGAGTGCCTTCCAGAATAATCCGTTCCGGTCCTTCCGCTCTTGCAGGCCAGGCACTATTGTCAAGGATGCTTGTGGACAGGGAGCCTTTGCCACTGGGAGCATTCGAATGTGTTAGCCGTTAGCATTGGGCTGGAACAATTGGATATTGGAGCCAAGAGAAATGGCTGTGTGTGGCTTACCAAGCATTCTCTCTCTTTCTCTCTCTCTCTCTCTCTCTCTCTATCAGTCCCCCGGCTGGATGCCTGTGTACGGGGGGGCTCAGGGGCCCCTGTGCGTGGCCCTGTTTGGGCATCCAGGGGCGAGGCGTTCCGTGCGGCCGGTGCCCAGATCTACGTGAGGGAGACGGCGAAGGCCCTGAGACAAAGGCTGGGATTCAGGAGGCAGCACCTTGGACAGGTAAGCCCATAAATCCATCATAGAAGTGAATGATCAAAACATATAAGAGTAATATAAAAAAAGTATATTGTTGTATCATTAGGATGACTGCAAGCAAAGGAGCTTTAGATGTAGCTTGTCACTGGCATGAGTGCAGATGAGCAGCATGTAAGACAACAACAAGAGTTTGAATTTGAGCGTGGCAGAGACAGAGAGAGAGAGACAGAGAGAGAGATAGAGAGGAGAGAGGGGTGTTGCTTTCGTGTTTTCCGAGGATTGACAGCTGTATTACTGCCTGGTCCATGCCCCAGGCGTGCATAAACCCTGGTGTTGTCTGTCTGTCTGAGTAGCGCTTCATACGTAGCGATGTGCCACTGCTCCAGCGTGTGCTTTGTGTCAGCGCATCAGGCATCAGGCAGTGGTTTTAATGGATTGGATTGGCACAGGGAACTTTCATAGACCACACCACCCACCCCCCTCTTCCCCCATGCCCAAGCAAGTGCCAGCTTGCATTCTGGAGAGTACTGTACCTGTGATTGCAGGACGTTAAAACAATTTTTTTTTCTTTCTTCTTCTTCTTTTTTTTTTTTTAAGAGCTTTTTCCACTTCGGTTGCTAATGCTGTCAACTGTTATTGGCTTTTAGATAATTTTGGCACTGACTGGGTTCACTAAAAGGTCAGGCCAAAATAATTTATTTTCCGAATGTAAATTAAATGCATTTTAAATTAGCTTCCTCAGCCGTTCACGGACTCCTCTGCCGCCCCCATCGCTGTTATTATGGCAGTCTAGTCTGGACGTGGAGGGGCTGCTCTGTTCGTGGAAAGCCCCGGGCGCCAAATATTCAGCGCAGTAGAAACGCACTTGGCTGACTTGTGATGGGAATTCGTTATTTCATTTGAGCTGTCTGTAGACGAGGTGGGTGTAAAGTCAAAAGATCAGATGTGTATGAGCAAGCGCATTCGTGTTGGCCAAGTACCGGTATATTTTTCATAGTAATTAACTTTTACCTATGAAAGTGTCAGCTGAAGGAGGTTGTTCAGGGCACCTGAGTTTTTGATGATTAAATTATTCTGTGGCTTACTGATATGGTTCCATTGATGTGCATTGGAGATGGATTTCTGTGCATGATCGTTATGAGTGGTCTCTTGATCATGCATAAGCAAGCTGTTTGTAAGCTGTTTTCAGTAGCTTTATGAGTGCGCATATATAATGGAGAAAGAAAACATTGTTGCAAAGCAACCAGGATTGGTCACTGAGTCGCAGTCACTGATACCACCTCCTAACAGCCAGCTTCTAATATCTCTCAGGCCTTTTAGTGCTCTCCAACTGTGTGAATGTTTATGAGAAGTTTTTCTTTCTCTTCTTGACAGGAAGAATATGTACGAGGCGAGAATACTTCTGCTGACAAGAGCTTCCTCTCACATTAACATTCTAATTATGTGCATGTGTTAGTTTGTGTGTGTGTGTGTGTGTGTTTCTGTGTGTGATGGAGGGAGTGGGAGTCATGGAGATGAGCAGCATGCCTCTGTGGGGGGTTGGTTGTCAGTGTTTTGGGAACAAACAGGGTGGCACTGGGGGCTCTGAGGGGCCCAAGCACTGGAATTAAACGGAGAGGCGGTTTCAACTTGGGGTGGCGGGAGTTGGAGGGGTGCCGATGGTGGATTGGTTAGACTGGCTGAGCTCTCATGACATTACAGAGAAACAACACAATAGAGAGAAAGAGAGAAATAGATGCTTAGGTCAAATACAAAAGCTTTTGTATTTGTATTTTAAATGCATAGCCTTAATACAAAGCTTTTTGTATTTGTTATTTCAAAAATATACCTTTTAAGTCAAATACAAAGCATAGAAACAGTAGGCAAACAGAGTTGTAAGCATTGTGTGCCATATGCAATGCCTTGATAAAGTGTGGGCATCTGCCTGCTGATGGATATGGCCTGCTTCTTCCCTAAACCTTGATGCCTGTTTTTTGCAGGCAGTTCTCATATCCTGACCCTCTGCCCTCTCTGTCACCCCTTTGTAACATCTTTCATCTCCATCTGAAAGTCTGTCACTTCCCCGGCACTCGCAGCCATCTTTGTTCGCCTGTCGTGGAGCTCTGCCGGAGCGAACAGATGCCATTATCCTCTCGGTAATGGACTTGAATGAGAAAGTTTTCACTGCACTCGAGTTCACTCATTAAGCATGGGATTGACAGCATTAGAGCGTCTTAAACTTCTGACAGCTCTAAGTGCCATAACCTATGCCAGTATCTGCTGACGCCCCCACCCCCCCACACACACCTCCCTTCCCAACCCCACACCCCTCCACCTTTCCTTCTCCTGTGTGAACAAATGAAGTGAAAATTGCATTCTCGTCTTTGGCTGATATGAAAATGGAATTTGCGATCATGAAATATACACAGTTGTCACTTCTTAAAAAAAGGTGTCGGCAATTTGCTTCAGTGGATAAGGTGAATATTTGCCGTGACAGGAGAAGAAGGAGAGCTTTGAGAGAAAAGGAGAGAGAGTGAGAGAAAGAAAGAAGAGAAGAGCGAAAGAGAAAAGTGTGATGCCTGTGATCAATGGAAGACTTCATTGCTTTGCGCTTCATTGCACTTGTAATAAGCGGCTATAGATCTAGATCTTGGCTTTGGTGCTGTCTGTGTAAATGTGTGTGTCTGTCTGTGTGTGTGTGTGTGTGAGAGAGAGAGAGAGAGGAACAGAGAAAGACAGTACTACCGATGCTTCTGCTAATATGGCAACACTGCCACCTAGAGACCGTCCACCCAGCTGATGCTTAACAGAAGATTGTGTGTGTGTCTGTGTGTGTGTGTGTGTGTGTGTGTGTGTGTGTGTGTGTGTGTGTCTGTGTGTGTGTGAGTGAGACAGACGAAGCCAGCTGCTCCTGTTCTCACCAATCTTTCACCCTGCTATGGACATGAGTGCACGCTGATGATCTTTTTTAGTCATGTACCAGTGAACTGGGTAGAGAGATGGGAAAGACGCATCTGAGAACTGGAAACAGAGCTGCTCCAAAGGGTGTACCGAGCAGAGTGAGGAGAACAGGCATTCACCACTGAGGCCCTGGCTCCATGAAGCAACATGCACAACCCCACAGATATTTTTATTGAAATTTCACTATTCAATTCAAGATTCAATTCAGTGACACATCAGTTTTAACTGAATTTTATGTGGCACTGGGAGATAATTAGCAAGAGTCTCAGATGCAGTATGTGTGTGTGTGTATGTGTGTTTGTGTGATTCTTATGTTCTCTCATAAATATCAATTCCCTGTACTGTCGTTGAAAAAATGAAAAAATCATTGCATGTGAAGGACACGTGTGAAGGGCCTTGTTTGTTTCTCGGTCAAGTTTGATGACGTTTTTATCTCAGGAGATTTTCACAGAGGCGTGGTGCTTTCATATTTGTCCGGCACAGTTTGAGTTTCTCTGTGAAAGCAGTGGCATTAGAGTCATGCCTAAGCCCCTACTATGAACATAATAAAGCTGCACTGGTTCATCTGGAGTCGGGGAACAGCAGAGAAAGTGGTCAGGTGCTTACCAAGCTGTGCAGGCTGGGGTGAGCTTTGGGCTGCGGGCTCACAGGTCGGTAAACCATGAAGTGTGTGTGTGTGTGTATGTGTGTGTGTGTGTCCTTGTGTGTGTGTGTGTGTGTGCATGCGTGTGTGTGTGTGTGTCCTTGTGTGTGTGTATGTGTGTGTGTGTGTGTGTGTGTGTACATGTGTGTGCATGTGTGTGTACGTGTGTGTGTGCATGTGCGCGTGTGTTGGGGTTGAGGGGTGATGGGGCTCCAGTCCCATCTTCAGTCCCATCTGCTGGCCTTGTTCAGACCCAGGTGAGAGAGGAGAGGAGGCAGCAGGTTTGATGCTGCTTCTGTTGCCTACCATATCACCCTCCCCCCAACACACACACACACACACACACACACACACACACACACACACACACACACCTAAGCCAACCTATGTCAATGAGTTCAGATAAAAGCTCAGCTGCACCCCCCGAGACACAAAGACAACACCCGGTTGAATGGTAGATGAAACAGACCTGGAGGCATCCCTCTCGCTGGCAGTCAGGTCACTGATCCAGGGTCAGGTGTGCAGAGTTATGGTGAGCAGGAGGTTGCCTCAGTGAGCAGGTTTGAGGTCAGGCCACAGGCTCTCATCTTTGTTTGCAGAGTGATGCAGCCTCTTTTAAGGGAGGAAAGGCTGCTCAGATTAGTTTTCCATGGGAGGACTGAGTTTCTAGGCATTGAGTTGGAGAGCATCTGTGGCCCTCAAGGTCAAAGGTCAAGTCATGAAGACACTCCATCCACGCCAACAGGACCCGTCTCAGCAGTCACTGCAGATGGGGTTGAGATTATGTTATTCACCAGACTCACCTGCATCAAATCCAAAGACCAGGCAAACAGTAGGCCCTATGCCTATACTGCATGTGAACTATCCAGCTAAACTATGCACACTGTATGTGGGTATTTACTCCTCCAGATCAGCGCTATCTTTTAAATAGGTTTTGCCATTGTAATTAGCAAAGGTTAGACAGGCTAGCCCTGCCCTGTACCTGTACTCAATATTACATTTTGCTACAGTACAAGTCATGAAACTTTCCCATTGTTTTTTTTTTTGTTTTTTTTTATCTCCAATCAGCAAACAGAAATTGAAGGCACAACCAATCAGCTTAAAGTTTAAACAAAGCTCCCATCCATCCACCCACCGCAAATTAAATGTATTCCGTGTGTCCAGACTCTTTGCAAAGCAAAATAGTCTTGTTTACCATACAAGTACTGTATGTGTATGTAAGGCTAATGCAATACTGTAGTCCATTTGCCTTTTGCAGGGTAGCATGTTGCCTGAGTGCTCTTGTTTGTCTCTGGACATTGTGTCAGGTTCTGTGGCCCTGGGTCTGTGCAAGGCACCTTGTGGTCTGTGTGCCCACACTTCTACCCGGTAGACGGCTCCATGGTGAGACACGAGACGGAGGCAGCCATGAGGTGGGGGTGGGGGTGGGAGGGTGACCTCCACGGCGGCGAACCGTCACATTCACTTCATGTAGTAGTCCCATAGTGTTCCACATGACATGCAAAGAAAACCATGCAAAGTAAAAAATGGATACTACACACACACACACACACACACACACACACACTCGTGAACAAATAATAATAATAATAATAATAGACACAGAAATACACTATGAAGCTTAACAGCGATGTCTTACTCAGATCACATGTGTGCAACTGTTAGTGTGTTGCTGTTAGTGTGCTGCAGACAAATAGAGCACATTTATGCGCGCCCATCATGGACTGTATATTTTAGATTACCCCAGGCAGCGAGTATCCCATAGGGATATGCCTCTTCATGAGGCATTGGCACTTAGAGATATTAAAAAAGGATAAAATCATATCATTCCAGTGTCATACATGATTAATACAAAACTGGGTTGAAGGTCATTCCGGCACATTCTGTGCATAGCCTGTGCACGTGAAGAAGCTGAATGTCACTGAGCACTATAGTTATTGAGCTGCTGCATACAAATCTTGGCTTGGCTGGTTTTTATCTGGAAGAATATCATATAGCCTCAAACCCAAATGCAATGTTGAAGCCCCCAAAGGCCATTTCCTAACCCCACACACAGTTCACAGGCAGCAACAAACAAATGCTGGAGGCGTCCCGATATCAGCAGGTATCTGCCACATTCCTCAGTGGAATCTGCCTGCCCTCATAACCATCCAACCTCGTCGTTCGGATAACGGTTCTCCCTCTAACGCAAACACTTCATAAAGAGCTCAGATTATGTTTCTCCAACAACTGTGTCATAATCAGAAGTCTAGAAACTATTCACAGCTAACAGGCATAATCAATGCTTTTGAGAGAAGCTTCCATACCTGTACAAGCAGGCCTATTCACTTTGTAAAAAGGGCTTGTGTTAAGAGTTGCTAACATGCTATGCTCTGCTCCAGTCTCAGAGCCCCTAATGTGACAAGTGGTATAATGATAGGGCTGAGTATTAATATCGGGACTTAAAAAAGCCCAGCATATACTTCTGCCACCCTTGTTTACTCAGTCTGTGGTGTTTTTAATTGAGGGCCTGCACGTTAGCGGGGAGGGCTGAGCCGTTGTTCCGCCAGGTCCGTGTCAGGCCCCTCTGGAGGCGTGTGCTGCGCTCGCCCGCTCCATGCTCTCTCTCTCGCCGCACTCTCCCACTCCTGACTCACGCAGGAGCTAGGGGGAAAACAAGCTGGCTGAAGGGGGGAAGTGACGGCCTCTAATTGCCCTCCACAGAGATCTAACACCCCTGCGGTAAGAGGCAGTGAAAGGAGAGGCGAAGCCCGAGCCGCAGCTCCTGTCTTCTCCATTGTGTGAAAATAAATACATACAGTTTGTGTCCCAGGGAGTGAAATAACACACTCGGGGCCGGTGGGATTTTCACTGGTCATTTCATCCCCAGCTGCAGGCCGAAAAAACTAAATTACTCATTGTCTATCGCAGGGAGAGAGAAAGAGAGCGAGAGAGACTGAAAGAAGGAGAGAGAGATGTGTGGTGGGGACGCAGGATCCATTGTGTTCTCAAGTGGGGACTTTAAGTGCAGTTTATCCAGCTGCAGCCACGCAGGAGCACAGCGGAGGAGCGGCAGGGGCTTCCCAGCTGACTGCTCCTTCTGTGCCCGCGTTAGCTGTGTTCCACCAGCTTCATTCCACCATCACTTCATTAGTGCATCTCGGGTGCTTTGAAACAGTAGCTGCTTTGTGTTGATTTTTTTGTTTCACTGTTTTACAGAAAATACATTTGGAAAAGGGATTTTAATGATTCTGTTAATTATCCATCAGCACCCAAAATATCACGCTGCATAACAGTTAGTATGTAAAACTGTCACCAGCAGAAAAGATTTTGTTGTATATGCCAAATGGCAGCGAATTTTGACATCTCTAAAAAACTGGTGTAATTTAGCTTGTCAGCCGTAAAAAAAAAAAGGCCTTCACATCATGTGTAGAGAACAGACTGAAACGATCATTCGGGTGGCTCATCTCATCGGGGGTGGTTCGATGCTGTCAAGAGGAGCTGGTGTGGGTGTGAGTGCGGCTGGCTGTCTTAGGCGCCTGGGCCGGAGAGGAGAAGTGTTCCGTCTGCTCTCTGTCACTCCACGTTATGGTGGAGCGCCCTGGAGGCACCTGAGGGGAGATCAGAGTCGGGCGGGTTCATTGTCACAATCTGCATAACGCTGCGTGAAGGAAGGGGCTCACACGGGGCCAGCCACTGTAACCGAAAACCATCCTGTGACTGTCAAACATTTCCATGGACTCGCGCCTTGCTTCCTGTCTTCCTTCTCTCCCCTCTGTGCTAATTTCTTTCTAAGAGTTTCTTTTTCAGTGTTTTGCCCTCCAGAGTACCTGTCTAACAAAGTGCCACCACCATACTCCCATCATGGTCAAAGTGTCAGGGCAGCAGCCTTGCCTGTGCTGAAGTTGGGTAGATGGCAGAGTGAATGACAGGCCATCATCCAGAGAGGATTCATGCTGGACTCAGTGCAGGCGGAGGGCTTGCATTGTGGGCAGGAAACAGATGTTTGCTAGAGCCATTGCTTTTATGTCCTCTCTGTCTCATTCAGGCCATATTCAGGACTAGCCAGACAGGAACACTCAATTTTTCTTTTCTTTTTCTTTTTTTCCTATTTATTCAGATGTTGTCTTTTCAAGGTCAAAGTTGTGTTATGCTTTGCTTCATTCCAATAATGCATTTCTCTTATCCCCTGGGATATGCTATTTGATATACTTACATTTATGTTCAAATATTAAAAAATATATATACTGTACAGAATCCATAGTGTTTTTTTTATAAAAAAAACATAGAATTTATATACATAATAATTTAAATGAGTTATCATTTGAGTAGTTTAATTTAATGAGATGTACATTGTGTCTGTGATTTACTAATTTTACTTACCTGGTATTTTATTTAAAAAAAAAAAAAACTATTTTAAAAATTATTCAAAGAATCTTGATGATTATACTTGATAAAAGTGACGTAGAATTATTAGGGTCTACTGTCCTTGTATATATTCAAATATTTCATTAATTAATCTGTTTACTGAAATTAACTTTAATCTTCATAAATACATACATAATACAAATACAAACATAAATATTTAGAATCTCTACCTCCAAATGAATAATATTTCTATTTAATGGGAAATGTAAATGTATGGTATTGTGGATTTAAATAATTTCATTCTTTAGAATTACAAATTAATTTGTAATTTTTAAAGATTTGAAAAGCTCCTTCTTGTCATTGCTACTTGCTATTGTCATTACTTCCTGTTTTGTTTTGTTTTCTCCCAACGACCTCCTGAACAGAGCATTGAAGGTGGGAAGAGATTCCCGTTAGACGGTTATATCAAGACAGGACCTGAAGTCATAGATGATTTGTGGGATGTAGAAGTAAGGAGGGTTGTCACTGTGTGTGTGTGTGTGTGTGTGTGTGTGTGTGTGTCTGTGGGGGCAGATGCCTGCCAAACCTGTACCATAACAATTAGCATCCCAGGAGTGACAGACAGACATGGATGCATCATCTCCGCCACTCGGTGAGGCCCACCGCGGCGGTACCTTGTCATGTGTCATCCCTCATCCTCCTCCCTAAACACAGCCCTGAGCTCCTCGTTGCTCCATGCGCTTGTCTACATTTAGCCCAACAAAGCAAGCACTGTGCCAGGACATCCGAGGCATTGAATTCACTGAGCCGTCTCTACAGGGCAATGAAAAGGGGGAAACATCTCCATCCATTATCAGCTCCTTTCATGGCTCTTCCTCTGTTCCATGTCTGATACGCACTACACACTCTCTGCTTGAATGGCAAGCTTCACCCATCCAATCTATCAGTGGCTCCCTTTTGGAGACATTTCCTTTTCTCGATTAAAATAGTTAAATAATTAAAATAGTTGCAGATGCTCTTAGAGACACTTTTTTTCCCCTCCAGGATATATTCTGGACGTAACCTAAAGTCACCCAATATTTGCTGCATCCAATTTTGTCATTAGGAAGAAGTACTGTAGCAAAGATGAAACAATTCCTAATTGTATCTAAGAGAGCAACTGTATCCTTAAAGCCCAGCACACTAAAGATGTCACATTTGGATAGGATTCAAGTGCGAGCCATGGTTGTGCACTGCACAAGTGCTTTGCCTGGGATGCTTAGTGTGGGCTTGACCAGATGGTTGGTGATGGCCCCAGGCCTGTCGGCACTGGCCATGAACCAACTGGGTCATCAATACACACGTGCAGCATAAGGGAACAAGTCATCTGTTTGCTTATAAAGTGGGGCATTTTTTTATATTCTCTCTCTCTCTCTCTTCTCCTCTGTGTGTGTGTGTGTGTGTGTGTGTGTGTGTGTGTGCGTGTGTGCGTGTGTGTGTATGTGTGTTGAGATGCAAGGCATCCATTGTACTGTATGTTTCTAAAAGATTAGTGTATGGTGACTGCGTTATATCAAAGCTAATTTGTCTATAAGTCTCAACAGAGTGCAGGCAACTTCATACTTAAACTTAATCACTTCACTTTTCATTATGTGTGAGTTCTTAGAGACTACCTTAAAGACAACTGCTGATGAATTTCTCTTGAATGCACCACCGTGTGACATGATAAACAGCATCCATACCATCACACCCTTGCTTGTGGGAGAAGGCTGGCAATTTCACCTGTTTCCAAATGATCCTTGTTATTGGTTAAATGACTCGGAAAGCGAGCGGTGACCAGAGCGGGCGAGACGGTCACGGACGGCTTGGCTAAACACACTCCGGCCTTGTTTGTCACGGGGGGCTGAAGGTGTAGCGTGGAGTCGACACACTAATGACATGCAAAAGGAAGTGTCCCCCCCCCCAAACCCCCTCTCCGCCCGCGGGCTCAGGGCAGCAGTAGCCCCCGTCTCTCCGCTCACGCTTGACCTCCCTCGTGTTGGCCTGACAGAGGCTCTTTGTGTACACAGAGGCCGCCCCTCACAGGCCACCAAAGAAACATTAATATTTCTCAGCAGGAGGGGAGGGGGGACACAGGGGTGCAAGTGCATTACCTCGCCATTTACAACAACCACCCCCAACACCCCAACACCTCACACACATGCACCGATTCAGCCCCTTCTCTGCACAATTTACTCCTCTCTCTTGGCCTTTATTTTCATATCATAACGCACAATCACACACATATTTTTAATTGCCACTTTGTTCAACTCAGCCCCCTAACCGCCGCCACACCCACCTTCATTGGGAGCAGGATTAAGAGTAGGGGAGCTTTGTTAGGAATCTCATTAGCCAACTCTCCTCTTGCGAATATAGTTATCTCAACCATATTGTGACGATGACTGACGGCAGTCTGTTATTACCATCAGTTGAAATGAGGCTTAACAGACAGAGATTGACTGACAGCCTATGATAATGGCCGATAATAACCGTAGCAAACATGAAATACTTAATTGGCTCGCAGTGGAGCAGTGTTGTGCTGAATGGAGTTTTATTGGGAGCAGAGATGAAGGGCTTCATAGCCCAGGAGTTCATAACATGAGGAGTTAAGCAAGTTTGAGCACTAGGGATAGATTTCCTTCCGTGCACAATTTGTGTCAATGCTGTAATAACAATGTCAAGTTATTAGGGGTGTACAGGGTGAAATTAATGTCAGCAACATGGAGGGTAGATTTTTGTGTGTTTGACATGATAATCATTTGCAATGGAACAGAAACCAACAATATCTGTGTGTATGTGTGTGTGTGTGTGTCTGTGTGTGTGTGTGTGAGTACACTTTCCCTGACGTCTTATCTGATGACTCAATCAGTGTTAATTTCTGAGCCCTTCTCTCCAGCCTTCACTCATATCCCCTGACGGACAGACGAGGCCCAAAACCACTCTGCAACAAGCTTGTTCTCCTCCATGATGCCATTGTGGCGATTGGATCAAACAGGAGGGCCTCTCCTCCAGGGCAGGACCTGCCCAGTGTGCCTGATGCTGAAACTGCATATGAGGAGTCCTGATCCCTTCCCTTCCACAACCAACCCCTCCGCCCATCCACCCAGGCCCTCCACCCCCAAGCCCCACATGCACCTGCCCCTGATGCTGCCCAGGCCGCCTGGGCCACTGGTGGGGGAGGATATCAAAGCTCCATGGCTGGGGGTGATTGGGGGACTGGAGGTGGGGAGGGGAGGGGGCTTGTGTAGATGGAGCTCCTGCCTCCTGAAGAGGATTAGCGCGTCTCCCAGGGAGAGCGGAGAGGACGTGGAGCGAACACCTGCCATGGTGTCAATGGAGTGGCTACAGAACACCACAATCATACACAGCATGCTGGCCCAACAGGAAAGGGAAGAGGCAGGCGTTTGGGGGTGGTGGTGGTGGAGTTGAGGGAAAGATGGGGGTTGGGTGTGGGAGTGTGTGTGGGGGGGGCTGGCGAATTGTTGGGGTCTTTGGACAAGAGGGGAGTAAACCCACTTACCTCCTCTTTCTTCCACAAAACCTATACAATGTGTGTGTGTGTAAGTGTGTGTGTTTGTGCATGTACGCGCGCACACACATGCGAGCGCATTTGCGTGGGTCTGTGTGTTAGGGTACAGTAATCGCCTTCAGGTTTTGGAGGGACATTTTAATAATCACTTGCACTTCTTTTTCGTCATTGTAAATAGGAGATTATTAAAATCCACTACAAGTGATTAGGCCAAAAGCCAGAGACGTCTCATCTCCACCTTAAGAAATTCTCCTTCTTTGTTTCTTGAACAATGATGGCAAAAAATGACAAGGGGGCAAAGAGCTGCTATTCTCTGTGGTTCCCTTTGTCAGTTTCAAAAGATGTTTAGGCATCTGTCATCGCTCTGTAATTACTCTGAAATCTGTCACTTTTCGCATAACACAGGAGTAATCAATCTCCATTAGAGGAGTTTCTCACTTGTAATAATGATCGGGGATAGCAAGAAAAGATCTCCTAACCTTCTGTCAATGCCTCAGCACTTTTTCCAGCGCAGTCCAGTCGCAGGCACATTGTCTGAGCTCTGCAGCATAATGGCCGGCCGAGACACTTTTCAAAGACATTCTTGACCCTCACAAGAGGTTTGCCCCCTTCCTCTCTCTTGGTCTCTCTCCGCAGTCACCTGGGTTGCCGTGGCAATTGTCTATCCGACTGTCACGACGAGCGCCATATTATCACCTCCTGTCCATCACCTCCCCCCCTCTAATACATGCGCCCCTCTTCAACCTTGTCTTGAGCTGAATAGAGACCTGTCATTAAGGGCCTTTTTTCCCACTAAGGAAGTGGTGGCAAGGGGTGTGTGTGGGGGTGGGGGGTGGGGGGGGGCACAAGAGGAATGTTGATCTCCTTCACAGAGAATAAGGTAAAGAAGCATTGAGAGTGTGGCGATCAGTTTGCATGTCTTTTTTTTTTTTTTTTTCCTTTGCACAGGACTCAAGAGGGCTTTTGTCTTAAAGTGGAGGCCGGTCGTAGAACATACCAAAGGGTCTAAGGTAGAAAGTGTTGACATCTTGTCAAAGTCCTGTTTCTACTAGTCAGTGAGTGTCTCCTTGAGTAGTCTTTTCAGACAAATTTTCTGACTATTTTGACTTGCCTTGTTCAGTGTGCCTCTCTCATTCGCCTCTTGTCTCCGCTCAATGACTATCAGCCCATATAGAACTCTATCAGTCAATGACTATCGGCACACATAGACCTCTATGAGGCAATGACTGTCGGTGCACATAGACCTCAATGAGAATGACTGTCGGCCCACACAGACCTCTATGAGACAATGACTATCAGCGTACATAGACCTCTATGAGACAATGAAGGTTAAACAAAGCAGGTGAAGAAGGTGGAAAAAGAAGAATATTTGTCATCTGTTCTACTGTATTTGAACTCTTTCAAGTGCTTTTCAGAGGCATTAGACAAAGTGGGAGAAAAAGCCTGTTGTTCACCTTTAAAAAAGTGCAGCTATGTTTGTGTGTCTTCAAACTCTGCTCAGGTGCCCGTCCCACTTAATCAGTCCTCATCTCAAACCTGCACAAGCTCCCTTCCTCCTATCTTAGGCCCTCTTAACATCACCTATTGGCACCTTCTTCTCACTTTTCACTTTGAAAAAAAGTTTTTGATTCTTCATCAGACCAAGACAGAGAGAGAACAAGTGATTAGTTTGGAAGAGTGTCAAGGCGGAGATGGAGAACGAGGAGGAAGAGAAGGAGGAGGGCATCTGTCAGTAGGCACATTAGTAGGGTTACGGACAGGTGATGAGAGCGCGTGACGGAGCGATCTCTAATCACAGTGTTTGTGAGGAGTGGACACCGCTTCGTTGCGGCCCCTAATTAAGATTCCCATCAACCCCTCGCCGCCGCCTCCGTCGCTGTTTTGACAGCAGGCTGTTAGGCATCTATCTTTTATCAACGCCTGGCTTGCACTACGGTCTTTTCAAACAGCCTATCTACCTGTCTGTCTCATATCGATTCGTTTGGCACCCCCTCCTTCAGCAGCAATCGCCTCTCTTTATTTACTAAATTTGACCGGGGGGAGTGTGTGTGTGTGTGTGTGTGTGTGTGTGTGTGTGTGTGTGTGTGTTTTGGGGGAGCGCTGACAAAGAGATATGATTACCATCAGTTATGGAGTTCTGTGTACGTCAGTGCACTAAATAACGTAGGAATCGACAGAACACTCATCATCATCATCATCAAGATCATCATTGTCATCATCCGCTAAACAAGGGGCAATTTCCCACCTCCTCCTCTTCTCCTCCTGCCTATCCCTCCATCCCACACCCCTCCTTCATCAGCGGGGCCCAGTGGCCAGTGTCAGTGTGGTTCGTCCGGCGGGGCAGGGATCAAGGGGGCGGGAGTCAAGAGGCCTCTGATTGAGCTCACCTCTCCTAGTCTGAGAGCCTCTCGCACTCGCTCCGACAGCACAATCAATCCAGTGTTGGGTATTGATTGGCCAATATCACAGATTCTTTCTAATGAAAGGGTAGACAGGAGAGAGTGAGAGTGATTGAGAGAGAGAAAGTGAGGGAGGGAGAGAGAGAGGAGAGGAAGGAGAGGGTGAAGGGACGGAGGGCTGGAGTGTGGAGTGTATAGTGAGAGGACTGGAATTACCTTTCGGTTTGCTCTAGGGTCTGCTACTGCTGGGACTCTCATTTTGCCTTGCCACCTTTCTATCTCTCTCTATCTAGCCTTCCTTCTCTCTCTCTCTCTTCCTCTCTTTCTCCCTCTCTCCCCCTCATACCCTTCAACACCCCTCCTGATCAATACTGCATCATCCAGAATGGTGCCGGTAATTACACCAACCCCCCTCCCCACCCTACACAACACACACACACATACACACACACACCCTCTCATCTTCTCATCCCACCCCACCTCACAGAGACCTACACATACACACAGACATCAGGGAGTGAGAGGAGACTTAGGGTGTATGTGTGTGTGAGAGAGAGAGAGAGAGAGAGTGTGTGTGTGTGTGTGAGAGAGAGAGAGAGAGAGAGAGTGTGTGTGTGTGTGAGTGTGGGGGGGGGGGGGTAGGAAAGGTCATGCAAAAATCAAGTGACTGCAGCCAAAGGTGGAGGATGAAGAAAGGATTCTCCCCCTCTTGGCTCAGCTCGACCGTGTGGTGGCGGGGTGAGGGCTTAGCTGAGGCGCCACTTTTTTTTTCCCTTGTTTTTAATTACTGTAATTTTCCACCCGAGCCGGTGAGTGAGCTGATGGAGTGAGGCACTCTCCTCCCCGCTGCTCCTGACGGGGCCTGATGGCTCTTTAAATCACGCATTGACTCGGCCTGTTTCGCCCCACAACCCGCCCCCCGTCAACACCCCCTCCACACACACACACGCACACATACAGTGTTTAGCGCTAATAACCTGTAGAGCTGGCCCTTTCTCTCTCTCTCTCTCTCTCAATTCAATTCAATGTTGTTTTATTACGATGACTGTTAGTATAGTGTTGCCAAGGCATAACTAAGTATAAAAATATTAACTTGAAAAATCTCTTTCTTTCCCTCTCTCTCTGTCTCTTTTTCTCTTGCTGTCTGTCTGTTATTCAACACTCCTCCATCATCATTAAAACCCATCACTCTCTGACCAAACGCTTGCGCGCGTGCACACACACACACACTGTGGCATACACACCAAACAGATGCATACACACACACACACACACTGTGGCATACACACCAAACAGATGCATACACACACACACACTGTAGCACACACACAATGGTGCTGCTACCTGTCAGTTCCTGATGTTGGAGTGGTAATAACCTTGTGAAATCTCCACTGCTATCATAGTTGTCTGACCCATACTTCTCTGTCCAGGTGAGCCAAGGCAGCAGCTTACCTACTGAGCTAGCGGACAGACACACTGCTAATCCCTCCACTTAATCTAAAATACATACAGTAGCTTAATGAGCACCAACTGCCTGATTAGCTTATTGGAGTATTTCAAGGCTCAATCCATACACATGGCAGTGTATTTTGTCTGAGTTTCTCTCTGTAGTCGAGGCTGGTTTGGATGTTAACAGTAACATGCAGAATCACATGCATTCGGCGTACTGATTTTAATTGTGTTATAACCGATGAAAGGTCCTCTGTGGAACTGTATGACGCTGAAGCAGCTGTGAGCCTTGTTTTCCACAACGAGGTGAACGCAGAACTTTGAAAAAGTTTAGGAAAGATGTGGCGTTGCTGGGAACAGGTGTTATCATGCTCCACGGTTCACTGTGTCGCTATATGCTTCATTAGGCATTGACGTGCACAAGATATTTTCAGTGTTACCTCACTATGCTCCCCTTCCAGCATGGGCTTGTTAAGTTTCTAATGAGCTTTTCCCATTCTCCACTGTTTCCTCACCGTCACGTACTGTGTGTATTTTAAAGCAAACATTTTCATGAAAGTAGGAGGAGAGAGAGAAAAAGAGAGAGAGAAAGAAAGAGAGAGAGGACGGTAGGCGGTAAGGTATTTATTTTGCTATTTTTTTATCATTGATTTTTCTGTTTATTGTCTCGTTTTGTTTGAGTGGGGGGCATTGTTAGGCAGTGTCACTCCTCAGTGTGACGTGAATTTTAAAGCAATCCTATGTAGGTTTTGCTCATGGGGTCCCCCTACAGACAAGAAACTGTATTGCCTGTAACAACTGTTGAAAAATCCAACAATACCAGCGAAGTTTCCTGAAGCAGGACTAACTAATGACTGATTAATTGGTTCAGCTCAGTTAATGTAGCCTAATAACATTTTTGTAATATCAGAAACAAAATCTAACTTGACAAAAAAGAACCAGATAGTGTTTTTATTTCATACGGGCCGGCCGTTTACATTTTGATTTGGTGGCTATCGTTTGCATTCACCACACGGAACTCAAAAAGCCAACATGTTTCTAAAATCCTGAGAAGTCAGGTACAGAACATTCTCTGCAAAAATAACAGGAGAATGAGGGTCATCGACAGGATACCAGACACTAGACTGAATTATCCGCTCTCCTATCACATGACACATGACAAATCCCACAATAATATTAGTACGTTTTCTATCTTTGATACTCTTCCTCGGGGGTGAACTACACTAAGAGCCCAGACTATGGTGAATATCCCAGCTTGCCATTGGTGGGACAGCCCTCCTTCAGCTCACACCAGTGAGTGAAAGCTTTACTTTACTGATCCCCAGCTTTCTATTCTTTGTGTCCTCTCTCTAGACATTTACCTTCTACTTTTATCTTCTACCCTTTTCATTTTTAGACTCTTCAGCTATGATAGATAGGTAAAAGTCCTATGCCATATTCCCGGTTTTCGTCTTTGGTGCTGTGGCGACTGGCAAAGTGGCTGCGGCACATAGATTGGAATGTCATGCATGAGTGGCCAGGAGCGGCAGCTTCCAACTGTTCTCTGCACCGCAGCTTGCGTGGCAACGCAGGGACAGACACGTAACCTGCTAAACTGAGGGTGCGACTTCACAGTTTGTCTGGAAGGCCTGCGGTGAGAGGGAACCTGCCTCACTGACAGCTTTTTTTTCCCCTCTGCTTCTCTCTTTCTTCTTTTTTTGGATGGAGAGTTGGGGGAGTGGTGAGGGGTTTGGCTGCTCTTTTCTGTAAAGTGCTCTGTGGTTTGCTGTGGCACACTGTGACATGTGGCTCACATATGGAGATTAGAAAGTGAAACAGGAGGTGAGGCTGTTAAATCAAAGATCATTGAATACTGACCAAGATTGAGAAATGTAATACATTACAATCAAAGATCACTGAATACTGACCAAGATAGAGCAATGTAATACATTACAATCAAAGATCACTGAATACTGACCAAGATTGAGAAATGTAATACATTACAATCAAAGATCACTGAATACTGACCAAGATAGAGCAATGTAAGACATTACAATCAAAGGTCATTGATTACTGAACAAGATAGATCAACAGAATACGTTACAATCAAAGCTCATTGAATACTGACCATAATAGAGCAACATAATACGTTACAATGGGAACAAGCGTGGATAGTTCTGTTCTGCAGAAGTGGGAGTGTCACATAACGTCACAATATAAACTATTCAATGATCTCCTGTATCAATGTATGAGGGCTTGTCTCTGGTCTGCATAAAGGGGGATTTCCTCCCCTCCCCCCCGTGAAAATAGAACCCAAAACCTTCGCTCCACTTTTACCCTCTCTGGGGAAATCTATTTATCCATCAGGTCTTCTCCCTGCAGCTCCCACTCGTCTGCCATCGCTCCTTGAAAAAGAGTCCAGCACTCAACTGTCCAAGTTGAAGGAGAAATCCTGTGTGAATCAACAGGATTCACACAGTGCTCGGGGTCACCGAGTGCTGATGGTAGGAAAAAGGATGAGAAAATCTGATACAATATAGACCGAATAGCGAATTGGCAGTTAACACTAATCGAATGGGGCACAGAAACTCACTTTCAGTTTCATTTTTCTATGCCTCATTCAATTAACATTAGCTGTGATGTGTCAAATTTTCTGGTTCTTTTTCCTACACACAGGAGTCCCACGGCCCACATCTTTGGACAATAAGGAAATAAAAAACGAGGCCTTTACGGTGTTTTTGCTAACCCATGTGCTATTTCTCCTGGTGTCTTCCTTTTGAAGCACCGGGGCACAAGGGAGGGTTGTCCAGACACTGAGCCTGATGAGGGGGCTCGGCTGTCGGCCTTGGCTGGTGTCCGTTGACAGGTTGATGGTGGCCTTTCAGCATTCTCCTCAGAGAACAAAAGGCCCTGGGATGAGTTATTGACTTGTGTGTGTATCATGCTGCTTTCCTGAGCCAACGTGTACTCCTCCTGTCAGTGTGAATAATTGATTTTACACCATGACTGTTGATTGAAAAAAAATAAGGGAAATAATAAATAGAAAAAAGAAATTGTTTGTTTGTTTGTTTGTTTTCCAGACAGAACTTTTAGTTTTCGATTTGTTTTGTCAATGCAATTTTCTCATGTAGTCTTCTTTTACAAAGTAGCATCTTAAGGAGGACCTGTATGTATTTCTACAACAGGCATTCAAAAGTGACTCACAGCACCGTCAAAAGCATTTTATCAGTCTTTACACATTACTCATCACATCACACTACTAACAGGGCAACAGATATTTGTGAAATATTTCGTGTATATTTATGTTCTGTCATGTCATTTTTACTGTACTGGGATATTTTTAAAGTTGCAGTTGATTCAAAAATTTACAGTCCAAAGTCTCTGCTTTTCTTCCAGCTGGAGTCAGCCGAGGCAGGGCAGCCAGAGGATGTCACTGCCAAGGAAATCCTTAGTCTCACGTGCAGCCAGCGGGCCAAGGCCAAAGAGAAGGTACAGTATGTCTCAATAAATACAATATGTCCTTGGCTGTTAAACTGAAACCCTTGTATTGCTTCTACCATGTACTACTAGGCATGGGGCAGTATGAGCAGTCACAATTTAGCTTTATTATGGTAATATGATTACAGGTCTCAAATGTGATATTATATGTTATTAATTGGATATTGTTTATATATTCAGTATTGTTAATATAATATGCAGTATGTCCCATTTAAAACATATATCTATATCTATATCTATCTATCTATATCTATATATATATATATATATATATATATATATATATATATATATATATAAAAGCAGCATTAAAGTCCAATGGTATCTTTCTTTGGATGATGCAGGACACCTCAGTAAATTTACACTCAGTAATTAGGGGGCATGAGTGTTAGCTGCCTTATCCAGTGTGAGCACAGCTCAATTAGCACTACAGCTCTTAACTGTAACTCAGAACTACGGAAAAGGAGACAGCTGCTTCATGCTCAGCTCTGCCAGGAAAAATCCTTTGATGCTGCGAAGCTTTCGCTAAAATCAGCCTCGCTTGTATACAAGTCCACCATGAATCCCCTTCCACCTGATTGTGTGGCCGAATGTTTTGTCTGCGCTTGGAGCAAGCCGAAGAAGAAACGCAGGGGCATTGAGCCGGAGGAGGCCCTGTTGATCCTAGACGGATCCTCATATAAATGCGGACACATTCATTAGCCGCTGGCTACACTCTCTCTCTCTTTCTCTCTGTCTCTCTCTTTCTTTCTTTCTTTCTTTTGCTCCCTCCCTCCCTCTCCCTCTCTCTTTTTCTCTCTCTTTCTTTCTCCCTCTTTCTCTCTGCTTCAGTGACTCCATACACACACGTGCTTGCAGCCATGCAAAAGAGCCTTCCCAGTCTGAAACGTGAACATTATGGCCCTGGCACATTGAAACGTTCACAATGTGCTCACTGGTTTCCAAAAGACTTGTGCAGATCATGAATCCCCAATCGCAAAGCGGAGAGCAGAATTGCGAAAGGCTGTTTGCGTGTCAAGCGCTGATGGGACCTCGTTGGTCTGCGTCTTTGTTTATTGTTGTTCCAAACAGTCTTGTAAAGTGTCTATTCTCACAAGTGCCGCCTGTGTCGTCCACTGTTCTAATGCAGCCATTTGAGGAGAAGATCTATTCAATCATGGAGACCCTTTTACATCACCTCACAAAGGCTTGCAGACATGCCGTCAGTTCAGCATGGGTTGTGAGCAAGGAGAGAAAAAACGGAACTAGTTTGCCATTGTTAATGTATGGCACACAGTGAAAGATATCCTCTCCATTTCAGGCCATCTTCTCATCAAGAGTATGCTCCTGGATAAAGCACTGACACACTTCATAATGCTTACACACACACACACACACACACACACAAACACTCAGCAATTCATTTGAACATGTACACAAACATGGACACACTGACCCACTCGCACACCCATTCACACTGACCACTCTCCTGTCTCTCTTGGTAAGCTTTTCACAGTTACAGTTATTACAGCTGGCCCTGTGACGTCTAATAGGTGTGAGAGAGATGCCCGGTCACATTTTTCTTTCAGTCCTCCAACCTCCCTTCACCTCACGCTAATTCTCCACTCTTTCACTTCCTGTCTCTGTGTTTGTCTCTTTTTATCTTCTTCTCTTTCAACACCACCCACCCACCCCTCCCTCCCTCTCCCTCTCTCTCTCTCTCTTTCTCTCTTGATCAGGCGCTAGCTCAGATTAAAGATCTGGAGGATTGTCTGAGAAAGCACCAGCATCAGCTCTCCATCCTGGACCAAATGGCTGAAGAAGAGGCCTTCAAAGCAGCCAGTAGCACATGGCCCCTGTCCCAAGGCCCTCCTCTACCCCAGGGCCTCCAGCTTAAGGTCAGCTGCTTCTGTCTTGCCAGAGAAGAAAAGAAATTTTGTCTGTTTTATGTTTATTGTTTTATCATATTTATTATTGTTTATTATTATTTATTTGGTGTTAGTATTATTTTTAAACAATTAAAAATAACTTTTGTTGGGTAACTGGACTTTTTTCTCGAGTTCCAAAAAGAAGTCCAGTTGCCTACAACTTCCATGACCTGGATGAGTAAGAACCTTCACATACTCGAAAATAGTCCATAAAGCATACTATGAAACAATGTGTCTTCTTTTATGCCTGATTTTCAAATCAGTTTTTTTCACTTTGATTTTGATATATACAGTAGGTAGTACCATGCGAAATAACATGGTGTTACAGGTTTATTGTCAGTGTGTGGGCAGTTGGTCTTTGATGCAACCAGGGGCGTGTTAGCAAGGGTGTATGAGACAACACTGGATCTGTCCTGCTGTGTGGTGGCATTTTTCTTAGTCTGCGTGTGTGTCTGTGTCTGTGTGTGTGTGTGTATGTCTTCACCCAAACTCAGTGGGGTTCAGGTGTGTTCAGAAAGATATCTGCGGGGGGAGATCTGTCACATCCCCACCCTCTACATTCACTCTGTCAGGCACAAGTGGCTCTGCAGAGGCCCGGCAACCTGACCACTATGGACACCTGTGGAAGGAGACTGGTAGTGACAGTTATCTCTGAGGTGTAGGCTAATACTTTGAGTGAATGAATAGATATATGTGTATGTATATTTATGTCGGTGTGTATGTATGTATGCGTATGTATGCACTGTATAGACCTTTTCAAGAGAGATCAATTAGCTGTTCCCACAGGGCTTCTGTTGTAACAATCTATAATTATGTTATCTTAAAGTAGCGCTGCTAGGTTGGTAGCAAAATAGATTACATTACATTTATGCATTTAGCAGACACTTTTATCCAAAGCGACTTACATTTGTGAACTATCAGTTACATCAGGTCCAGTGTCCCCTAGAGCAAAAGCTGAAGAGCACAACAGTGGTAGCCGGGATAGAGTGTTCAAGCAGTGTTTTTGTTTTTATTGTTGCAGCGTTTTAAATGGTAAACAAACAGGCAGATAAATATGGATGTAGATACAGAGAGAAATACCGAGATGAATCCGGAATAAATAATAAATAAATGGGCCACACTGAAAAAGAGTTCCTAGGGAGGATGAGGGAAGTTTGCAGAAACAATACATGAAGAGGTGAAGGCCTTACTCTCAACCCCAGTCAGGGTGACCACCCACTGACATTTGCAGCCCTCCATACTTGGTTCTGTCACTACTATTGCCATCCGTGTGCCTAATCCTTCCTGACTGGCGCTGGGGGTGGGCGATCAGACCCCAGTAGGCCTGTCTGACAGACACAGTGTTAATTTAGGAGGGAGGCTGACGGGTGGACTTATCAAGAGGTGTCGACTGCCCTCATCCCGAAAACAGTGCTTCTTTACTCACATGTCACATAGGTATGGCATCCTGGCAATGATACGCTATCTAGTTTGGTGCATGGTGTTGTATACAGTAGCTTGTGTATGTATGTGTGTGGTAGAGGGAAGATGGGTGCAAAATGGATGTCTGGAGGACTATGCCACTTCATGCTTTGCTGTGGTGTGTAAAAGGTTGACATGTTGAGCTTCATTAAATGAATCAACAATAAGCAAATAAAACAGCTTCAGTACATGAATGAGCTCCAACTCCAGGTTTGTCATGAGACCTGGAACAGACACACACATACACACACAAACACACTCAGACAGCACCGTCTAAGTGCTCAAGTGCACTGCATTACTGACAGAGCTGAGGATGGCACACTCCAAAATAGCCACTGCATGTAGCTCAGCTAATCTATAGTCTCTGGTGCAAGACATTTCACTTCTCACTCAGAGACTGTTTCAGTAGAGTTCCATTATTAGCACTGTAGCTACACAGCTTCACAGGGTTTCTGTGTCAACATTCCCAATGATGTCAAACATAGCAGAAGTAGTTTGGGAATGAAACGGAAGCATTGTTTTTGTTTTTTACCATTGAAAGGATCTATACCCTATACATACACTGTAGTTGTATATACAGCATGTTTGTCATGTCTTTGCATTGTTATACTGAGGAGTACACATTTTACCAAATACTGAGAATCAGACATTCAAATGATCTAACTGCTGTTTATCATGTCATCATTTTGTAACTGATGACATTTTCTCCATATCATTAAAAAATACAGTGTATGTGTTAGTCCTAAAGCACTGTGCTGTTTGCTGTGGTGTGTCTGGTACTGGTGTGACTCCGGGTGATTTTCCCCTGTGCCTGTAGGTGCACCAGCCGGGCCGAGGCAGCGGACACACACTGGTGTTTGTGAACCGTGTGGAGTTGGAAAGGGGTTGCCAGGGGAACAAGAAGCACATGATGGACAGGGTGAGGACACACACATTGTCCATGCATCACAGCACCAACACACACAACCTGTCTGTTGGAGTTCTTTGCGTGGGAACATTTGAAAGCACCAGCACACACAACCTGTCTGTTGGAGTTCTTTACGTGGGAACATTTGAAAGCACCAACACACACTACCTGTCTGTTGGAGTTCTTTACGTGGGAACATTTGAAAGCACCAACACACACTACCTGTCTGTTGGAGTTCTTTACGTGGGAACATTTGAAAGCACCAACACGCACTACCTGTCTGTTGGAGTTCTTTATGTGGGAACATTTGAAAGCACCAACACGCACTACCTGTCTGTTGGAGTTCTTTACGTGGGAACATTTGAAAGCACCAACACACACTACCTGTCTGTTGGAGTTCTTTACGTGGGAACATTTTTATAGACCAGCATGCACTTGGTTTTTACATTTGTCATTTTTGTTCATGATGAATTTGTACTTATAAGGTCTTTAGGGTACCATATGCCACGCTATATGAGTTGTATGATCTATATGATCTCTTCTGAAAGTAGTATGTAAAGTCTTTTGATCCCCTGCGAGAAATTCTGCACAAAGAGGATTTGGCAATATAATAATACACTTTATGAGCGGTTCATGTGTGGATTGTAGCTTGGAGTGCAGTCAGAAACATGGGGTGTTGAGGGTTGTTGGAGAGGGCCGTGTCACTGAGTCTTGTGTGTGTGCTACAAGGGACTCTGAAAGGTCACACCCTCACAGCTGATCCTCTATCTCCCCCTGCTGGTCAGAGTGTGCCTCTGCACAGCGGCCACTGGTCATTTCACGCTGCCATGACTTCCACTCCGTGTGACATTGCAGAGTGTCCCAGTGACAGCTCTCCAAAGATGCATCACAAGCTGTGACATCTCTCGTTTTCTCGTTCTCTCTTTTTTTCTTCTCTCTTGCTCGCCATACACTGCATGCACTCCCTAAAATATATCCCTCACTCGCCAGGGTATAGCTGGTGGGGAGGCAGGAATGTCATTATATTCATTCCCTGCCCTTGCGTGCATGAGTGTGTGTGTGTGTGTGTGTGTGTGTGTGTGTGTGAGTGTGTTTGTGTGTGTGAGTGTGTGTGTGTGTGTGTGTGAGTGTGTGTGTGTGTGTGTGTGTGCATGTGTTTTAGTGAGCTTGTTTGATAAAGCCAAAAAAAGCATGTGAAGTAAGTCCTGCCACTGTGTGGTGTGTGTCTTGCAGCTCCTCCAGATAATCCACGTCAGGCTGGGGGCTGGAGCCGTGGGCAGCCCCTCTGGCCTGCGCCTCTCCCCTGCCTGGCTGAGCGATGAGCGGGGTGAGGTTGTCCGCAACCCCCTCCACCTCCAGACTGGTCAGAAGGTCTGGTTGTCATATGGGGAAGACTACAGGTTAGTCCTCCCTCTCTCTCTACTCTCTACATCTCTCACTCCTGTCTATCTCTCACCCCCACCCCCCATTTCTCTTTCAATCCCTCCTTCTTAGGACAACTATCATGCATCAGTGTTTTGGACAGTTGGACAGTTGGAGTTCACCCAGTTTTTTGGGGGAGGAAAATGTAATAGACTGACTTTAAAAACAGATAGTTCAGACCGTTTTCTCTGGTTTTATTCTCCCACTCTCTCTCTCTCCCACTCTATCTCTCTCTTTCTCTCTCTCTGCCTCTGACTTGCCTAAGTGGCAGTGTGGTGATGGTGTGGCGACTCCCTGTCTTCATGTCTGAGTAGTCACTGTAATGATTGCAGATGGGCTCCCTGCAGGGGGTCCCCAGACCCAAGGGCCTGTCATTGTGGTGGAGGGGCCAGCCCTGACCCACCCCAGCCGCCCACATAGCCTCCATCTCACCCCCATCAACACGATGCCACCATGCTGTAATTGAAAAGCCAAATTTGAGGCTAAATTGTGCATGTCCATACAATCTTGTATTTGCATTTTTGGCTCTTTCATCCGAGACATACAGATGCCACTACATTAAATAAAAAAATAAAAAATAACGTAGTAGTACCTCTTTCCAAATTTAGCTGGGCCAATTTGTGGTTTTTACAGAGAAACTTCCGGAGCCTGCTCAGGTTGAGTCGATGCACTCACAGATCTTGATGGAGTATAATTTGGCACAGGGAAAGAGGGAAAGGTGTGTAGAAAACTAGCGGGGGGGTGGGGGTGGAGGGGTGATGGCAGGGGAGAGTGGAGAAAATCACCCACCCATACTGATGGCTCACCCTAGGGATGGGTAGCAGTATTCAACAGGGATTAATGATGAAATGCTTATCGACTGGAATTCATTTCTCTCTCAATTTGTAGCTCACAGGCCCAGTAAACACAGGGGGAGGTGCAGAGGATCTGCAGGGGAAAAAAGGGCACCATGTGAAATTTTCAAAACACTGCTGCTTCCAAAAGATTTTTCACCTCAAGTAGCACTGAGTCTCATTTATGTGCCATATCCTAACACTATATTTAGCAAACTCATGAAAACAAAAGTGTCTTTTCAGTTCAGAATTCAGTGCAAAATTACTGTAAAGTCTTTGTTTATGAATTCAAAGGGTATATTTATAGTGTAGCCATGTATTTTGATATTTTATATTCAAATTGTAATGTCAAATTCCCAATGTAATGTCTAAACTATTTTTAATTATCAGATAGAAGTAATATGTCTTAAAGGGCTTGCAGGCACGGGCAGTAGTTGTAGTGCCATGGTGTTTTCAATTTTTTGAATATTGCTTAACATTAACACAGAGATACATGTCATATTCCATATTACCCTCAATCCATATTGTCATATTGGTAACAGTAGGTGTGAAAAAAATCTCTCGATCAGAATATCAGGATATCCCACAGAATGTCTGAAAGAAAGAGAGCAAGCTTGTTTGACATGATGGCAGAAGACACTGCTGTGGCTGCTGCTCCGACTGCTACTGTGAGTGATGGCTCCAAACTAGGTTGCAAGGTGGGGTGTCTGTCTGAAGTGTGCTTTGGGACGAGCTGGGGGGCTTTGGTGGGAGGGGGGAGGGGGACACACGCTGCTCCTCACCGAGGCAGTGTGGAGTTGGGCAGGCAAGGCGACGGTAGTTGGGAGGGGTGGGTTGTAGCCCTGCGAGGGGGCATGGAGCAGCGTAGAGAGTGAGCCTTGTGGCCCCCCAAGTGAGCAGCTGTGAGGAGAGGGCCTTCCAACCCCCCCCCCCACCCCCCCCACAACCCCCCGTGTCCCATAGCCTCCAGTCCAGCTGACCAGTCATCCATGAAGCATTAGCAAGTGCTTGTCCCCAAGCTCCAAGCGGGGGTGCTGGGGACTGGGGGTGCGGATGAGGTGAGTTGGGGGGTGCTGATGGTGTTGATGGTAGTGGTGGTGGTTTGTGTGTGTGTGGGAAGGGGTCCTCTCCTGCCATGACTGTCGGGCCGTTCTCACAACGTGTCGCTGTGATCACAGCACGACGTGTGTGACCTTTCTGCCTCGATGAGGGTCTTTCTGAGGCTATGCAAAAAATAAATAAGTAAATAGATAGATGGATATATAAATAAACAAACTGCTCATTCCAAGTGCATTCAAGTCCAGTGTCCCTTCTCTAGTCAGTGCATTGCTGGTATGGACTTAGCTTCCATCAGATATCAGGACTGTCCCCTTCTGAGTGGCAGATGAACACCCCTTTGTGATTGTGTCAAACAGTGACCTTTTGACCTGTACAAAGCCCTCTCTGTATGAAATGTCAGGGGCTGACTGTCATCCTGGGGCCTGACCATGGTTCAGAGGCAACTGGGAGCGTCTGAAGAAAGGGTGGGGAGGGGAGAGGATTGGGGGGGGGGGCTGTGGAAAAGCTCCCCTTGATAACGCTACTTTCCCCTGGCTGGCCCTAATCACCTGCAGCACTCATTGAGCCTGCTGACAGCTGAGCAAATCCTTGGCCACGGGAAAGGGGTCCACGAGGTTAAACTCATTTCTCTGCCGACAATGACACACACTAAATGAGCCCATTAGGCACACAGCACTCTGTGCAGCGCAGGGGTGACCAAAGGAGGGCCACCGCTCCAAAATGCTGGAAGGATGGAAGTAAAGAGTGTGTGTGTTGGAGGGGCGTTTAAAGCTTAACATGAACTGCTCTTGTAGCAGGAGTTCACCTTTGACCCCCAGGAGATCATAAGAGTCTTTGATAGGAGCCAGGCAGTGTATCACATAACAGAAAAGAGGTGGGGCAGAAGTGACTTAGTCAGAAGAAATCATATGAGGCGAATAAAAAATGTATCAGTGGGAAAATTATAATGACTTAATCCCCTCCTCCACACACTCTCCCAGTCACACATCACTAACTCATAAAATGTACTCTTTTTTTTTTACGGGGGGTGAGGGTTGTAATGAATTTAACATTGAATTTAATCTTTTAAAATGTAATTTCCTCTGCAGCTCCATATGTGTCTGTCAGGTTCTTCATGTGAGTCAGATGAAGAAGTTGTCAACAAAGTCCATTTTGAAGTTGGGAGTCGGCGTAACCGCTGCAGTGAGGGCGAATTCTAATTAACGCTGTTAGTCTGCCGCAGTCCAAGATTGCCCTGCACTTTTCTTGAGATCTGCTTTGAAAGCTTGTGAGGGGAAAAAAAGAGAAAATGTTGAAACGTTCAAGCTTGAGTGCACCAAAATCAAAGCTAATTTAGGACAGAGGTTCAACGTCTCCTCCAGCAGTTCATTAATACAATATTGTGCCTCCATTTGATAGGGAACTGTGGTATTAATTAAATTAGCCCGCAATAATAAGTATTAATGTCCTAATATTTCCTAATTAAAATTGTAACTGTAGTTCATGCTAATTCAATTAAAGGGGGTTCAGCATCACATGTATTTCTTTAAGCTTTCAGATGAGAGAAATAAACAAAAAGAGGACATTTCATTTTAAGAGAACAGACAAAATAATTGTGTAATACTCACATACAGCATCTTGAAAATGACTTTGATTTACATCCCACTATATTTTCTTTACCATGCAAGCTTCATCTCCCAGTGCTCTACTTATCCCTGTGCTTCATTCAGGCTGTCTCTGACTAAAGACTGAACTAAAGAAATCAGTCCCTGTTGCAGCTTTGCTAAATGCACATGCAAATGTCAGTTCTTTTTTATGCCTTTGCCTTAGGCAGTCCAGCAGTGGTGTAGCGCTCACTGTGTCTCTAAAAAAGATGACTAGCGCTTTGGACAAGGATCATCAGGACTCTCTTAGGACACCTCTGGATCCAGACGTGGCCTTTCCTGCAGGCCATGAGAAGTATGTGCACCGCCACTCTGACAGGTGTCTTATTTTTGCAAACAAGTAAAATGAGTTTAGGAGCTCACAAACAAATTATACTGTATATGGGGGACTTAAATTGTCTTTAGATTATTGTACTGGTACAGATAAGAATCATTTATGTTATCAACAGGACTTTTCCATATGATAGGTCATTAAGCACCATTGTTAAAGTCCATCATATGCCTGTTAAACAGAGTTATTTATAGTCATGCTCTGATATGTGGGTGCTAGTTTCTCTCTCTACATGTTGAAGCATCTTGATGTGAGATTGTTGATATTTGTCCATCACTTTCTCTGAGAACAAAGTGCTGTTGAATTTACTGTGGTTGCAAACGGCATGCCATGTGATAATACAATAACCTCCACACCAGCCAACACAGCCATTGAGCACATAATGTGGAGTGCAGCAGAATGCTCATGTGGTAACATGGCTAATTAAAGCCCCTGTGGTATTGAGAGCCCTTATCCACCAGCTCATCTGAAGGAATGAGATCATGACCAGTGGTTCTGGAAAGACCTGTAGCAAGACCAGGGCGACACAGCAGTGTGACATACAGTAATTGTGTAATTGTCCTGTGACAAATGGTTTAGTTCATACACTGTACATCTAGACCAATTTATACACGTGTAGATCTTTCTCTGAGGAAGAGAGAGAGAGAGAAATGGTCTTTTTGTTTAAAGAGTGGTGTTGTTCAACAGGTATCATGTCTTGGAAGAATTTCCACAAAATTGCAGTACTAACTCCTCCCAGTGTCCCCCTTCTAAAACCTGCCCTGATGCATACAACCACTACTTACAACTCAAGGTACTTACTTAACGTTACACAAAAGTATTGAGCATACCATTAATATTCAGACAATAAATGTCATATCACTATATCTATATTTATAGAAATGTGCAAAATGAACCTCTGTACCATTTACTTGGTTGCTTTTTAAAGTCTGTATATGAGGGAGATTATAGAGTTGCCAGCTCAGTTTTCACAAAAAATGAAAAAAAAAAAGTGTATTTAGAACTTGTTAAATATTGGAGTGAATCTGAAATATATGCCCACATTTATTTTGCATATGTTCATATACATTTCTGTCCATACTTTAACAAATGCTTTTGTCGTTCCCTTCCCCTGCAGAGCGTGATTGTACTTGCTAATGTTTGTACGTGCTAATGTTTGCTTGGTGATCTATACGTTTGCTTGGTGATCTATACGTTTCAAAGCAGCAGCTCTGTTAGTAATTGCAGTGTGCTGGATAAACATACACAATGCTGATGTGCCAGCCCACCCACTGTATATTAATTAGATACAATAGATACAGCTCAGCCTGCCATCAAATCCCCCATGGACACATCCCAGAGACCCCTGACAGAAATATCAACCTCGCAGAGACATGTAATTAAATGTGTACTGCCTCAGTGATGAGACTGAGAGAGAGAAAGAGAGAGAGAGAGAGAGAGAGATCCTTCAGACCTGTGCTTATTTAAAACTCTCCTTCAGCTGGGCTGCAGAGAGAGTCCGCCTAGTCATATAGGCTTTCATTCTCCCCCCCAGACGCCGTCAGCAGGTGCAGTGATTATTTTAGCTCACTTGAGGTCCATACGGGAAGAAGTGACCTGAAAGCTAAGAGCTAATTGTATGCCATTAAGAGCTAGTCCCTTAATCCCAGCTATAGACAGAGCACACATGTACTGGTTACATGTGTAGCTAAACTGTGCAGTATATTACCTTGTAGACATACAGTGGGCAATTTCACGTCCATAATGCCAATAAAATGCCTTTTTATGATGATATTAATGATTGCATGAAATTTAAGTATTTGGGAGTTTTGGCTGTAGAAAAGTTTTTACGTGATCACTCATGTCATACAAATACCAAGGCATTTTATGGATGTAACAAAAAGTCAATTTTCTGTGGAATTGCCCCAGTATAAAAAGGTTTAAATACCTTTGCAAACTTTTTAGAATCTCTAGGTGATAATCCTTCCTTGTTTAAGGATGATCCAGCGGTGGTGTATCTTCCTTTGGTCTCGGTGGCAAAGTCCCCAATGTCAAATGGGCCTAAGACTCCATACAGCAATGCAGAGAGTGGCAGGGTCTGGTCATGTTTGCCACATGTTTGGAGAATACAAAAGGTATAATTTACTTCCTTTCACAATTTGTGGCTTCTGTGTTAAATACATAATTTCACTGCCTTAGTAAATAAATAAATAATCGTAATAAAAAAAACATTGGGAACTTGCTGAAGTCTGTGAAAACTTTACTACATTCACAGTCCGGTTTGCGCAAACCACACCTGTATTTCAGGGTATTTTTGAAGACCTTTGGTGCTATTATTACTGTTGTTGTTGTTGTCGTTGTCACCGCTGTTGTTTTTGTCTGGCATCAGGTGAATTCCAGTTCACTAGCTGTGGAAACACACTCAGTGAGTCGGATGCAACGGACTTCTCTCTTCTCTGTCCCCACACCACACAGACACACACACAGACACACGCACTCACACTCACACATACACACATATACATACACACATCCCCAGTTCAATCGCGTATGTGACAGGAAGCCCATCATTTTCTGGTCATGCTCATCTGAATCTGACACTTTCCCGCCCTAATTCCCCCCAGGCTTTTCACAGCTTCCTGAGCCCTAAAGCTGTCCAGTTCAAGGGAGGCACTCAGCGTCTTCTCAGCTTGTTTACATTATGGCTTACATATGCATTCTGCATTCTGCACCAATAAGGAAGAAGGGAAAAATATGCCCCAGTATTCTATTCTTTTGAACACTGGCCCTTCTACCTGAATGTTCCCTGTGAAGTGGATTCACTGTGGGGTTCTTAATCGCTAGTGAGTGTCTCTGTGTGTGTGTGAGTGTGGGCGGCTGGGGGTCTTTATGTGAGCAAGTCCGAGGCACTCAACTCAATCTGGCCACGGACACTTAATCAGCATAGCTGACACCATTTTTCCGTGAGGAAGGAGAGGGAAAGAGCTGGAGTCATTTAATAGGTTCGAAAGAACCCGGTCAGACGAGGGGGGAAGTCAGTCGGCCAAGCCGTGCCGTGCCATGCCGTGCCGAGGCCGCCGCTACTCTGAATTAGCCTAATGAGGAGATCCTGCGCTAGTCAGCCTCACTGAAAGTCATACCGCGCTGAGCCACCAAGTCACGTTGGCTTTGGCTCTGGTTTTCACGCCGCGGCAAGCCTGAGTCTCCGGCATGGGGGTAAAGCATTGCGACGGGGCAGTTTAAACACGGATGACTGGCCCACACCTCGGGGCCTGCATGAACATTGTGACTTGTTTGCAGATAAATGGGCCAACAACACTGGATCTGACATATGGAAGACGAGGCAAAGAGAGAGAGAGAGAGACATTCAAGACTAGAGAAAGAAGAATAATAGCATAGGGGCTGTTTATACAATTAGCTCTAAAAGTTTTCCTTGGTGTTTCTGAGCGCGATGATCTTACAAAAACCCACACGCTCTTGTCACACACATTTTCTCAAATCCGGTACATGTATATGTGTGTGTGTGTGTGTGTGTGTGTGTGTGTGTATATCCTTTAAATAACCCCTGTTGCTCTTGGATGCTCCATGTTAATGTTTGTAAAGCGCAACAAAACAATTTAATTGTAAATTATGTACTGTGTATAACATCCAGACAGGAGAGATTGTGAGCTGTGCCTTCCCTCAGCTATGCTTGACAGCCTCACCAGTGTCAATCACAATAAGAGTCCCCAGTGGAGAAGACACTCAAGCTCACATGCTGCTTCTGCAAAAGAGGTGCTTCAACACACACACACACACACAGATACATACAGACAAACACACACAGACACACACGCACACACACCTTGCGCTCAGTCTATCACACACTGCCTCACACCTCACTGACATGTGCCATACACACCCCTGCTGAGGGTGAGGTGTAGCATCTAGTTGGTAATGTAAATCCCACTATCCCTGAACAGAAAGAGGGGTTGTCCATTTCAGCAGTGGAAGTTTAGAGAAAATGGACACATCAGTTCTGAGGTGAGTTTTCACTGGGGGGGACCTCATTTCAAATGATAAATAAAGTACAGTCAATTCATGAACAAAAGGTCTAGTGATTCAACTAAATGTATTGGCTTTTTTGGTTATAAACCTATTTGATAGTGTGGTTGATTAAACTACCACATCAGTGCTTGTTTTGTTCTTAGGGTCTTGTCTGTGGTATTAATACAAATAAATTGCCTAGTTTTTAATTTAACCTCGATCAGACTTTAGACTTTGTCCATCATGTCAGCAAAAGCTTAGGACATCATTCAGTAAGATGCAGGATGGCCTCATGATATACACGATGAGGAACGTGGCCTCATGATATACACAATGAGGAACGTGCCTTCATGATATACACATTTCCCATGTCCTAAATCATACGAAACCCCACAGGTATAGATGGTCAGCTATTTGGTGAGCTCTTTTTTGATTAAACCAAGGCATTTAATTTTTTTTATTTATTCTGTCTTTTTTTTTTCTTCTCTCTGTTGAGTGTAACTGTAAATGTCCCTTCAATGCAGTCCCTCCCCCAAAAACCCTTTCCCTTCACCTCGCCCCCACCCCTCCACCCCATCTTACCACCACTACCACTAATGTCCTGCCGTTGCCCTCTGAACTTTGACCCTCTGCCCATAGGCGCTCACTGAGCTGACGCTGACCTACCTGCAGGAGGAGTGTGGATTTGCAGAGGTCACCCCCAAGCCCTGGGGGGCACTAGAGGGGCCCCGGGGCAGAGAGGGGGCAGATGGCCATGCTGACCCAGAGGTGGGCACCGGCAGACAGTGCCACGAGCCTCACACACACCAGGGGTCGTCAGCGTCATCCCCCCACAAACACACACACACCACACAATCGCACGCATTACTCACGCGCTTAGTCAGGGGACAAGCCAGACACACACACACACACACACACACTGATGAGGACACTTAAATGCATTCACATCTGTACATATGCAGAGAGAGAAAGCATGCACACACCAACACCACAGACACACACTCTCTCTCACACACACACACATACATTCCAACAGCAGGCATTAAGACACCCTTTTAAGAGAGAGAGAGAGAAGACAGTGCTGGTTTATTTGCACAGGCAAAATGGTTCCAAAAGCATTTACTTACATGGCCACTCTGACCCCCCTTCTCTCTCTCTCTCTCTCCCTCCCTCTCTTCCCTCTCTCCTCCCTCTAGCCAAGTGAGGCAGCACCAACAGACAGCCCATGGGGAGAGGCAGGCAGTCGGGGAGCCCAGCTGTCAGTGGCCCTTCTTAGGCGACACAAAGACAAACAGGCCCAGGCCTCGACTCAGAGGTAGGCCATCGGCAAGCCTCGCCGTGACTGTTAGAGTGACATTAGAGGATTTTTCTCAGTGAAATGTGGGGCTGATTCCCTCACACACACACACACACACAGACACATACACATCTTTTCAAAATAATATCTCATGGTAAAAGCCCTAAAGTCTTGCTAAGAAGGGGGGAGAGAAAGAGAGAGAGAGAGAGGAAAAGAGAAAGGCAGAGAGGGAGACCATTGGATGGCTCTTTATTCAGTAAAACATACCCTACTCCTGCTGTGACACAGTGTCACCATGTAAATTCAATCAGTAATCAGTTTCACACCTGCCATTTGTGACCCAGTGTAAACAGCAAAGACAGACTGGATCAGTTCTCCAGTCAGATCTCCAGTCCTGTCTCTTCTCCCTGCTGACATGAAGCCTGTCGAGATGTCTCAGCAATAATGCATCACTTCTCATCACTAAATCCCTACAGATTAAACGCAGTGCCGTGGGAGTAATGAGTGTGATGGGTGAGCTTTGGCCTCTCTCAACCTCTGCACACGTAAGGCAGTGAGAGGGGAATTATGGTAATGGAACAGAACTTTAGAATGCATCCATGTCGCTCGTGTTGACTGGGGATCATGCTTCATGGTGCATGATGCTGGATACATTTACACACACACACACACACACACCACACACACTACACACATACACCCACACATACATTTCCCGACGCATTTCTTCCTCTTTAATGCAATTTAACAATGTCACATTTGCTGCTTCACGACTCACCGCAGACGACCACGTTAATTCAGGACTCTTTCAGTGTACACTCAACAAGTAAGCTAGTGAGGTGCTAGGCTAGGAGCGTGTACACAGCCCTGCGCGTTTGCAAGGGAGCAGCACACTAATGGACGTAACATTGCCGAAGAGCACTGAGGCATGAGCACTGAGCTTGCACAGGAAGCCAGGAGATGAGGTGTAATGCAATTTCCTCTCCTCTCCTCTCCTCTCCTCTCTTCTCCTCTCCTCTCCTCTGTCGCCTAGCCCAATTTGTGTGGGACCTGTGCATCAGACAGGCCACGCTTCTGAAACCACAGCAGAGGCATTGTGCTGTGACAGGAAATGGACAAGACAGAAGTTTGAATGACTGTTTTCTTTCAAGGTTGCATTTCCTAAAACCGTAGCTGCTAAACAGCAGTGATGGGAACAACAACTTTAAAAAATAAACGTTACTAACGGCGATATTTTTTCCACTAATGAGTAATCTAACTAATTATTTTGTCCATCATTACAATTTTGTTAGTGTTACTGTCAATAAAATGCAACGCATTACTAGTTTGTAAATTAGTCGGTTAGCAAGGGGCAAATGAATTGCAATCAACAAATCTGCTATCTTAGAAAGCAGCTATGGTTTTGGGAAACACGCCCCAGCTCAGCTGCACATCTTCTATATAATGCACTAATTCTGTGTACTCTGTAGATGCCTTTAAGGTAATGGTTCCCAAATTTCGAAACTGTCACTTTTAACTGTTTTGTCATCTTGAACTCAAGGTGAGTGTAAGATCTTGTTAACTTAATGCACTTGTCTTTAACCCAGTCACAGATTTATTCTGCATACCCTCTAGAATGGATCCATATCCCCAGGGGTACTCATACCTCACTTTGACAACCACAAACCACATTTCTTCGTTGGGAAATACAGGAGCACCATTTGTAAAAATTGACACTCACCATCACACTCAGTAACACACAGCTGTTTCTGTGTTCTTAAGAATCTTCATTCATGAGCTGTGCAATTGAAGTAACTGTACTAACCCTAGGTCCAGTAGATTGCAATGATGAAGTGTCAACACTGGCCATTTACTTCTCTGTTTTGCTTTCCCACCATGATATCTTTTTTCACTCATGTCTTTGATGCCATCCTATTAAATAAGCAAAAAACATTACTTGTAGTACACAGTGCAATCTAGGCTACCATGTTTATTCTAATTTAAGTAGCTTTTGAAATGCAGTCAGCCAAAATGGCCCACAATACCAGGGTAAACGACATTGATGTCCAGACAGCACATACAGTATCTTGGATGGAAGTAAGTCTAATCTGTTTGAGTTTGAGAAATGATTTACACAGAGCTACAGAGCCAGAAAAAGCAGGACGAGAGAGAGGGAACAGTTAGAGAAGGTCTATAGATCCGTTTCTAGAGGTGGTCGATCAGTGGGCCTGACTCCAATTTCCCTATCACATTTAATGGACTGGGGGAAGGGGGTGGTGTTTGTGGCGGAGGAGGAGACGAGGGTTCATTTTTAGGAGGGGATGCCCAGTCAAGCATACGGGCTCAGCCCGGCCTGTCACCCACTGACCTGTGACAGAGAGGCCCGTCAGCCTAACTGCTTGTGACAGGCCCACTCCGGGCACATCTGCGCCAGTGAGCCTGTTGTGTTCCCACTGGTGACGGTGCAGAGGCTGCAGGATGCAGCCGATAGGCGCAGCAGCAAAGCCACAGGGGGAGGAGAGGTGGGGGATGTGGGGTGGAGGATATGGGTTGGGTCGGCGTTGTGGGGGGTGCCCCAAACACCTCCCCAAACAATAAACGTACATCCACCCCCTCTCTAAGTGCTTTCAGACAGAAGGAGGAAGCATTTGGCAATTTGTGATTTCAAACATGACACATTCTTCATTCATTAGATTACATATAGTTCTTTTACTCTTTCCCCATGGCTTTATTTGAGAAAAAGAAATCATGGAGGCACAGAGAGATTTTGATATCACCTCTAATGCAACAGTGAGAGTGTTTGGATTCTGCAGATTGCACTCGACAAGGCTGGGAAATGTAGAGCTTGGCCTTGCCACTGTTACCCTGGTACTCTAACCTGACCTTTGACCCGCTCGGCTAATCCCTGACCCTGAATGTGACCGAGGCCATGTTAGCCTTTAAAAGCTTATTATACCCCTGACACACACACACACACACACACACACACACACAGAGTAAAATGTTCAATCACAGGAAATACAAAGCATATACACAGAGCATTGAAAGACAAATACATTTTTTACATGTTAATCCCTAATCAGTCTAAAGCAATAGAAATGCTGTTTTTCAGTCCTGTTTCAAGTCAGTCCATCAGTAAATCCAATGAAGTGGGAATGTTTTTGAAGTGATCACTCGTTTGGGACTGTGTCTATACTCATGCAAGTTTGTAGTCTTTGGTTAACTCATTGTGGTACACATACACACAGACACTCACATACATCTTACATTCACATGTCCTGCAGCATTCATCAAGCACGTCCTGACCCTGTGCTTGCCAGGTCTCACACCCCACCCTGTCCTCTATCCTAATAATGTGGCACCTCACGTTATTACCGGTACATCCAACGTGACACCCCTGCCTCATCTTTTACTGAGCAGAGCTTTCTTTCATGTCCTGCAAGGAACTTTTACCACACACACACACACACACACACACACACACACACACACACACAGAGTTGCTCCTTGCCCATTAAGAAACCCAATTTGTTTCTTTGTTGCCCATCCTCCCCCCATCAGAGCCAGTGTTCCTGCTGCTCTTGCTGCCTCGGCTGTTCCTCTGCCATCCGTGGGTCTGATCGCCAGAGTTCAAGCTAAACTGATGGGCCCTTTGAAGCAGCAGCCACAGCAGTTTACAGATATGGATTGGCTGCTTTTCACAGCGTTCTCACAGAATCAGAGGGCAGGATTAGTCAGTTTATTTAGTCGTACTCAATAGGTTGGGAGGAGCCATTATGTGCACATCAAAGTCAGTGTGTCTTGAAGTTGTTCTAATGCTCTTTTGTAGTGTATTATGAAGCTTATAGCTTGGAATTGGAAATTATGGAAACATTGACAGTTGGTAACAAATGTTGGTAACAAATGACAATTTATCTTACAACCTCCACTGCATCTGAACATGCTGAGAATCTCATAAAACAAAATTATGGTGGACTGCCTGAAGTAAGGATGCTGATGTATTATAGACTGTGTGTGTGTGTGTGTGTGTGTGTGTGTGTGTGTGTGTGTGTGTGTCATAAGGACTGCCATAAGTCTAGGATGCTGATGTATTATAGACTGTGTGTGTGTGTGTGTCCATTTGTGCATGCACTTACGTATGTTTTTGTGAATTTGAGTGTACATTTTAAATATGCTTAACTACTTTGGTTGGAATTGGACTTTTCTAGAGTTGTCACACCATAGACAAAAGCTTTATTTTTATTCAAGGTTTTTTTGGACAGCTTAGTTACCTCTCTGTGTTTACCACATTATTAGCCTAACTGCAGCAGCAACGGGCATGCGGCAGAGTCCGTATCCAGAGCCTGGTGGTGGCGGCTCTGCCAAGTGTGGTTGTTACTGTCAGTCCATTTAACCAGCTTTTTCTGCCAGCGCCCATTCACAGACACACACGTGTAATTGATGGGTCCAAATGGCGGTGCATTTTCCCCTGAATGGAGGATGGCTCCACAGGTTGCGTTGGGATTTCGCTCTCGCTTGTCTCGGTGCTCCTCTTTTGACGTCTGTAAAAAGAAGGATGGATGGCGGGAGAGGGGAAGAAAGGAGGTAAACAGTGTGTGAGGTTGCCCTCTCTCTCTCTCACACACACACACACACACACATACTCTCTGACAGGCCATTGTGGGCTGAGAAAGTGCTGGGGCTACAGATGTCGCTTTTAGTGACAGACAATTGAGCAGTGCAGCGAAACACAGAGGAACGCCTTTAGAGAAAGTAGCTCTGAGACGCATCTGAGCTCTACAAGCAAAAACTAGTAAATATGGGAACTAGAAAACCAGTAAGACCTGATGAATTGATCGCATCTGTTTCATAGAGATGAGGGGAATGTTTTTGTCAAAGTTCTCAAGTTTGAGTTTGTGTGCTTAATTATTTAAAATGTTATACTCTCAGTTGGTGTAGTGGCCTCCTTTCATTGTGGTTCTTCAATTCATTAGCCTCATTATGATTCTTTCTTTGATCCTGGTGTAGACAGAAGATGAGGACAAACCTATGACTTTAGGGTGTGAATGACAACCTTGTTGTTTGTTGTTGTTTTTGAATTGCATTGTTTACCTTTTGATGACATACGTGACTTATGCAGAACATATCAATATGCATGTGCATGTGTGGTGTATGAGAAGATGGATTCACTCTTGTAGAGTTAAATACAAGGCGCTTGTAATTCAAATGTTGAATGCTCTGTTTTATTCCATGCTGTGTGTGACAGAGAGATGTTTTCAGTTAATGTCCGTTATTAATTCCGTTTTTTTCCGTTTTCAGTTAATTACGTTTTTTTCTCTTTCTGTCTTTTCTATAGAAGTACTGTTTGGCAACGCTTTCTCACTAATCTATCAGGAATCATAAGGATGAGGATTTTTGTATCCATTCTCCCCCTTCTGTGTGTGTGTGTGTTGGATAGACTAGGTGAATATCACTCACAGTCAGGGGTGGAGGAGAGGCTGTAGAAGGACAGCAGAGAGGGGCTGACCCTGTGGCCCTGTGCTAGCGGCATGGAGCTCCATCTCTCGGTTTGACATATACACACCCTCCTGATCACTTAAGCCTGTGTGCCCTTTTAGACTATTTTGTCTCACACACACAGACACATGCACGAACGCACACACACACACAAAACACACACTTCCTCAGCTTCCTCAGCTAATGTTAATTAAAACCTGTCTGTGTGACAGGCCACATATAGGCAGAGAACACCCCCTGCAGAAAGAGCCCTTGGTCTCCCCTCATGCGTAGCCTGCCTGGAAAAGTCAAGCAGGGAGACCAAGACCAACGGCCAGGCTACACAGCAGATGGGATGTTCAGGCTACAGACACACTAGTCAGTCCAGCTCCACTCTGACTTATGGACACGCAAGTCAGTCCAGCTCCACTCCAAGTCAGGTCCGAGACATGATGCAGACTTACAGACACACTAGTCAGTCCAGGTCTACTCCGAGTCAGGTCAGAGACATAGACGCAGACTTACAGACACGCTAGTCAGTCCTACTCCACTCTGACTTATGGACAGGCTAATCAGTCCAGCTCCACTCCAAATCAGGTCAGACACATGACACAGACTTATGGACATGCTATCCAGCTCCTCTCCGAGTCATGTCAGAGACACAACGCTGACTTTACAGAGACGTTTCAAGGGCCTTTCCGAGTCATGTCAGAGACACAACACTGACTTACAGAGACGTGTCAAGGGCCACTCCGAGTCATGTCGGCCATGTCTAGCTGTCAGCTCCGGGAACAGAAAACATTGTGTTTGACAAGACAAGTGTCTTTGACCGACCCCCTGCCTCTCCTCTCACTCGGGTCCCCCAATCTCCCTGCCATTGATCAGCACGACCTGATTTTCTACTTGAGCGCCAAGGGCAAGCAGGTGCACTTCCGCCTGAATCAGCAGGTCATCGTGGCTCAGATGAGCACTAAGTGCAGCTGTTTCACATGCTTCTGCCATAAGCACAGATTTGGATGGTTTGGGTTTTTTTAGGTACATGCTGCATAGGAGCAGAACACATAGAGGGGACTGACTGGGACTGTGTCTGTGCGGTACCTTTGTATAAGCTGGTATTGAATTCCCAGTGGCATATTGTGTATGTGGTTGTGCGTGTGTGTGTGTGTGTTTGACTGCGCCTATTGAAGCAAGCACCCCATGCTCAGTGGCATTTCCCAAATGTGCTCCAGCTGGGGGCCGCCGCTGCACTGTGAAATACGTGCACACACACAGACACAGACACACATACACACACACACACACACACACAAAAAAAAACACACACAGACACATACACACACACACACACACACTGTCTCACAGCAAGGGGTACAACTTTTATCACACACATGTGCTCGCACACATACATAAACACACACACACACGCACTCACACACACATACGCTTCTCAGTCATTAGTCCTGTCGCCTGGCACGGGCCTCAGTGATGTGCATTTCCGTCACAGTGGTTTAGCTCCATTTGCAGCGCACGTGAGCACGAGCCGCCTAATGCCCATCACCCAGCTGTGTGATGCCCTTTCTTTTAAGTAACATCACCGTGTCTTCTTCCCTCTCTCTCTCTCTCTTTTTCTTCTCTTAATGCTATTTCTGTCAGTGGACTCCAGAGGTAATAAATAAAGCTCTTGGGTTTGGGAAAGTGAAAGGGGTAAGAAACGAGGGAGGGAGGGAGGGATGGAAAGAGGGATGGAGGTTGGGGAAGGGGAGAGAGGTAGCTAATTGACTCTCCAGAAAGCATCCTAAATGATGTGGGGTTCAGTCATGCAGATGCACACGGATCTGGGAGAACACACTCTGCAGTCACACATGCAGATAAACCCTGTGCCATTTCTTGCAGATGAGCTTTGTTTGAGACTTTGGTGCGTAAGGTGTGTGAGTGTATGGCCACACATGCACACTACACTACACTGACTAATTTCACAGAAAATATGTGTCTAATTTGAGGTTGTAATGGTACTACACTAGGATAAGAGTATTCACAACATTGGTGTTGACTAAAAACATTTATGCTGCGACATTCCATGAAACATTTGCAGTGAAATGGCCAATGTAATGCAATCACAATATTAACTGCTGTTTCTTTTAAATGATAGCGAAATTATGTTGTACCAGAATATCTCATGAACTTGAAATATTTCACTGGATGTTTTTGTGAACAACGAACCATGTTTCTGATAGTCTTCACCATGTCAATCACAAGCGGCATCCTTGTTGTTTGTAATTTATGGCTGCTTCACACACACTCGCACACACATGACAGCAGTACACACACACAGTGTCTTTCACCAGGTGTGTGCAATCAGATCAGGTTGGACTACAAAATGTTAATTTCTACACCAAAACAGAGCCTGAATTGGCAGTGGTGAAAGACTTAGTCAGGGCCTGAATTTTTTTTCGTCTCACTATGGTGAAATAGTGGTAAATAGTGGTGGACTAGTCAGTGCACGGAAAACACTGTAAACAGGCAATGTAAAGAATGTGTTTCATCCCTCCAGAAAGAAGGAATCCATTTTGTGCATGTCTGAAAGACAAAGTATATCTCCCAATGCAATTTCTATGCCATTCATGCATCTAAATGCCTGTTGTGGTTTTGTTGATGTGGCTTTGATGTAATCAGTGATTGTCTTGCTGTTATTACACTGATCCTTGACAGTATACTTGTAACACAGTTTGTTCTACGGTATATCCAGTTTGTTCTAGAGGGGAAAATGGAATGCTGGAGGAACAATGCTTTATCATGTCATTAACCTGCTGAAGCTTGTCAAATAAGCACACGGTCTTGCTTCTTTAAATAGACAAATCATTATGGAAATTATCAGATGCCAGTTATGTTAAACCAATGTTATGTCTGATATGTAATCATTTTGTCTTCATGAAACATCCCAATTATGTTTTCATTGCTTTCGTAATGGCTTGTGAGTATCTCAGCACAGGTAAAATTGGATTGCTCGACGGTGATTATGTCAATTGCATTTGTACTGTTGCAAAAAAAAACAAAACTTTTAATTGAACTCCCTCAATGGTTCCCGCTGTCCCGGCCATGTCTGGGGATAATGTCTCACTAATGTGTTTTTAATCAACTCTTAAAGGCCCTTCGCTTCAGAGTCAGTGCTCTGTGGGTAGCATGTTGACTACCTCTGTGCTGAAAGAGGGAAAGAGGGACACAAATGAAAACGGAAGAAGAAGCTTTGAGGAGCTGTTTTCAGCTGTAGGCTCTGTAATTATTTTGCCAGCAGTGGATGCATTAGAGATGTATTAAAGCCCTCACATGTTGTGCTCCGGCGTCAGGTAAACCACAGGAGCTACTGCCACTGATGAGGTTCTGTCTCCTTGGTGACACCGGGACCCCTATTTGTGTGGTGTCTGATGGAGCCTTATAAAGTGAAACTTAAAGGTTGAAACCCCTTTTCGTTAAAGTTTACAGAAATTAGGCAAGAACTAATCTTTCAAAACAGTTTTCAATTATAGACACACTTTGTTAGGATTTTCAGTCGTTTTTTAAAACTGTCTTTGTGAACATTCTAAAACGTCATGTGAGGGAGTTGGTCAATGAGGAATAATGCATTATAATAACATGGCATACAAATGCCACACATAGAATGTTCAAGCTTAAACGTTTGCTTAAAACCAGCTTAAAAAGTATGACTTTTCCAAAAGATGTTCTTGCATTAGGTCTTATAAATCACATGAAATCATTCCTGAATCTTTCTCTGTTTAATTGCTGAAACAATTGACAGGAAAAGTTTTGTTTTCTTCCATGGAGACTAATGAATTTGGACTTTCCAAGAGCCTGACATCAGCTGGACCTTTGTGTTCTTTGAGTGGAGGTAGGGTAGTGGTTAAGGAACCTGGCTACCGTGCTAGCTGCTTGGAAATTGGTTTGAGTCGCAGTTACCACTGTTGTGCCCTTGAGCAAAGCACTTAATTCTACGTTGCTTTAGGGGAGACTGGCCCTGAGTTAATTGATAGGTGACAAATGTAAGTTGCTTTAGATAAAAGTGTCTGCTAAATGCATAAATGTAAATGTTCTCTGCCTCAGGTATGTTGTAGTGTATAGGAGATTCCAGTTGTGGAATCTGGATCTGTTCTAGAATAGCATACATGAGATGATGGAACTTTTCTTGTCAAGTGGAGAAAGTCCTACTACCTGTCCATAAACCTCAATTAAATTGAATCTGAACTTTCTGAACTCATTTTTGTAGGTGTCTGCCAAGCAAATACACACAGATATAGAGGGGGTGTCGACACAGACACACACACACACAGAGTGTTCCTATTCCCAACTACCTTCACATTTTCTGCTCTCACATAGTGTAGAGACTTTCAGGTCTCAAACCATTGACATCATCCTGACATCTCCATCCATGCTTGTCCTCATATCCTCCCTGACTCATTCGTTCATCTATCCTGCAGTTCATACTGGGTCCGCTTCTCACAGACTCCATGAGCTTGCCTGCCTGCCTGCGTTCCCACCCGTCTGTTCTGGAGTTGTCACCTCTGATGCACACTGCCCTGCACAAGGGAGGCCTGCTCACCGCTCCCCTCAGCAACAAGCTGTTGGGTGTCTCTGTTTCACCCTCTCTATATATTTCTCTCCCTCTCTTGCTTTCTCTCTCTCTCTCTCTCTCCCTCTCTCCTTCTCTCTCTCCCCCTCTCTCTGTCTCTCCCCTCTTCCATCTAGCATGTGTCCACAGTGATGGATGGTCACTGGAGTGAAGGCTTTGCCGCTGCCTGTCCCCAGGTGGTAGAGCTGACACTTTGTCACATTCAGTCACCATGCATTGCAGCCCGCCTCCACTGTCTGCTGCTGCACTATGGACGTAAGCGTGTCTGTGCTGGACAAAGAAAGAAAGAAAGAACAACAAATGATTAAAATAAAAGACTGAAAAAAGAATGAAAGAATTTGACCTTGAAGAAAAAGAAGAGAGAAGTTGAGAGAGAATTTAAGTAAGAGGTGTTTTCACTGGCATCTCTGTACAGACAGTGGTGTGTTATAGTCATCATAAGTCATTAAGGGAGGCCTACCATTATTAGTACACTGACAGAAGTAGCCCCCGCTCCTGGCATGACATGGTCGCTATTAAATGCTACAATAACAATCGGTCAGGAATACTATTGAAAAGCACTGTATCCTTTTTCAATATATTTTATTTGACATTTTTTTGTAATATGACCATTATATAACCCAGCAACTGTCTTCAATAATGTGCCTCTTGTGCTCTATTGCTGTATTATACTTCATTGCTACACATGGCTTTTAAAGTATGCCTCACAGCCTCTACCAAAGCACCCCACAGTAGTCAGGTTCCTCCAGACACCCTGCTGTCTTCAGAGCAGTGTAATATTTATTCTCTCATGGTTATAGAAGCAAAATGCAGAGTCCTCTTTGTGTCCTTGTTCAGCTGACAGCTTAACTAACAACACCATAGCTGCCTCTTTCAGCCTGGGATTATTATTTTTGGTACCTCACTGTCTATTTTTCCCATTGTACATCCGGTGCTGTGTAATTCCAGTGTAATTAGTTATGTAAATGTTCTGGCAAAGCTCTGTAATTACAAAGTGTCACATTGTACTTACAGCACTTTGGTTGATTGTTAACTCTCAGCTCCACACTAACAACGACTCAGTGTTTTGGGGCATTTGTGCGTATTTACTGTACACAAACCATTGCAGCAGGCACAGTAATTTGGGAATTATGAAGAGGTAAAACGAAGGCGAAAGGAAAAGTCATCAACCCGTGAACTACGTAAACAAAGCAGTAAATGAATAGCGCTTTGAATTTTTGTTGGTGTTTTGTGTTTTTGTCGTGTTTGGTCTGTGGTGGCTTCTGCTGGAATGTTGGCATACATTGTTCTGGCAGGCAAGTGTTACTCAGTATGAAGTCATTCGGAGTCTGTCTGTGCTGTGTGTGTGTGTGTGTGTGTGGGGGACGTCATGTAGAGCCACCAGGAAAGGCAGTGGTGCCCTGTGTGGCATGACCTTGTGTGTGTGGAGGTCACAGTGGGGCAGCAGCACCAGCTGAGCCTCCATCAGGTCAGGGGTGTGTTTCCCCAGGCACACTTGCTCTGTGTGTGTGTGTGTGTGTGTGTGTGTGTGTGTGTGTGTGTGTGTTTGTGTGTGTGTGTGCGTGTGTGTGTTTATGTTAGAAAAAAATCATGTGCAAAGTCATCTGTTTTCTCATGAAGTGACCAACAATCCTTTGGGCTCTCAGTATAAAAGCCTCATACTGAAACACACATATTACTCAAGTACTACCTAGTACAAATGCTTCCTCACAATATATACAAACAAAACACCACACTGTACACTTTGTTTCATAATGACCTTAATATTTGAGGAGGCAGTACAGGCCGGAGAAAGGAGACTAAATGCCTGTTTACCAGACATTTTGCATGACATGTCTCATGACTTATTTTGCCCTCAAATGCAAATTACTAATAGCAGGTGGTTGCACGTATTTGCATGCGTGTGTGTGTGTTTCAGTGTGTGAATCTGTGTCTCTGTATGAATGTGTGTGTGTGTGTGTTGTAGGGGTCACAAGTGGGGGGCCGGCCGCACTTGCATGTGTTTTTGCAGCCCGCGTTAGCTAACTCTGTGATGGAGCAGGTGATTGGTGTGGCGTCTGGTCTGGTCTCATCCCAACCCCTCCTATTAGCATTAGCGCTAATGATGGGCGCGACTCAGCGCAGTGCAAATGGCGGGGCGGGGGGTGGCGGGGAGCAGGCAGGCGCCAGGGAGTGGAGATGAAGCTAAGGGGGGACAGGGGGGAGATTGAGGCCCCAGCTCTCAGCTCTAATCATCCCAGCATGGGGCCACAGCTCCTGCAGGATGCTCTCCCGTCATTAGGCTCCAAGCTCAAACACCAGCCCATTTAAATGTCAGGCCTGATGGGCCCACTCCTGCCACAGACAGAGAGATAGAAAGAGAGAGTGAGATGCTAGGGTGGGGAAGGAGGGAAGGTGGGGTGGTGGTGTGGGGATGTGGAGGGGGATGATCCATCTGATCTGATGAGCAGAAATTGCCTTTTAATTAGCCAATTCTTTAGGCTTTCGTAATTGTTTTGGTCACACAACAAAGGTGAGGCCTGTAATTTTGGGGGAAAGCTATTTCCCAGGGGTTGGAAGAGAGGCACTGTTAGGATAGTGAGTCGATTTTAGGGGAGGCAGAGGATGGGGGGAAGGGGGTGGCGGGCAGCACAGTTTTGCCAGGCTGTGTCATTATGTGGATGGAAGAGAGAGTGTGTGTGCAGAGTGTTGGTTTACAGCTAAAAACTAATCATGAACACCTATCTATCAAAGTGAAATCACCCTAAATGACTGGGGTTGTCTTCCGTCTCTCTCTTTATGGGCCCAAAGTTTTTGGCACCGCAGACTTAAGACTGATGTGTCTTTTTCAAAATAAATAGTTTGACCTTTATTGGTGAATAATGGCTCTATTAAATATTGAAAAAACAGTCAGTTGTATTCTACATATTTCTATATTTCTGGTAGTGTTTCTTAAAAGGAAAATGGTACAGCTTTATGGTTTGTGTTTTTTTTCTCACTTTTTCCTCAGATTTTCACTTGAACCGTCATTTGAGCTGTCAAAGATCCAGATGATGTGAACATTGTCTAATCTGGGATGGTCTAGTGGTCCATTTGAAGAACACACACCCTAACAGTCATATGCACACAGACACACACACACACACAATACACACACATACACACGTACACACCACCACACAGACCCTGCACCCACTGCACACATGTACAGATGTTTTTGCCCAGAGAGGGTACTGACATTTTGCTCAAGACTTTCCCTGAAGCCAAAATCATAGACAGTATTCTCCCTTACAGTCTTATAGTCTTCACCCACCTCTTCTGTTCATTCCAAATTTCACAGAATTTGCAAGATAATTGTATTTAACTGACTAACGTAACGAGACCATTGTCTCATGCACATCCAGTATGTTTGATCTTGTTTGTATTAACAGAGAAATGCATGAGATTGACATAAATGGTGACGTGCTACATCAGACTGGATGGTTACTGTGCAATGCAGTAACCCATATACAGTACATTACTTGCTGAAGTTAAACCCCAAAATTTCCCCAGAACAAGGGGAAAATACAACTGGCTCTTATTATGCTATTTTATACAAGGTTTCTACTTTGTGTATTTTAGAGTTTAAGGTTCTTTCTTTTTTAATGCTATTAAACTCCCTTCCCCCAAGTTCTCAGATTGGAATTGCACAAAGTAGGAATTTCATTGTGCTGTAAAGCATAGATGACAATAACATATCTATCTATCTATCTATCTATCTATCTATCTATCTATCTATCTATCTATCTATCTATCTATCTATCTATCTATCTATCTATCTATTCATCTATCTATCTATCTATCTATCTATCTATCTATCTATCTATCTATGTAAATGCGGCAGGATAATGGATCGATTCCATAAAGTAAGATGGAGTGCTGTTTCCATCTAGTGGTGAGTTAATAAAACACCCTCACCATGTTGATCCATGCGTCTCTTGTCAGCACCACAGCTCTGCCTCAGGCTCCAGGCGCCATGCATATGGGTCTCCTCTAATGAGCAGTGTGGACATCGGAGCAGTTGACCCTACCCCACACCCCCAAATCTCATCCCCCAGTATAGTTGTGAACACCCCCTTCACCCAGCCCAGCTCTCAGCATCCTTCACCCCCCCCCCCACACACACACACACACACACCCTCTCACACACTGTGTGTTTGGGTGAAGGATGCTGAGAGCTGGGCTTGGCGTGACAGGGTTATAGTAGCTGTCAGTGTCAGTCAAATGAGCAGTGACTGATGGACTGGGCAAACGTTGCTGCAGGGAGCATGGAGGATTACCAAGTGGGTCCCTCTCTCTCTCTTTCTCTCCCTCTTTCTCTCCCTCTCTCTTTCTCTCTCTCTCCCTCCCTCTCTCTCTATCTCTGTTGGCCAGATGTGTACCTCAGAGTGCACATCTGTGTTGTGTGCGTGCGGTTGGGCATGGTCAGTGTTCTCTCCAGCAGTCCTGGGCCAAACACATTCATGGGCACAATTTAAAAATTCCCACTGGTGTCACACTAATGTCTACACAGACCAAACTGATTCCTGAGCAATTGTGTGCTACCAAAACATATCAAAATGCTGGATGAAAACAATGACACTTCTTTGTGATATGAGACATAGTTGCTTCGCTTTACTTCCTATGTGCATCATTCAGCCAAGTAAAAGGACTGTGGGCATGGTGGGGTGGTGGTTACGTTGTTCGACTGACAATCTACTTTAATCTACCTTAAAGTGTGATGTGATGGCCACGCCACAAGATGGTGCTGGCCACCTCCCAATCTGTGCTTCTCCTCCTCCCTCATGCAGATGGGCTATCAGACCAGAGAGGATCCACAGCCAAGAGAGAGGGAGACGCTCGAGCACACTACCACCACAGTGGAGTCAGCAGGGTTGCATGTGGCCAGTGCTCCCCACCGGGGAGATCAATGAGGTCAGTGATGACTTCCAGAGCACTGGAGAATCCTGCTGTTGAAGACAGAGGTTCATGTACAGTAAACAAATCATCACTCTAGGGACATTGTACTGCTGCACGTGCTAAATGTATATATGTGTGTAGACAAGTAGGTTACACATAATATCAGATGATCAACAGATTTGTTTCCTATTTACACTACAAATAGGTCAGATGTGACAAAAAAGAGCTGTTCAGTAGTATTGATCAATGTTAGTTGTGGAGGAAAAGGGTAAGGCTTGTAACTCAAAACCCACCATCCTACCTATGAAGTACAGAGTTGGCAGCATTATGCTGTTGGTTGTGTTGTTGCTAGAATGATGCGTGTACTTCACGATGTTGGTAACATAATGAATAACTTGCAACTTGACTGGCTCTTCTATGTGCACCCTACCAGGCTCTAATTTGGCCACTAGAGTGTGCACTTGTACTTTCCAATTGGCAGTTCCCTCCCAGTGGCACTGAGGGGCGCCAGAGCTTCACGCCACTGAAGCTGAAAGTGCTGAGGAATGGTCAAGGGGTTGAGCACACCAAAGCTACATCTGTCACTGTACCAAACATCACAAGCAGCCGTATGAGATCACAGTAAGAACAGCAGAAAAATTTAGCTTTTTTGGGCATAGTAATAAAATACATATTAGTGTAGCTTATGGGTAGAGAGATATTGCATAGTATTGTGGTGCACTTTCTATTTTACTGTAGCTCTAGTCCTTTGAACTGGGTCTCTTGTTGATAGATAAATTTCCTCAGGTTTTCTGTTTTCTTTCTAAATTCCATAATTTATTCATTGGGAATGCTGTTGTATACGTTGGACATTTAAGATTTTCTCATTTCAGTATTTCAGGAGGAATTAGAATGATTTATCAAAGTCAGGCATGATGCATTTAATCAGAATACTCATATCCTCATTTATGTTTCCTTACAAGCTTTATTATTGGTGCCCATTTTCACTTTGCAGAATGGCTAAGAGTCAAGGATCTGTTGACAACTCAGAAAATCAAAATGTTGAGTTCCTAGAGTTTCTAAACAGGTAACTATACTTAACAAGATATAATAACCTGCAGGTAAACAATGTGAGCAGGGGTGACATACCCTTAATAAAACTGCCTGATAAAACATGCCTAATAAAACTGTTCCGTTCTGATCATGTCAAGTGATTTCCTTTTCTAATAAGGGCCCTCAAATGATGTGTTTAGATGTGAGATTAGATCCTTGTGTCCTCTGCTCTCTCCTGAGGTGCACAGAGTACCTGAAGCTACCCTGTGCGGCTCGCAGACTCTTTGATGAAGACGGGAAGGAGCTTCATCTGCTTGCAGGACTGCAGAGAGACCAGCTGGTATGAAAGGCTGAGTTCAGCTCCACAATAGGAGTTCTGGAGACCGCTCAAGGTCTTCTCTCTTATCAAAACATAGAGGTTATGTTTATGTTTATGTGTATTGGTACTTTGTAGATGCTTTTATCCATAGCGACTTACAATACAGATCATACATTAACAAAGAATTGGCTAAAAATATTCAAATCTAATAGGTGTGTAAGCCTAAAGTTTTAGTGGTGTAAGCCTAAACATATTCGTTTACAAGTTTTAATGGTCTTCACTGCTAACAGTGCTTGTGCTAGTATATGCAAGGCTCGTCAGTGCATTTACACCTCGTCAGTTGTCAGTCATTTGCACTTTGAGTCTAATATGGGAAAAATAATTTTATGAACTGGACAGTAAACACATCCACGTTCCTCCTTCAATGGTGACTGTGTGTGTACCTTCCGCTTGTGTGTGTTGCAGGTGTATGTCTCTTGTGGCGAACCCTGGATGAGCCCTCAGCACAACCACTCTGAGGTCCACAGGCGTCTGGCAGTGCTGCGGTTGGAGCAGGACGTGGCCCGCATACACCACTACTGTGCCCTCAGGAACCTACATGGTAGTTGTCAGTCTATGATATTCTTCCAAACAATGAAGAGAGAAGAGTTCTCTCTCTCTCTCACACACACACACATACATTCACACACACACACACACACATTTTCTGCTTGTATCTGTTTTTCTCGTTCTGTCTCACTGTGTGTGTCCTCCATATACATTTGTGTGCGTGTGTATGTGTGTGTGTGTCTGTGTGTGTGCGTGAGTGTGTGTGCACGCGTGCGCACGTATGTGTGCCTGTGTGTGTCAGACCTTGTCCTTGATGCTGAAGGACAGCCACAGGAGGGCTCTGCTCTCCTCGCTCGGCCATACTGTGTCTGCCCTGAAGATACGACCTCTGAGAACACAAGTCCAGCGTCTCAAGAGCAGGAGGCCTGCCGCGACCCCTCCAACGCCCCTCTGTAAGTCATTATTATCACTGATCAGTCATTCGCCAACACAGCGGCCACTGCTCTCTAGTCTTCGTCGCCATGGCAACTGCTTTCATGGCCATTCATCACTGGAGGCTGAGTTGATCTAAGTTCACTCCTGATATGATTATGATATTGGCTGGGAGATGAAATGGTGAAAGTGGCTGATTTCTGTCCTTCAGAGATGCCCATTTGAGAGCTCACCAGAGGGCTGATGGTGAGCAGGCGACTCGACTCCAATATCCATGGCAACAGAGCCCTGAGGCATCCTCACATGGAGAGGCAGAAAGTGTAAATGGAGATACCTCTGTCAAGAGAGGCAAGCGCAGGTCAGTTTTGCAAACAGAGACAGCATCCTCTCATTTATTAGCACAAAACACTCCCAAAGTTTTTTATTTCTCCTTTTCATTTTCTCTTTCTCTCTCATTTTATGCAGACAGTCTGTTTTGGTCCAGTCTTTGTTGTTGTTTTTGTTTTCATGTTTTGTTTGTTTTGGTTTCTTTGTGTTGTTTTAATGTCTTATGTGCTTGTTCAACAGAGATATTCTGAGATATTCTTGTATTCCAAAACATCTTAAAACACATACCTATGCCACCACTGTATGAACTGTAAGTCCATTATATGGTCCTCTGAGAATGTCCCTGTCCTTAGACTGGGAGCCCATAGGCAGCAGTTTGAGTGGGCCGAGGGACAGCTGGTGAGCTGCAGGAGCCCATGGCTGGCTGTGGGAGTGAGGGCCAGAGAGGGGGGGTCTTCAGACCCCACAGGCTCTCCGGTCCGTCTACTGCCCAGGAATCCTTCAGACCCTCACCAGGTCTGGATCAGCAGAGAGGGAGAGAGGTGGGAAAACCTCACTAGACTTGAGATGGTTTTTTGGAGATGTCTGTTCAGCATTTAATAATAATCATTTAAAAATCTGGAATGTAAGTAGAAGGCTTCTCTTGTAGGAAATGTGTTTGATTTAAGGGCAGTGGTAGCGTAGCGGTTAAGTGAACCTGGCTAGTGTACAAGTAGCCTGAAAAGTTGTGGGTTTGAATCCCAGCTGCCACCATTGTGCCCTTGAGCAAGGCACCCTAAGTTGCTCTAGGGGAGACTGACCCTGAGCAATTGGTAGTTGACAAAATATAAGTTGGTTTGGATAAAAGCCTCTGCTAAATGTGATTTTTAGTAAGTCTTTGTAGCTGAATGACTTTTTTTGTGTGTGTGACCTGACACATAGGACATTGCATCTACAAGCTGACCCAAGCTTAGTCCTGGCTGTGTCCATGCCCCATATTACCTACACGCGTCAACCTGCTACCATACCTACAGGCTGGCCTGTAATTCTGCAGGTGAGCAACACACTGTATGCGCACACGTTTGAGACCTCCAACACACTGAAATAGAGAGAGAAAAGGAGAGACAGATAGAGAAAGAGAAGTCAGCACACATTGAGATAATCACACACATATACAGTGTATTTGTAGTGAAGTCAGCACACATTGAGATAATCACACACATATACATTGTATTTGTAGTGAAGTCGGCACACATTGAGATAATCACACACATATACAGTGTGTTTGTTCATACAGTATCATTATTCATGAGGGTTGGGGCTAAATATGAATAATGGGACAGAAGTGCAAAGAATGCAGTGTGTGAGTGTGTGTGTGTGTGTGTGTGTGTTGGGGGTTGGGGGGGCTTTCTGGTGAAGGGGAGCATCATAACTATTCTAACATACAGGTATCATAACTCCCCCATAATGACTGTGTGCTCCTGTGTTGATGTATTCTCAGAGGCATAAGCCCCACAGCCCTGCTGCTGCAGCTGCCGCTCAGCAGAGGTGGTGCTGGATGCCGGTGGAGAGGGTCCTGTGTGCATTTTACACAGATGCCCTGGAGCAGGAGCTGACAGCAGCCTGTGTGGCCTCAGTCTGCACTGCCTGTGTGAGTCCACAGCCTCTGCAGCAGCAGGTACAACTGCAGACAACCCCTCAACTCTGGCCAGTGTGGTTTTCAATCAGTTAAATATTTGTTAAATAATACACTGTTAAATAATATATGCCTTCCTATGCACTTCCACTTGATTATCATGTCCCTACAATGCTAGTCTGGATTTGATCCCATTGAGCTTGTTGTCTCAGGAGGCATTTTAACCTGTCCAGTCAGCAAACAGAGGGAGCCGTTGTGAATGCAGAGCCAGAATGCTATGTCAAGGCAGGCTATCACTCAAAGAAGGGCTGATTCAGTCTTTTTAAACTTGAACACCTCCAGCAAGCAATCGAATCTCACTACTGAATGTCCAGACCCTCTGTATAAAACAAAGTGGAGGACGAGGGGCTGGATTTGTTACCAGGCTAAACATTTAGTGCTCTGTGTTTTTCTCTATTGTAAATGTCATAGATTAATGTAAAAGCCATAGTTTAATAATGCTAGCTATGCCAATGCAATAATTAGTTAGTTAAACCCATAATTAGTTAAACCCATTAAGGTCAATTCCTTTGTGTATATCAATCACTGATGTCATTTCATAATGCAGACTAGATTAGATTAGATTAGAGTCAACTTTATTTGCTCAAACACAAAGACAAACAGCAGTGCAAATTAGCACCATTTGTGTTATGTACTGTAGCTTTACCAGCGCTGGGATAATGATATTATCAAGAGACTGATAGTGTAGTGGTTAAGGAACCTGGCTAGCGTCCAACTAGCCTGAAAGGTTGTGGGTTCGAATCTCAGCTGTCACTGTTGTGCCTTTGAGCAAGGCACTTAGGGGAGACTGGCCCTGAACAATTGATAGTTGACAAGGTGTAAGTCACTTTGGATGAAGGTGTCTGCTAAATGTGTAAATGTAAGAGACTCCTTTGCTGGGTTGCCGTCTGCATCTCTTTCAGGGGTACTCTTTCAGCAGCTTAGGAGGGAAGGGCTGGATGGAGGTGTGTGTCAGCTGTGCCACCACACTTAGAGGGAAGGTCCACTTGAAAAGGCTCCCGGCTAACTCCACCTTCCGCTGTGCAACTGCCAATCAGAATATTTGTCTCAACCCTAAGGGGCCATTCAGCAGCCTGAATGTGTGTGAGGTCAGAGTTCACAATCGTCACCTCTGTATAACAAATCATTGCAGGTTCTTACCAATGCATGATTTGTATTGAACATCCAATAGAACATTGGTTGTGGAGTGTCGTTGTTTACTCTTCACAAGAGTAACCAGAGAAGCTAAATGCACTTCTACAAGATGGTCTGTACAGTAAACATATTCTCACCCATTAATTCATGTTTTCCGTATAAAGATGCATTGAGATGTTGGTGTGTGTGAGTACGCGTGTGTATGTGTGTGTGTGTGTGTGTTTTGTGTGCATGCTTACACCTATACGTGAGTGTATGGACAAGACTCCAGCTGTGGTGTTCATTGTCAGACGGATCTGAGTGCTAGAGCTGCAGACGTGACTCTGAGGCATCTAGAGGAGAATCTGGAGCATCTGAGGAGGGAGTGCTCAGGGCAAGCAACACCCACACAGACACCATCCCCGGGGGCCAGTCACTCAGGCAGCACGCAGCTGCCCTTAAAAATCCTGGCCCACAGGAATGGTCAGAGCCGAAAGGAGGCCCAGCTGATCACAGCAGCTACCATGCCTCTGGTGAGTGTGTGAGTGTGTGTGTGTGTGTGCGCACGTGTACGCTTGTGTGTGTGTGCGCTCAGACTATGACTGATGTATGCATGTCTGTGTATGAGCTTGTGCATGTATTTTAGCTGATGTCTAATACAGTTCTTTGGCAACCTCCTCACACACACACTGGCAGTTGCTGGCAGAGGGCACCAGACGACTGGGTCTCCCACGAGCTGCCAAGCACCTCTACACAGCTGACGGCACCCGCATCCTTACCATCCAGCAGCTCAAGGCCTGGGCCCTCAACCAGAGCCTGCAGGAGCACCAACAACCCCTCACAGACATAGAAACCAGGCCTGACTCTCACATGACAGACACAACCATCTCTGGAGGTATAATAAACAACTCCTGCTCCGTGTGGCTTAAAGGTGCCCTGCCTTACATCTATAGGGTATTGTTTTCTGAGGTCCCCAAAGATGGTATGTAACTTTAGTTGGGCTGAAAACAGTACAAGCAGACCGTAACAGGTTTGTCTGTAACTTACTGAAATAGCCCTTGAGTAAAGAGCCTCGTTTTTCTGCTTATGGTATTGAGCTGTGCATATGAGCAGTGAATATAGAGTATTTACATTAGTTCGTAATGTCAGAATTGCAAAAGAAGAAGAACAAAACCTTTACGAAATATTACATTTCAGAGGAAGCTGAGGAAGAAATGATACGTACATCCATTATAAAGACAATTTGCAACGGTAAGCTTTCAAGGGTTTTGTACTAGCCAACATAATCAGATAACTGCATTGTTATCACAGTGTTGCTGTTATGACCACAGGTGAAACGTTACGAAGCCTGTTGTATTCACCAAAGTTGACGTAATTTTTTTCTAAATGCGTTGGAAACAGAAATAATAATGGACTTCTCCAAAAAATAACTAAACTGAAAATGAGACCGTTGCTGTTGCCTGTTGCCTGTTATCTTCATTTCGCAGATATTTGGTGATCTGGCATAGTTTGGATTCTGTGGGGCAGGCACTAATCAAATACAGGAGAGCATAGATTGGGCAATAATTCAGTGCTTTCCACCAATGGCTTAGAGATAGGCAGGATAACGTAACACAGACAAACATTTTCGGATTGGCCTGATTTCTTTGTTTATTTCTTTTCATTAGCTATTGCAGACAGTGAAGGTAGTATTACACTTTCACATGCACCATATAAATCAAACTCGTATAGACCTATCATATATCAAAAACAACAGGTAAAAAGGTTTTGTGTGGCAGGGCACCTTTAAAGAAATATTAAGCTGCTGATGTAAAAGGGTGTTATTTGGGGCTATGTTGCGGGGCGATCACATAACTTATTCTCAGTGAGAATATTCCTGCACTCTAAAATATTCTCAGTGTACCCAAACAACAATTCTGTGGAACACTGCCCAGCAATATTGCTCAGAAAGTTCCCTAAGCTATACACTGGGTGAGGCCTTGAGCACCTTTGATGTTTTTATGAAGGCAAATCTGTCTGCCCTCTCACTGACCTCCAGACGCAGTCAGCATGGAGGGTGAGACACATCCTGCTGGATCTCAAGCCCTTCCGCTGATCACTGAGGCCGAGGTGGACACAGTGGACCAGACTGTGCTGGTCCTGGTCCTCAGAGAGCCCATCCCTGTGTGGATGTCCTGTGGGGAGCCCTTCCAGCCACCTGATGGTACATATGCTCCCTCCCTCCCTCTCTCTCTCTCTCTCTCTCTCTCTCTCTCTCTCTCTCTCTGTGTCCTATAATCAAAGTTTATTGGGTTTCCAACTGCTGTTTCCCATAGTAGCTCTTTGCCCTTGTTTCTTGCAGTAGTGAAAGACAAAGAGAAGCGACGAGCAGCACACTGGATGAAGAAGAGCAAACTGTATGTGGACTTGGACATCAGAAGGCACAGAATGAGACAGCAGAAAGGTGACAGAAGACCACTGTACACCATGTGATGATGACGATGATAATGACGATTAGCAGTAGCAGTAGTAGTAGAAGTTGTTATATAATAATAATAATGTCGGGCCTATTTTGTGTGCACTCTATAAGCAGTGTTGACAACCTCTGTGTTTTCTTTACTCAACACAGCCCGACTGCCACATGACCAAAACTCATCTGCACAACCTATACCAGGGGCCTCTGAAACACTAGTTGAGCTCAACGCTTCTGAGGTTTACTTTGAAATAAAACTTTTCTTTTTGTATTTAATTTAAAGCGATATCATTATAGATTTTCCACATTATTAAAAATTCTATATACATTTTGCTGTAAATTGCACTTTCAACTTAAAATAGTGCAGTTTTTAGCAATATGCACTCTTTGTTAGTTTCTTTCATTGTGTTGTAGCTTGAATGTTATTCTCTTTTGTAAGTCGTTTTGGATAAAAGTGTGTGCTAAATTCATAAATGTAAATGTAAATGACTTTGGTGCTTTAGTGATCAACCCTTTAATTCTGTTGTGTTTCACTACATGTTTCTTTGATCTCAATGCAAATGATACTATTGGTTGTTTCAGACACACATCAGTGTGGAAGAGTCTATGCAGGATCAGAACTGTAAGCCTCTCCAAGAGGGGCCCCAGAGCTCCGCACGTGACCTCTACTATCAGCCCAAGGTCAAAAGAGTACTGGTACACTGCAACGGCAGGGACATGACCGAATCAATATATGCATGGGGCAGAACAATTGATGAGGTAACGTCCATACTGGAAACACTGGAGGAAGAACATGGCACAGTGTTTTCCTATCAAACATGAGGAGGCTTAGAGAGGTTTACAAGTATGTAGTAGAGGTGAAATAGAACTTAGAAGAATGCCAACCAATGGTATTATTTTTAGTAGAATTTAGTTTTTTCTATACTTTTCAACTTTCTAACAATCTAAACAAAGCCTGTTGCGTGTGTATGTGTGAGTGTGTGTGTGTGTGTGTGTGTGTATACTTGGATGTATTAGTTAGGGTGTGTGACTCCTGTTTTGCGTTAGCTCCTGAGCTGTAGCACTGAGCGGCTGGGTCTGCCGCGGCCGGCCAGGGTGCTGTACTCCATGCTGGGTGAGCCTGTCACCACCTGGGCCCACGTCCAGAGGGACGCTCTCCTGTGTGTGTCAGCAGGAGAGCCCTTCGTCACGCCAAAAGGTGAGGGTACATTCTCCCCTAAGCCACATACATGTCTTAACTGACATCCTTCACACAGACTCACACTTACATTCCTAAATGCTTTTGAGTAGTTTAGTTTTCACAGATTCATTGATGTTGTTTGATGTTGTCTATTGTTTTTATTTTCTTCAGGTTGTCGGGACAGAATAGAGGTGAAAGCCAACTTTGCCCGAGCTATGAGACATCATCGCATTACTGCGGCGGTCAAACTGAAGGAACAGCAAATTATCAGTGTAAGACACCACAATAAATAAGTCATCAAGGAACTCCTGTAGCTACTCCTGTAGCTTTTATATGAAATCTGACCAATTCAAAAGGTCTTTGAAAGATTTGATTTATTTCATCTGTGATTTAGTGAGTATTCAGTTTTACAAAGGGTTTTCTATCACAACTTTATTCTGTATTCTTGTGATTTATGTACGCACCTTCCCATTTTGAATTGTGTTTGTAAACTGCATTTAGCTAGGCAGCCTTTAGGGGGCAGTATGTTGTTATTAATTGTGTATATTACCACCACTCCCCCAGCATTAAATATAATACTGCTGCGCTGTTGAAATGCTTCATTTTTCCTGTTGTTGTGTTGTATAGATAACTGGGAAAGAATGAGGTCCATAGGTCTGGGGCATCTGATACTGGTGTGAAGAACTGCATTTAACCATCAAACTGATCAAAGGTTTTCTACTGTTTGCTTCTGATGAATTTAGCCCTTACATGTCTGGGGTACACTCCAGTGGACAGGTATTAATAAATGCAAATAAATTATATTACTTACTTACTTAAACATATGATGCATTGATGCAAATATGGTATCTTTTAGAATATGTGCATAATTGATTTTATAACATTTTTGTGTTAATATTAACATTTTTAAACTCTGCAGTGTATTCATTTTAATGTGATTTTAGTCACACACCATGAATAAATTTGTATCAGTGTTCCAATATTTCTGTTACTTTGTGCAATTTTTGGCAAAATTGTTGGGATAAGCACTGTGAAAAATATAATTAAATCAAATCAGTTAGATTGCATTAACAGTTAATTGTTATAGTTCACAAAACATTCAAAAGAACTTTATTGTCTGTCACAAAAGAAAAGAATATTCTTATAGGACAATAAAGACTCTCTATTCTACAGTATGGGTCTTATATAACATACTCTGCATTGATACTACTCAGGTCGTGTGTCTTTTGAATTCCTAAATAGAGCTCTGACAAACACCATAATAAATTGTGAGTGACTGCTGTGACCATGAGGTGTCATCTAGACCACATGTGATTTTGCTACATACTATTACTGCTCATACCAGGATGCAAAATTTGAGCCTCTTGATTGTTTAGATCTTAACCTGTGAAATTTGACGAGAAAAAGAGGCTGAATAAAATCAACACCAACGACCAAAATTTTTCTTTTTCTGTAATTTTGCATGTTTATGCATGTTTATGTTTGCTGTGTTAAAAGTAGATAAAAAGTACATGAATAAAACTTCTGAGTTTGACCTTGCAAATGTGTCCAGAAGTCTTAGGCTGGCCTCCTCATCTAATTGTTTTGTCTTGTAGACAAACTGGAGCACCTCCATTAGTAACAGAAGGACAGCCTGCAGGGGTAGGCAGTTTAAAGGAGAAATCCGCACAGGAAAGCCAAATTGAAAAAAAGTTTGCTGTGTCCTCATCAGTTAGCATTAGCGGCCGTTTGGCAAATTTGGTTGACACTACACCAAATCCTCTCATTCTCATACCTGCCAACAGCTCTCAGCAACATCAAATGATAGGATTATTGATTGATTCACTCTACATTTCTCCTTTATTTTTTTCTGGATTGAATGCTGCTGACAATCACTGAGAGTCATTTATAGTTATGGGTGATATGTATTGTTTCAGACTGTGATGTATGTGTGATTGCATAGCCTACTTCTAAATAACTACAGAACTTAACAGTAATGCTTGTTTTTGCAAAAGGAGACTCACTTGACAAAACATTAACCCGCATATTGTAAAACTGTAGACCTGGTTTGCAATCTCATTGCCCCATTATCATGAGTCTTTAAGGCAAGTGGGGCATTAATTAAAACAGTCAATCTCTGTAAACCCTCATTTTTAATTACATGAAATAGGCAGCCATTTTCTGCACAGTTTGTGTGGAACATGGGCAATCATTGTCTTGCTCTTGCATTTGATTAAGGATTATGGTTTTCAGGCTGCCCAGAAGTGTGATATTTACCATTGGCTTTAGATAGGATTACACATTATAATCTGTCTGTCCTCCCTGGTAATAAGTATTTATAAATGATTTATGTGGAGAATGAGGATTTAGTCCAATACTAAGAGGAGAGACACATTGCATGAGATGGAATGATAGAACAAGCCATTTGGACTGAAGGCCTAAGAGTGTTTGCTGGCTTATTTCTGTGCTTTGTCTGGCCAGCTTTGTTTTCTAAGGTTTTGAAATAATGGATTAATTGGTTGATTTTTCTGTGGAGGTTTTTAATTATGTTGACATGCCAAAAGTCAGGCACATGCCTAAGACACATTACAGTGCACAGGTCTGAAAGAGCCTTGTGAATAATCTGACATTCAAATAGTTTGATTTAAATGGGTCAAGCCCTATAGCCTCAAAGCTACCAAACACAGCACAGAATTCAGAATGCAGGCACACAGTTATTGCTATGTACAAAGCACAGCACAAACGTCTGGATGTGTTCTGTCTGTATGGACTGGTTTGAGGCACAGACGTCTGGATGTGTTCTGTCTGTACAGACTGGTTTGTGGCAACACTGTCCATATGGTAATGGCATGGCTTGCTCACACTTACATCTGAACTCTGGAGGAGACAGGAATACACACAAATATATTCTCTCTCTCTCTGTCTCTCTCTCGCTCGCTCACACACACACACACGTAAAGGCAGACAAACACACACACACACAGAGCTCAGCATCAACATGGCAGGACTCTAGCTCGCTGCCAGAATCCCAATGGTTGAAACTGATCGAGTGGTTGCCCTCTCGGTGGAGAGCTAATTAAGGCTAGCAACAGCAGCAGGTGTGCTGGCCTCCCAATCAGAAGAGGCCACTGAGCCCACAGTGGACAAAGCCACCCACAGTCCCTGAACCGCTCGCCAACATAATTAACCTTGAATGCTGCACTGCCATACTTGCACTTCCCAAATATGGCCTGCTCTTTTTAAACCAAGTGGACATCGTTGGATTTAGGAAGTGCCATTCTCAAACTCATGATTGCTTTACAAAGTCCAAGAAAACACCCAAACATTTTAAAAAATGGTAAGTTTATCTTTTTGTTTTAAGTATTTATGAAACAAAAAGATGAGATTTTTTCCTCTCTTTTTTGTGATGTTTGGAGTAAATGTGTAAGAAAGTGGGGAAAATATATAATATATAATAAATATAATACATTTGTGGCACTAGGATGTTTCTTACAGTAGGCAGTAATAGATTTGCCTTTCTCAAACTCTTGGTTGTTTTACAAAGTCCAAGACAACACACAAACATTTAACAAAACATGGAAAGTTTATCTGGTGGTGGAGGAAGAGAAGGGTTCATGAAGCAGAAAGATGAGATTTTTCCTCTCTTTTCCTCTCTTTCTTGTGATGTAATTTGAAACGCTTGGGATAAATGTGTAATAACATGTGCGGAAAATATATCAATTTGTTTCACCTATTTGTGCCACTTGGATGTTCCTTTTAGTTGGCAATAATAGATTAGGTGGCGTGTGAATCTGTGTGTGGTGAAGCAATGAGGTCAAGGCCTGCCACCAGAGACCACTATGCATAAATCTTCTCACACACATTGGTATTCCCCACTGCATGACTGTATAATTACTCTAGCAAAAGTAGGTAAACAGCACATTGCTGCTTAAGTCATTACAATGCTGTGGCTCGCTCAAGTCATTTCTGTGCATTGGTATTTCAGTGTGGTTAATGCGGGTGTTTTATGTTGTTGTTGATATTGCTGTGGTTTAGAGGACGTGAAGTAGGTCTCAGTAAATTATTCTGTTATTCGTATTCATGTATTCTTCCACCACTGATGATTCAGATAAATATCCAGTACACAAGAACTGGGCAGAAAGACGGTCTTTACCAGTGAAGTGAAAGGTTCCATTCTGTGAAATTTGAAAGACAAAATGGCTCTGGCTATGACACTATCATTTGGAGGGCCTAATTAATATCCATTTCATCAATATTATTGATGATACATAATGAATCTGTCATTTCAAGGAAAAAAGGCAAATAAGGAGTATAAGGAAGTTTCTTTTTCAGTTACCCTCCCCCGCATATACAGATGTTATCCTTTTACTGTGCCATCAATTCTTTTTACTCAGCACGTCCAGACAGTTGTGTTACCAGTAAATCATAATGTAATCAGGTGAGTCAAAGGTCTGGTTAGGTGCTATTGGCATGCACTGACACAATTCAATCAAAGGGTCATCTCAGAATTTACTGGCCTTGGAGATTACTGGCCTTGGGGACAAAGGGGGAAAATATGCTGAACTTCGGTGAAAATTGGTGAAACAATGCAATTGCAAAGAAAATAATTGCAGTCATCTCTCTGTAACAACATTCCTTGGTGACAATCTGCAATAAATTACTGCCCCTCTGTTTGTTTCTGCTGAATTTGAATCTTTGACCTAAATACAGTGAGCTACCTGAAGCATGGATTTTAGATCCAACTACTCGGTCCTGTTATTGTTTGAACTGAGCATGTACAAGGCCTTCCTCTACATTATAAATATGTATAAGCCCATTGTGAAAGACAGGGAACGAAGAGAGACCGTAAAGTCATATCTGTTGGCATCTTTTCTTTTTATTACGACTCCTCCAGGAGCGTGCGAATGTGTGTGTGTGTGCCTTTTGTGAGACATTGGACGCTGTAATTTCTCCTCAGAGCTCTTCTGCCAGAGCCATCATGGAGACGAAGGTGGGATGGATTGTGCCGCTCCGCTGCAATCCCAGTGCCCAAGACCATAAATTTACTACCCTGAGTCTCCATGTGCAATAGACTGAATGTGCATCTTCACAACAGGCATTATAGGTATTGTGCAAGTGAAGCCTGCCTGGCAACTGTATATATTGTATGTAGGTGCAATTGAAAGTCAGAGCATGCAGAGCATTGGAGTTATGTACACATAACAAATTTGCCTGCTATAGGCTGTATATAACACTCTGTGAGGTATAGCATTAAGACATGACATCTGAATACAAAATGTTTGTGTTTGGAATGCTGCATTAGAAAATAAAACTCTGTGTGGTTGCTTGTAGTAGTATCTTCAAATCCTTCTTTGAAGGAGTTCACTTCTTTCCTCTGACTTTCCCTCCCCATCAGTGTCTTCCTGACGTGCCATCCTTGATGTACATAACACCTTTAACCTCACTCTTCTGATAAACCCCCTCTGACAACATCAATGATTAATGACAGTAGAAATAATTGAATCTGGATTGAGAGAGACAAGGGGCAAGAGATGACAGCCACCCGGGAGGTAGAGGCCTAAATAACATCTTTACTGAGAGAAGTGACATGCTCCCTCTTTTTTTCTTCTTGCTGCAATCACTCTTCGGAGGCTGTCTGTGGGGGGAAAAAAGTCTGTAATTCACCGCATCAGGACAAGGTGATGGCAAGGCCAGGGAGTCATGGATCAATACTTCATTTGCCGAGTGAGATTTCACTCCCTCAACTGTATCTGCCTCTGCACATCTTTCAAACAGGAGAAGAATGGAAGTAAGATTTTATGGAGAGAATTGGGGGGTTAAAAAAAATCAGCAGAAGGTTTCTCATTTTTTAGAGACCGGAACATTAAGGATGACAAACCCTGCTTAAGAATTCACACACACCATCTGCGGGTCATGGCCTGTATGTGTTAATGCTCATGTTTTGCATTCAGTGTCTATGTCTGAACTGTCTCTGTTTGAACTCTTGGAAGGCCTGCCTGTGTTGGCTCTGGCACTTACAGAGAATTGGAACAGTATGATTACATTAGAAGTTAAGGAACTGCCCCACTTCTTATGTCTTTGTGTGTGTGTGTATGTGTCTGTATGTGTGTGTGTGTGTGTGTGTGTGTGTGTGTGTGTGTGCGCAGTGTGTCTTTTTTATGCCTGTTCTGTGTTTATGTTTGTGTGACATTGGTGTATGACAGTGCCGCTGTTTCCTTGTATTCACAATGGCGGTGTTTTTATTACAAAGGCATGCATTAGTTTATATTACATAGGCATACATTAGATGAAGCTGATACCAAACTCAATTTACTGTAAAGTTCCCAAATCAAATCTCCATGTTGTATTACTGAACATGCAACAAATTCTATTTACTGTAAACCTAATTGAATCTCCCTGTGACATTACTGGACATACAGGATATTGATAAAAGCCATATTCTCCAAAGCCTAAGAAGGCCATAGCACTGAATCAAGAATATTTAGCCATGTTAAGAGAAACAGATTGTACCTTGGCTAAAAACATGTCCTAGGTTCTGAAAAAAAGTTCTCTGTTAGTCAGTAATGACATTGGAATTCTTTCAGGCATCCTTCTGTAATAATTGAAGGGGTCAAAGGTGACAAACACTTCTTTTTAAGAGGGGCCAAAGGTTAAATCCATGCAGCGGAGGCCAGGGAATTGGTGTTCTTCATCATAGCCGGAACATATTTGAAATGACTGGATTAACACAGAGATACATGACCTTAGACCAGCAACCTCAAAGAGGAGCAAAATGAACTTTGCCCTTTGCTATGAATAATAATACATCTGGCCGAAAAATGTTGAGATGTGTGTAAAGAGTGTTCAGACTGAATGGACTGATAGCAAGAAATTTGGAGTGTGATTCAATACACAGCTTACAGAATAAAATAACAAAGCTATGACAACAAATCTGCTCAACCTGCCATTGCACTACACATTTTCATGCATACTAAAAAGTGATTCATGTGAGTGGACTTAAATCTTACTTCATTATATTCAAGTATGCCTAGTGTGCACTAACAGAAGACACAGCACACTTATTGAACTGCAGACAAACGCTCTGCAGCACACTACAGAGGAGGCCAGCAGAAGAAGCACAAAGCTTCATCTGGCGGGTCAGACAATGATTTTGCTTAAGAATAGCTTGGATTCAGGGGGTGTTGGGTAGCCGGGGGAGTTAGAGCGGTGGGAGGGCCCGTCTCCCCTTCAACTAATTACCCCAGCGGCTGTGCCCAGTCAATACCCTCCTAGGGGAGGGTCCAGGCCAGGCTGTTGCAATTGTTCTGTCCCAACAGGGGTTGCCCACGACCCAGTGGCCTGATGCTGCCGCTGAGACTGGTCCCCGAAACATTCTGTCAAGTAAGCACACATTGATTCTTCTCCCCTGGAATATGGATCTCTTCTTTTAATCATTATCTTTGAGGTCAACTGACGGTCGTTTATTCTGCGGGGGAAACACTGTACCAAAGTTGTGAGATGTCTTCACAAGAGCTATCCTTTTTTGGAATCAAGCAACATAAATGTGTAGCAACTATACACCGGACATATGGTGGTGTGAATTGTTTTAGTTTGTTTTTTTTTCGATGAGATTGACAATGGCAGGTTAAAGCGTCTTCTTTTGCCTGCTGAAGTAATTGGCAACCAAGGAAATCCTTGTGCCTCAACTTCAGCATTTTAATAAAGAGAGCGCATAGGGGTCTTTGAAGTCACAGAGGCACTGTTTATTGTTCCAATGTGAATGTCTTTGTGCATGCACTCTTTCAGGCACAGATGAAAGCCTTGGTGGTGGCATGTCTTCCTGCAGCCTACCGTGGAGGAGCTCAAAGTGTGGACAGACGGCATGGAACACTGAACAGTCTGGTTGCCATGGAAGTGAAGCCCTCTGTCATCCTGTCCTCCCCCTCCTCCTCAATCTCCTTGTGTTCTGACATGAATCACATACCTGAATGCATGGAAAGAGAAAAAAAAGCCAGGCACACACATCATTTTTTTTATTATTTTTAGACAAACATCAAAATAAATGCCAATACATGTATTCAGGCAATTTATATGAAAAGGCATTGAATGCTTGACAGTGTCACTGTTGTCAGTGACTACAGGACAAAATACTGTATAGATGCACATTATTTAAGCAATTACATTATGTTGGAGTTTAATTCTTTTAAAGGAGCTGGTTAGTGAAAGTGAGCTCACTGAAGGAAAACACACAGGAATGACACTTTGGAGAAAGCTTGGTCAATCAGTTTCATGGCATCATTATCCTTTGAGGTCACAGGCAGTGGTCACAAATCAGGCAAACAGGTAAATATGCAATCCTATGCAAACAACTACACTTCCGAACTGCAAAACCGTTTAAGCAGCTGCCAATACCAAGATCACGAAAGACAGTAGGATCAATATAGTAATTCAAATGGCAAAAAGATGCATGACATACAAACTTTCCAGTGTGGCTGCCAAAATCCTCTGGTCAAAGTGAGTTTAAGAGTGCAATAGAACAGCAGCTTTCCAATGTGATTCCGATTCCAGAATCGTCTCGTTAAAGTGAGATTAAGAGTGTAATAGAATGTTATGAACCACTCTTGTGGTATAACAAAAATGGATGTTAAGCAGTAATTATCACTTTACTACTAAACCAAAACAAACGACAAGAACAACTACTGTACCGAGAAATATAATATTTCCATAACTCATGGATGAACTCTGCAAACTGTGGAAAAATCCTTACAGTAAAATACAGAATCATTGCAGAATGTATGGCTATACAGCGTTGCTTCATAACCCCAGATCAAAGCCATTGTTTCTATTGTAACACTGGGATTGCAGCAATTGTCATAGGCTGGGTATTGCTTATAATATTCTGCTTTGAAATTCTATAGTTCCAATGTAACACAGCTATTTTGTGATCCTGTGAGGCTAACTGCGGCTACTGTACCATGCTCCCTGACCCCAGTGGCAGATCGCGCTCATTACAGCTGCTCTCTCGGGCTCCCCCTCCTCCCACATCGAAGCTGTTCTCTCCCCCCAGTCTCTCTATCTCTCCCTCCCACTTCGTCTGTCGCATTTCAGTGAAAGCCAGAGGAGAGACCCTCGGGGTCGAAGGTTCTGCCCTGCCTGTCGCGACCTTAGCTTGTCAAGATATCGAAATCCAACGTATTTCCCGCGGAATATTATAACAGATTACGCAGAGAGCTCTCCACGACACATTTCGGATCGCGGAAGAAGGTATTCAGCAGCCTTTCAAGAAGGAAATCGCGCGTATATAACGAGGCACAAAGCGGCTGGGTTTGAGGAGGTTTGTCATGTACCTAGAGGGTAGAAAGACTAGGATCTCTTTGCGTTGCGTAGCGTTCTGCAAATGCAACAGTGTATCATGTCAAAATAGCTACAATTGCTATTGCATAATATTGCCTCCGTATAAGTTGTTTTATGTTTTGCCATTCAGCCGTTTCTTACGATTCGCGGCACGTTGTAATACAATTGAAGAAGTGGGAAGTGTTTGTGGGAAGTGGGAAGCGGTGTCAAAGGTTTACCTTGGTGTAGAGTAGCCTATTCGTGGAAGTATCCTATAAGTTGGCGTCTTAGAACAGAAACTTATTCATGTCTATTTAGGTAAACAAAAGCAGGTTGTGGATTTCACGATAAATGGCAACTCCACGGTGATATTAGTCTGGCTGTACACTGGAGTCTTCTCGTGTCGGCCAACTCGTTTTAAGGCTTTGAGTCCCGTGAAGTATCACGTTTGAGCCATATTTTCTTTAAGACAGGTGCTAAGAGCAAAGTTCACTCAGGAGTACCAGGAGGTAACACGACAGGAGGTGCTATGTATCCCTTGGCTACTTGAGTGATTATTTTCGAACCTTATTTAAAGAAAATGGCAGCGTTGTCACCATGCCTAACATACCTAGGCTTCGTTTCCAATGGCAATATTGAGAACTGGAAAAATTACGCCCTCGGGTTTTTGAAAAAATCGAGACAGTGCTCGCTGTGATAAAGAACATGCGAAGTGAATGTTCGAAAGCTAATCGATGAGGGCCTGCGCGGGCAAGGTCAAGTTCAGCGCCCTGCATAGGCTACTGTCAGACGAGCCAGATAGTCTTTTTAATGTTGTAAAATAGCTGTTTCTGAACTTCATATACTTAAGTAGATCCTGCATGATGTTTTTTTGTTTAATTTAATTTGTATTTTAAATCAGTACTATATACACTGTTTATGCCTACTGTGGCTGATAAGGCTATGTCATTCTGCTGAGAACTGAAAGCCTCAAAGTTTGTTATAACTTTCAGGGTGCTTGTATTAAGGGTGACTTGGTCTTTGCCTCATCTCAATGCATCACCCATTAACTCATCCAATAATTATTACAAGTGTTGACATGAATATATTTTGGTTTGCTTGTTCAGATGGATCAGTCCTGATTGGACATTCTTTTGGAGGATGTTCCTGTGTGAGTTGGAACCTGGACCATTCTGACCTGCTCATGTTCCCCTCAGCCAAGCCATGGCTCACAGGATTACATCTCAGAGCAAGGCAAGCATCACAGTGGATGAGTACAGCTCGAACCCCACACAGGCCTTCACCCACTACAACATCAACCAGAGCCGCTTCCAGACACCACATGTGCATATGTGAGTATGGTGTAATTCTCTCTCTCTCTGTGTGTCTGTAAATTTGCATTGTGTGTCCCCTCTCGAAAGAGTTCTCAACACATGCAGATAATTGCTTAAATTGACATATTGATTAATTGCTTTATTGTTTTATTCTCCGATTGATTGTTGTATTGACAGGTGAAAACAAAGACCACTGAGTTTGGACATCTGGCTTCATGTCTCTTGCAACATCTCTTGTTGTCAAATGTCTTACTCGTGAGGGACAATAATGAGACATACATAACCTGACTCATGTCAAAGGCTCTCTCCACAGGCCTTTGGCAAGATAAAATTGTTTGGTTATCAGATTTAAGATGTCTGTCTTAAATTAGTCTGGTAATTCATTACAAGCTCTGCAGCTGTGACTCTTAATCTATTTTGTAATGTTCTTATATACATCAGTGCCTTTCTGGAATGGTTTTCTGCTTTCTGTGACTCAATACATAGCTATTGTCTAGTGAGCCACTGAAAATTCTAACAGAATAATCACTATGAGGCTTACTATATGCAATATTGACACTGTGCAGAACTGCCTTTAGATCCTCTTTTTGTTTGTTTGTTTCCTTTTTTAATTTTTTTGTTTGTTTCTTTGTGTTTGTTGCTGCTCACCATTATCTGTGTTGAGTGTGATTCATCTGACCTTCTAGATACATGTTTTTATTTTTTTAACGGAACAAGAAAAAAACTCTATATAGTCCATCTGACAATGTGCATGTGGCCCTTTGACAAAAGCTCTACATCTCTGGCATCATGCTGTACGGCTTCAATGAGCTACAAGGACATCTGCCCTGTGTTACGTCTCGAAAGCAATTTAAGGCTGAATGGCCATTTTCCTGACAGGTACAGGGCCAGACCTCTGTCTGCTCTAGTATTTATTAACTTAAGGGGGTCAGAGGTGACTGCAGTTGATTAGCCTCTCAACAGTGTCTTTTTGACCTCTGGGGTCACCGCTCAATTGTGAGGAACTGGCCTATTGACTTGTAATGATTGAGATGTAATGAGTGACCAGGCGAGGTGATTAGCTTGCTACAGAAGCTGGTGTCACTGCACTACACTCACAATATACATTTAAGCAAGATACATGCAATATACATACATACCGGTATATACGGTACAATGCAGCATGCCCAGTCTCAAAACATCTCTGGAACTGTAAAAATATTTTACATTCAGCCATTTATGTGAATCATGTCCCAGAAGCTTAGAGTATGTCACACGTTAATCTGCAATTTGTTCAATCAGTGGTTTGTATCTCCAGTTCATCCCCTTCATCTGGGCATCTGTCCAATCCTGTCACTTAGAATCTCATGCCTATGATTAAGTACATGGTTTTGGAATATGGTATTGCTGAGGGAAATTGAAGTTACCTGGGACTCTTGTAGTCACCAGTCCAGTTTGCTTGGTGAGTATCTCACAGTGTTATTTGTTTTTGAGGCAACCAGGGCTCTCTCAGTGACAGTAAGCAGCTTGACTAAAGGAAACTAGAGTGGGCCACACTGTTTGCAGGTTTCAGATGAATACTGCTCTTACTTGGAAATGAATGGGTGTCCACAGTTGGCCAGCAGGTGTAAAAATCGAATTGTTCAGACATCATTAATCTATAGCTCTTGAGCGGGTGATGAATTCTGCTGACCTGAATTTGCCAGGAGAGACCTGTACCACATGGGTCTAGAATTGATTAAGCTGGAGGGTCCTGCAGTGGTTGCAAAAACAGCAGAAATAAATAACAGCAGAAATTATGTAAACACCAGATGATGACATTTTTGGTCTTCACTTATTTTATTTACACCAGGGTGGAGCCCATCCCCTACGATGCCCCCAAGCCTGCAGGTCACACTCGTTTTGTCTGCGTCTCGGACACACACTCAAGGACAGATGGCATCCAGATGCCGTTCGGCGACGTCCTGCTCCACACGGGAGACTTCACAGAGTTGGGCCTGCCATCTGAGGTGAAGAAGTTTAATGACTGGCTCGGTAAGGACTCCTTATAGCCGCCAGTCCACAGAGTACTGAATGCTTGCTGTCTGGTCATTTTTGTAAAATGTTATGCTGATATTCTTGCAGTACTGTGCCATTAGGATGTGTGGTGTGATCCACCATGCTTTCTATTCAGAACTCATCCATTCTACTTTTGTTTCTACGGTTCACACATATTCTCAGCTGTGGTTCAGGCGTAAATGCTCTACACACCTATAACCTGCAGTATCTTTGAACAAACCTGTATTACCAGTGTGATGTTTGAGACACTAGGTTAAAAGGTTCTTCTTGTTGGTCTTCAGGGTCAATGTAAGGATGCTGACTTCCAAAAGAATGAAGCATGACGGCACCTGTTTGGTCTTGAGTAAAGGGCAGATCTTTCATTTAAATGGTTTGTCACTTGATGACAGACACCTGTCCAACCATAGTCCAACCAGTGCTCCTCAGTCCAGCCTACCTGTCATACAACTTGCATGAAAATGTAATGGTGCATAAAAATGTTAAGCATTTCACCTTCAGCCCAGTCTTTGCAAGCAGAGTAGGAGGTCATACTGTGATGTGAATGAGAACAACATTCCAAATGTCCTAAAACATCCCCCAGCTCTCCTGAGCCTCAGAAACCAATAATTTAAATTTTTTCTCTTTTCTTATCTCACAGAAAGACTCCATAATGGCTGGCTGTGCTCCACTGTGCTAAGCCAAGGCCCAATTATAATCCTTATCGTACCCAGGTTATGTGACTCAGACTTTGCCACTGCATCAGTAGTCTTGACTATGAATTAAGAAGGCTTTTCTGGCCACAGAGTTGGCTTTTAACTCAAGGTTTATGAACACAGAGGGCAGTGGCTTGTGACCATGATCTGAAAGGGGAGCTCTTGGCTGTGTTGGGATGAATGGGTAGGGTGAGGGTATGAGAGGATGTGTTTGATTAATGGCTAGCAGTTAATCCTTCACCAGACTCCCTCAGTGGCTCACGCTTCACTTGGGAAACAGATGTAGCGAGAATAATTACACAGCTCCAACTGGCTATTTAGCCTTTTTTCCACGGTTTCTTTGAATATTTGAATTTTGTATATGTATGTCTGTGCTACTAATATCATGAAGAGTCTGTTAACATTTAAAATGCTTTTCAAATATGAATTTGACCCTCTGTCCCCCCACCCCACTTGCAGGTAGTTTACCTTATGACACCAAGGTTGTCATCGCTGGGAACCATGAGCTGACCTTTGATAAGGACTTTATGACGGAGCTGGTCAAACAGGATTACTATCGCTTCCCCTCCATCTCCAAGTTGAGACTTGAGGACTTTGACAATGTGCAGTCTTTGCTCACAAACTGTATTTACCTCCAAGACTCAGAAACCACAGTCAAGGGCTTCAGGATATACGGCGCACCATGGTAAGGAACTCAATCATTGCAATACTTAAGGAACAGATGCATTAGAAACAGATGCAGTCGTCCACTGCCTTAGCAATCTTCCAGTGGTCTGAGGAATACAGTGATGTCATACATTTTGACGTTTTGACATTTGACTATTTCCTGATGGATTCCCATCATGCCTTCAAAAATTCTAAATTATGTTGCAATTTGCTATCCTTTGGATTTAAAAAACTCAAATAAAACTATACTATTAATTCAAGAGACAGACTTTTGCAGAAGGCTTGAAGGTTGGAAGGTTAATTTCTCCTGAGTAATGCTTGAACAAAGAGCCCCTCTGTTTTATAACTGATCGGCTTTGGTAGACAGGGATAAGTGTTATTCAAAAGTAAATAACTGACTAGGGACAGAAAGCCTCTGTCAGGCTATTCTACTGTCAAGTGCAATTGACTTCTAATTTTTGAGTTTTCCATCCACATATGCATTTCTTTCCCCCCTCCCTCTCCACTGTGGTTCAAAGAGCTTTTTAGCCCGCAGCTCAGTGGATTGAAACGTACTTCCAGCCAGAGAGCTCAGCTGTGGGAGCAACTCTGTTTTCTTCCACAGGACTTAAAGCAACACATTATAATGGCTGACCCAGCCAGTGAAGCTTTGCCCCTGCCTGGTTGTGTCTGTGTATCTTTTATTATTTTCGGAAGGACCCATTTAAGTCTGTAATGAGATGTATGGTAGGCAGCCTTGGGGGTTCTGGTCAGACCAGACTGACCTCATTCCTCTTTTTAATGCTGAGTCGAGCGTCCACAGCATATGTCTGGGTCGCCGCTACAGTAACTGTTGACAGTCTGACCTGATTTATGGCCTGGCTTTCGGTGCAAGATGAGCCAGCAACCGAGCTGCCTGCCACGCTGCCGTTCAGTCTGCCCAGCACACGCAACCTCTCTGCCCATGTGTGTGTTCTTCATGTGAGGACGGTCACGTACACTTTCAAAAGAGAGTTATTGTTAGAGTGTACGTAAGTATATGCATTTACCTCTGTGACCAGTACTGAGTTAGTCAAGGCTATGTGCTGTACATGTCCTACAAGCGTGAGCTCACAACATTAAGGGGTTTAATGTAATTATTAGCTCCTGGACTAACACAAATGAGTTTGAGCAGCCATGCTCTGACCATGTCTCTGCATGTCAGGACCTGCCATGTCCTCACATGGCCTGAGACATCCTTCAATTAAAACAAAGCTTGCAATCACAGAGAACATCTTTCACCCACACACACAGCGCACTCTCTTTTCTTCTTTTCTTTTTCAGAAGGACATACTTCCCACCCCTCCCCCCCACCCTGCATCCCCATTTGTCTACCTCACTCTCACACACACACACACACACACACACACACACACATTCTCACACAAGCACATAAGCAGACAGGCAGAGAGCTTCTCTTGGGAGGCTCCTGGCAGGAGTTGAGATTCAGTACAAGTTGAAGTGTAGATGGATGTCTTGCAGAAAGCCATTTAGGAAAGTGAGGGGGAAGGCTGATGTAAGCCTGAATTAGTATGTGAGTTTGGAAGCTGTGCTATCATCGCCGATGCGTCTGCAGGTAGATGGACAAGATAATTCTTTGTGCAAATATGCTGTTCACTGAATTGGCAGGTGTGTGTTTGTGTATGCTCTGCAAGAGGTCTTTAAGTTGAAACACTCTACATCTCTTCCTTCAAAGATGTGTCTACAGTAGTTCAGCTGTTTTTTTATTTTTTCAAATCTGGGAAAAGGCGGCAACAAAGCCCTCAGATGCAAACCCTCATTTCATCTCTGTCCTGAGCCACTGAGTGAGGATGATTATCTTGGTTGGGAGTCAAAGCCGTCCAGGTTGGAAAAGGCATTGAAGAGAGAGGGTGATGATGGTGGGAAGTCTGCTCGGCTTCAGCTCCAAGCATCTGTGCCGGCTGTGTCTCTCTCTCTTTTTTTCAATTCATTTCCCAGCCTCTGTGGCAGGATGTGGCCTTTGTGTCCTATACATCCTGGCCCTTTTGTTGCAAGCGAGGGATCAAAACGAGGGGGCCTGACCCCCGGAGAAGCCCCTTGTGAGGGCAGCCTGACCTGGGGCCACCATGACCCCTGCCGCCCTGGGGGGCCCCTAGACAGCCCCAGAGGTCACCGACAGGGCCCCATGGCGAGCAAGCTTCAGTGAAAGGAGTCCCAAGCTGTAGACAGACAGACAGACAGACAGCCTGTGGTTCAAGACAAGTCATGTTCATGTCCAGATTACCACCCTGGGGTCACAAGCAGTGTCGGTCTTTTTGAGACCTGTTTTTCATGTCTTGACTTCATTATTTCTAATGCCAAACAGACAACCTTGACCTTGGATCTTGGAGCTCGCATTTCAGAGTTGCTGCTAGTCATGTAAAGTACTTTTCAGAATTACAGCGTATATCTCCTAATCCCTCAGAGTGTCTGACAGACACCCCCCCCACACACACACACACCCCTGTGATGTGTGTGTTATGCAGCCATCTAACAGTGCCGATTGGTTTGATTAAGGCCTTGGAAGGGCGGCTGTGGCAGCGGCGAGCAGGGGAATCAAAGACTCCCTCTAATCCTCTTACGGCCCTGAGGCAGACTTCAGTCATGTGACCCGCCGGGTTCAGCCTGGGTGACTATCAGGACAAGCACACAGCGAGGTGAGAGAGAATGAGAGAAAGAGGGGGAGAGCGAGACAGAGAGAGAATGAGAGAGGGAGAGAAAGCTATGAGAGAGAGAAACAAAGAGAGAGAAGAAGAGGCAGGGGAGAAGTTGGGTGTGGCCACATGGTTGCCTTAGAAACCATACCATGGCATGGGTCTTTGAGACTCACACTTCAAACGGGTCAAAGGAGGGAAGCTTAAAACCCTTCCCACCCATTGTAGTGTTGGGCGTTGGGGGTGTCAGCACAGCGCAAGGCTGGACACAGGGTGGGCAGACTCGATCCCACTCGACCCAAATGCCCACGCCATGTGGGCAGTGCCAGTTATCGACTGCTGAAGTTGCCCGTTGACTCAGGCTTATCTGCATGGTTGATTTCCTGTCTGGTTTTAGTTCGTCAGTCAGATAGATGAGAACTGGAACTGAGCCAGGGGTGGAGAGGTTAGGCTGCGCAATCTGGTGAATGTCTGTGTGAAAGTCTGTGTGTGTGTGCGTGTCTGTCTGTCTGCTGTGTATGCATGTCTGTATGTGTGTGTGTATATACACGCGCATGTCTGCGTGTGTGTTCAGATGTGTGTATGATTGTGTGTGCATGTGTATGTGCGTGTGTGTGTGTTAGGCAGGGTCAGATGTGAATTGAAGTTGAGAGCACAAAGTGAATCTCACTCAATATATCGCCAATATTTGAAAGAGATAAGGCAAGCACATGTGGCCAAGAGCTCAGAATACAGTATGAAGTTTGATAAGGTTAAAGTTAAGTGTAGTGTCTTTTTGTAAACTAAGGTTATCCGCTTTAAACTCTCAGTGTCCTCAGGGTGGTTAGACCACATGTTTTGTTTTTCTCTGGCCTTAAATTTTCTGTGACGAGGAATACGGTGTGTTTGGATAAAAACCTATCCCTGGTCCTCCCCTTACTGAGTGTCCCACATCTACACAAAGTCTGCCTGGCGTGGGCAGCCCCTCCAATCAAACCCTCCCTGTCTGCCTTACCTGCCTGCGGCTTCCATTGTGAAGTGAACCCTCACCTTGAGGTGTTGGCATTTGTCAGCACTAATTCATGAACTTGTGCACACTCTACCCCGCCCCATCAGCCAGAGAGTCTACTGTACTCCCACACAGTGCTGTCATCACTGGCAGTGGTCACAGCAGCAACTGTTCCCAGACCAGCCCACTGGGACATCACAAAGGGGGGGCAGGGCTGGTCAGGGCAGATAACCTGAGGGCATAGAGTAAAGGGGGGGTGGGTAGGGGGTGCGATTGAGAATGCTTGTAGGGAGGGCAGACACAGGGATGTGTTTGGTTTGGCCAGATTTGATTGAGTGTGTCACTCAAAGAGCACTGAAGTCTTTCCACTTTTGCTAAGAGAGAGAGGGAGAGAAGAGAGAGAGGGAGAGAAGAGAGAGAGAAAAGAAGAGAGGGAGAGAAGAGAAGAGAGAGAGGAGAGGAGAGAGAGAGGGAGAGAAGAGAAAGAGGGAGAGGCTCCTTGCAGCTGCACATGAGTTAGGAGGTGACCAGCCTCTGCCTCTACAGAGAAGACCTTCAAACAGGAAGCGAAGCTTAAACAAATGTTTTCCCAGCTCTTCACGGCCCCTGCTGCCTCTCTCTATTTGAATATACTGCAGGGTTGGGAAGGTGAAGTCACTGCTGCTCTGAATGTCTTGTACCTCACATTGGTCTTATGTGGGTGTGTGTGTTTGAGTCGGTGTGTTTGTCTGTCTGTGTATGTAGTATGCATGCATCTGTGTGTGTGGGTGTGTTTGTTTGTGTCATGGTGTGTTTGTGTGTGTGTGTGTGTGTGTGTGTTTGCATTATGTAGTGTGTGTATGTCTGTCTGGGTGTGTGTGCACGCATCTGTGTGTGTGTTTGTTTGCATGTGTCCGTGTGTAATGTTTGTGTGCGTGTGTGTGTGTGTTTATTTGTTTCCCAGCACCATTAGCAGCCTTACAGCATAATGACATGAAATAAGTGCTTTATAATGAGCATCGGGCCAGGAACACCAACTCTAATGACCTATGAAGGAGCCAGTCACATGCCCTTTAGTAAACAAGTCGGCTGATTGATTTCACTGAGGGGGCTTCAAGTTAATGTGTGAGTGGGAGAGAGAGGGGGGAGGGAGGGGGGATGGATGGATACACTATTTTATGGTCTTGATGGAGAAAGCAGAGGGGCAGAAACCAGAGCTAACTCCAGGCTCCCAGAGTTAGGTGAGCAGAGGTCTCCACCATGACCAGTGGGGAGGAGAGAAGAGAGCTGAGGGGACTGTGTGTCTGGATAGCTTAGGCTCAGCATGATGTGACTGGGGGAGGTGTGTGTTGCACAGGCGTGGAGGTGTGTGTTGCACAGGCACAGAGATGTGTGTTGCACAGGCATGGAGGTGTGTATTGGTGGTGTCCGAGGCGTACTGGAAGGGCTTGCTCTGTCATTCGGCGTTTCTCGTGTTTTGTTCTTTCTTGACCAGGCAAGTTGTGTCGCTCACTCCCTCATCTGCCTGCCTGCACATGCACACACACTCTCTTTCCTCTGACCCATACACTCTCCTCTCCCCTCTGCCTTAGTGACAATTGCAGCATGACCTCTCTCCTACCCTCAGTGCTCTCTCTCTCTCTCTCTCTCTCTCTCTCTCTCTCTCTGTGTGTGTGTCTGGTCCCTCTCTGTCAGGGCAGGATTAATATTTGAATGTTTCTCCCTGGCTGGCGAGGATGTGGGGAAGGAGGCACAGGCCCCAGCGTTAGCACAAAGGGTCTGCCTCATAAATAACCCTCAGCAGGCAGACAGGCAGGTCTCTCTGAGCTGGAACAGCTGGCTGGCCAGCCCGCCACTGCCAGGGTTGACACTGTAGACATAGTTAGCTATATAGCTCAGGGGTGACACCATAGACATGGCTAGCTATATAGCTCAGGGGCTGACACTATAGACATAGCTAGCCATATAGCTCAGGAGTTGACACCATAGACATGGCTAGCTATATAGCTCAGGGGTTGACACTATAGACATAGCTAGTTATATAGCTCAATGGTTGACACTATAGACATAGCTAGCTATCTAGCTCAGGGGTTGACACTGTAGACATGGCTAGCTATATAGCTCAATGGTTGTCACCATAGACATGGCTAGCTATATAGCTCAGGGGTTGAAACTATAGACATAGCTAGCTATATAGCTCAATGGTTGACACTATAGACATAGCTAGCTATCTAGCTCAGGGGTTGACACTGTAGACATGGCTAGCTATATAGTTCAATGGTTGACACCATAGACATGGCTAGCTATATAGCTCAGGGGTTGACACTGTAGACATAGCTAGCTATATAGCTCAGTGGTTGACACTATAGACATAGCTAGCTATCTAGCTCAGGGGTTGACACTGTAGACATAGCTAGCTATATAGCTCAAGGGTTGACACCATAGACATGGCTAGCTGTATAGCTCAATGGTTGACACTATAGACATGGCTAGCTATATAGTTCAAGGGTTGACACCATAGACATGGCTAGCTATATATATATATAGTATATTGGATGGAAATCTTCATCTTCACATAGGATTTTATTTGTGTAGAAACATGTATACCCACACAGAAAACATGACTTGGATTAAATATGTCAAATACAGGTGCTTACATTATTCCATTAGGACATCTAAGAATCATCAGAATCATGTATGTTCTCATTAGGGTTGAATGGAGCAATTGTTATCTCCATAAGGGCAGTGTGGGGGAATTGTTAATTTGCTGGCTTAGTCTTTTTGAAGTCAAATGGAGTCCACTCCTCTTAAATGCTGCTACTTTTGGTGTGTGTGTGTGTGTGTCTGTCTGTCTCTGTGCCTTTGTGTGTGTGTGTGTGTGTGTGTGTTTGCCATCAGAGCATCTGTGTATTGTGGCGGTCCAGTGACAGACAGGTGACACTTCAGTGGACGCCCCCTCAGACGGTATAGAGGCCGTCTGGCTTTTTGTAGGATCGTCTGGCAGTGGGATGAAGATTGAGATGTGAGGTGGGGGCGAAAGACAGAGAGAAAGAGAGAGAGAGAGAGATGAGGAGCAGAGGAGGCTGTCCCAGGGCTGCACCGCGTGCCTCTGAGCCTAACGGCCGGTGAAGGATTGCTCCCCTGAGGAAGGGTCGGCGCGCCAGCCTCTAAAGGAGCCACTCAGCTTTATTTACCCGCCCATCAATCACCGCCCAGCAGCCTGTCTGCCAGGCCCACTCAAAGCCCCACAGCTAGCAAGCCAATGAGCCCATTCTCTCTCTCCCTCTCCTTCTCTCTCTCTTCCTCTTTCCCTCTATCCTCAGCTCTGGTCATGACAGCCCTGTGGTCCTTATCACCCCTCGCAGTTACCCCAGCAGGCATGTCTCCTGATGGATCTGCAAACACAGGATGGCGTCTCCTGATACAATGATTGTGGCCAGATATATCATCTTCGGATATACTCCCAAATTGATGGGATCTGCTAGGGCTTTCTTTTTCTGTCAGTCCCATTTGCTTTTTAATTGAGGTAATTTGATCCGTATGTTTCTGTTGTTATTCGTCGTAAACACATTAGCCAGTGTACATCAGCAGGAAGGGCTTTTAGAGTTCAGCCTTATCATATGCCAGTGGAGAGTAGTGTTTCACTTCAGTAACATGATGGACAACAACCCAGGTCAACCCTCATCCTTGTACTAAATGTTTGTGCTGAAATGGTACCCTTTCAACACAAATCTGAGTACTGAATGTTGGTCCCCTTTCAACTAGGGCGTTTAAGAAAACCCAATCTCGATTCACACCTAAATGTAATCTCATTTCTCAATGACAATGTTTTTTCTGTATTTTATTTTATGTGCTGCAGCAAAAATAAACACTCCTATTTCTTTGTCCTATTGGATTTTCTCAAGTGCCCGCAAGCATTGCAGTGTCGTTGCTTTCTATCTCAACCAATGACGAGTTGACCTTTCCTTCACGTGATTTAGTGTAGCAGTGCTTTTAGAGTTTTCACAGCAGTGCAGCGAGTGCAAGGCGGGTTTGGGGAAACTGTGCTAAAATAGACTGCAACATTAATAATGAAACCCAGGTGGTAGTGTAGAGATTCAGCCAACTGCCCTAACCGAACCAGTTCTCTGAGCATGTGTAAGTTAACTACACAGATGGTCACGCCTTTGAAAGCAGCGGCCGCAAACAGCAGCAAAGGGACGGACTTTACCACACTATGAAGATAAGTCCTTCACCTAGTTGCACATGTCCTCATTGCATTCTTTCATTATTTTAGAAAAAGTTACATCTGGAATGTTGCAATTGTAGATTGATTGTCTGGCTTTCTAACTCACTCACCCACTCTAACTCAAATAGGTATTTCAATTTGTAAAAAAAAATGTGCTGAAGAATTGTTATCTCAATTCTTGTCAAGAAAATCGCGATTCACATTTTTGTGTAGCCTTACTTTCAACCCAAATCCTAGCACTGAATATTGGTGCTGGAATGACAAGCTGTGTCACTCCTCTCGTGGGCACATCACAATCGATTCTCATGTCACTCTATATAGTGTACATCTATTCATACATCTAGTGGGCATCTCACTTACTGTGCTGTCATGACATTTTATCTATCTAGTATATATCTCTATATATATTTCTGCCTACAAAGTTTTGCAATGCTAATCCACAGCCTTTAGGATAGTGCTTGCCATTTAGACAATTTCTTTAGTGTTGTTGAGCAACTGAAGACAAAGATTAATTTTTTGGTGAGTCTTGAGCTTGCAAGCCCAGCTCTCAGAACCGTTCATGAATTTGGCAGCATGACTCACATTGAGCAAACAATAAACCCCCTATAGGTTCACAGAGCTCTTTTCCCTCCGGTGCTGAGATGCATCCCAAGTTCCCGTCACGGCTTAAAGGATAATTTTAGACTATGCCGGCTCCAGAGTCTTGTTTTTGCTCCGTCTGAGTGTGTTAGTGGGTGTTTGTGGATGCCACCTGGAAGAGCTGGATGTTCAGTGTCCCAGTTTTCCCTCCTGTGTTCATTTGCTTGTGGCATCACGCCCAAGCCTTTTGCTATGCCCCCATTGTGTGTGTTCTGGATGTCACAGAGCAAATTATGTAAAAAGGATTTTTACAAGGAAACGGAGAGTTAAGCTGTCACTCAGCCACCTGTTTCGACTGGCACGAGAGGTGCTTCCTTGGCTTCTGGGCTGCTTTTGTTCTCCGCAGAGCGTGGCTGTTTTGTGCGAAGGATCCTTGTCCTCAGTTTGCTCTTTCTTTCTTTCTTCGTTCTCTCTCTCTCCGTCTCTCTCTCACTTAGTGTGAGTGGCCGATGTGAAGCCTTATGTTTGATAAGGGTTGTGCTCAGAAAGGCACCCTACCCCAACCTCTACTTCCTGTCTGAGTGAGCATGTCCTCTATAAGTCTCTTACGGTCCATCTCTTATCTTAGCCTCTGTGTTCTTATTGCCGAGTGAGTGGCTTTCAAACCTCACCAAGAGGTGTTTACATCTGACTAAGAAAGGGGAGGCTGCTATCCGTTGTGATGCTGGGTCACTTCATTGTGTGACTAGTGTTGTCATCGAAACGCAGGAACTCAGCACAGTAGCTTTGTAGCGAGTGTTTGTTCTATTTGTTTCGAGTTCATTGACTGTGCAGGGCAGGCTGTCTTCAGCCCTGTCCTCCCTGTTGTAGCCAGTGGAGTGAGTGACTGATCAGTGCTGGCTGCCTGCGTTTGTCCGCTGTCTTTTCCCAGCCAAACAACGCCTGCGGGAGAAATCCATCTACAAACACACACAAACACACACACACACACAAACAGACACACACAAAGAACACTCACTCTCCCAGACTATGCTTGTCCACTCCCTTGTCTCATTTAGGCCTAAGTCATCCTCTCTTTCCTGTACATGATAATTAAGCTCTTCTATTGTCTTGAGTATATGTATCTAATGCTACACACACACACATACACGTACGCACACATACACGCACGCACACATACACATGCACACATACACACGCAGGTGCGTGCATACACACACCCTATACATATTGTATATACTTACCCACAGATCTCAGTGCAAGCTGCCCAGCTGTCGTGTGTGTGCAGGGCCCTCATCCGTGCATGTATACGCTGTAAATACACCAGTGAATGCTCACTCATGTTTTTCTCCGGCTGCTGGCAATAGCCTGTGTCCCGGAGGGAGGAATAAAACTCTGATTAACATGCCCTCGCTCATCCCCAGCGACAGGCCCTGATCAATCTGCCCGCTCCTCTTCCTCCCTCTCCTCCTCCTCCTCTGAAAATGAACGGCCTTGCGGTCAAATGTCCAGTGGCTTTTATACTGGCTCTGACCCCACTCTCACATTCTTCCATATGTAATCAGTGTATGGAAAAAGTAGCCACAGGGATATAAAGTTAGACTGCACTTTTGACTGTGATGTAAGCTATGATGTGTGGCGCTGAATGAGAGGCAGAGGCGGACATCCCAGCTTCAGAATATTTCTCCCAACTAGGGGTTTCATTAACTAGTCGACTAGTCGGCTATTAAAACCACTAGTCGATGCTGTAGGCTGTAACAACAAGTTGTTATCAAAGATACTAACAGAATAAATAATAGAATAATTGTTTTATACTGTTTTTATACATTTATTATCTCCGCCAAGGAGGTTGTTTTCGCCGGCGTACAAAATTACTTGAAAGGTACTCCATGGATTTGCATGAAATTAACGTGGGTATTAGGACAAGGAACAGATGATTAAATTTGGGTGATGATCTGGAACACTGTCTAGAATTTGTATTGTGTCAATGACCCCTTATTGCCTTGGCGGAGTACTTTTCTATTTTTTTGTATGTTTTTTTGTTTGTATTTACAAAAATACAATGTCAATAATTTATCAGAATCCGAACAGTCTTTAGTAATGTCTGAATGTGATAAATAGATGATTAACGACTAGTTGACTGTTGTTTGGAGAAACTAGTTGTCTGTGTTAAAATCCATTAGTGAAACCCATAGTCCCAACCACTCACCAAACCACCTTATCCAAAGTAGCACAACTCTTACTGGAAACCAGGTAGCTCAGCTAATTGCTGATATCACAAGTCTGTTTTCATGTGCATAGCACGGGTCATTTGTTGTGATTTAGCAGGTTTATATGCTCAGAAACAACAATTGCATTTTATCAAATGCATGGTGACATGACAGTTCAGAATTGTATTCACTGTGAAAGTGAGTGTGAGTGTTTGCATTCAATCATTTAATGTATTTTTTTTTTCTTTCATGTGTGTTTCCCATAGGACTCCATGGTTTAACAACTGGGGCTTTAACCTGTCGCGTGGTCAAGCTCTGCTGGACAAGTGGAACCAGATCCCTGAGGGCATCGACATCCTCATGACTCACGGACCCCCTCTCGGTAAGCTACCTCCGTTCTAACCTTTAACACACACACACCCCAACCTCCCTATGCACACACACCGCAACCTCCCTACACGCACACGCCTCAACCTCCCTGATGACTCACAGCCATCTGCACGCCGAGCCGGTCTGCCTCACTTTTCCTGACAGCAAAAACAAAAAAAAGAAAGCTCAGAGTAAATTCTGTACTCTGCAGACAAATCCACAGAGGGTATTTTCAGACAGCCGCTCTGTCTGTTGCTAATGCAGGATTACCCATTTGCAAATACATCAGATTCAAATGTGGAGGCCCCCTGAGAATAATGGAAACACTGAATGCAGCAACACAAGCACAAATACTATACAGCCTAAATTTAGCTGGCAGACATACTGTAGACTTGATAGCAGCCCCATTTGAAGCCCCATGCATATTATCTAAATACAAATTGACATGCTTTTTTCATGTTCCTCTTTGGAATCAATCATCATTTCTCCAGGCAAAAGAGAATCACTGTGTAACATGATGGAAGCTTCAGTCTCTACTTAACTATGTATATTTAACTGAATCAGATCATGAAAATATTAGTTTTCATTTTGTTTCTGTCTGGTCATTATATCATCCTCAAATGCTGCCCTTTCAAGTTGTGTTTATTTGAAAGAAAACATCTGTTTCCTCTTCTCATCAAGGCTATTTGTACCGGTAATTGTTGTTTGGTTTAGTGTTCTTGTGTTATTTCATTTGAGGCTAGTCAAATACCAAAAGTGTCATGTCACTTGCATCTGGATTAGCAGCAATTAAATAGTTCCCCGGTATTCACATCTGCCTCTGTTGTCTGACTGGTGGGCATTACAGTCTAGAAACATATTTGTTGCTGTGTTGATGTCCTCAGGCTTTCGTGACTGGGTGCCCAGGGACCTCCAAAGAGTGGGCTGTGTGGAGCTTCTGAACACAGTGCAAAGGAGAGTTCGTCCCAAGCTGCACGCGTTTGGCCACATCCACGAGGGTGAGGAGCCAATTAGATGCATGCTGACACTACTGATACTGCAGGAGTTTGGGTCTGAGAGAACCATGATAGCCAAGCTGCTCTTCTGCCTCTCTCTCTCTCTCTCTAGTTCTGTAAATTTACATTTTAACTCTGTTTTTCTCTCGGTCTCCTGTTAGGATATGGCATCATGACAGATGGCTACACAACGTTCATCAACTCCTCCACGTGTACAGCTAGCTACCAGCCGACCAACCCTCCGATTGTCTTTGACTTGCCCAACCCATAGAGCTTGTGAGAGGACAGAACCTGACTTTACCCTCTTGTTGGTCTACTTCCCGTACAAGGAAAACACAGGTCTGCATCTGCATTGAAAAAGGATCCATAGCTGTGTTTGTCAGTCACCCATTGGAACTCCTCTTGAGAATGAACTCCTGGAACCAGCCATATTGATACTAATACCACGTTTTCAGAACCTCGTTTTAAATTACTTTTGGGACTAGCAGAGGCAATATTGCCTGTGGACCAGAACACATAAGCTTCTAATTTGAGAGACTCTGCTGAAAGTGCATTTAATGGTACCACAAGTTGTCAGCAATACTGTACTTGACCTACGTTTCTAATTTAAGAGTAACTCTGTTGATGTATACTTGCTTATTTATTGAAGGCCTTTGCATTATTACGGAGGTAAGATTTGAGAAGTCCCTCTTTGCAAACATCACCCCTGCTGACCTCTTGCTTTAGTCATGAAACTCGCCATGCACAGGTCATTTGTTATGATTTAGCAGGTTTATATGCCCCCCCATGAAATGAAACTGAAATTAAATTTCATATGGATGGTGACATGACAGTTTAGAATTGTATTCACAGGATGTGAGGATGTGTGTCTGTATGCGTGTGTTTGTACATTACAGATGTGATGTACAAACTCACCATTCAATCTGTTTATTATTATTATTATTATTATTATTATTTAATGGAATCTGGGAAATTTGATGAAATGTGAAGATGAAACAAAAGCTTGTAAACTTTCTGTAACCAAACCACCACTGTTAGTGAACTTCACTGTCTTTTGTGGTGTAAAATGCCATCATCATAATCTTAAAACAGTAGGTGCGCTTGGATTGTTTTCTTTGCACTGTGTTGAAATGCAATCTTGCTCGCACAAAAAATATGTATGTATACAGTATATATATACTGGCCATCAGTCACTTCTGTCGCTGTAAATGCGCTGTAATCTTGTTTATGAAACATTTTTTTTATTCATCATGGTATTTAGCTGACTTTTTATGCAAATAAAATTGCTGAATTTTTACCTCATCTTTAGCCTGGCAATAAAACCAGCCCCTCATTCTACACTTTGTTTTGTACAGCTTGTCTGGCCATTCGGTAGTGAGAAACAATTGCTTGCTGAAGGTGTTTAAGTTTTAAAATATTGGAACAGTCCTTCACCGATAGCCTGTCTTGACTGATAGCATTTTAGCGCTGCATTCACAACGTCTCCCTCTGTTCGCTGATTGGATCTGGTATAATTGCCACTGGAGACAACAAGCTCATTGGGATCCAATCCAGACTAGCACTGTAGGGAGATGATAATCAAGCAGAAGTGCGTAGGAAGGCATGGCCAGACTACCTCATCTCTGTTTCACCCTCATAAACAGAAACCAGTTCATTCTCCAGTTCATTCATTGGCAATTCTAGAGGGGTTGTCCTCAATCATTCTGATTATTAAGCAAGGACACTGCAGGTAGATGTGCCTGCTGCTGTTTTTACAGTTCATTCTCCAGTTAATAAGCAGTTAATGACCATTGTGCATCACTCTTTTACTGGTGTAATTGTTGACCTGACTCTCATTGCACCACTATTGCCCTGCACTCTTCACCTGACCGATCAAGTCTATTAATGATCCTACCACTGTCAACTCTCCACACGTGCAGACACTGTTGTCAAGCAGGGCTGTGGTCCTGTGTAGCCCCTGACAGCTGCTATTGATTGAAGAAATTTGTCATGGCAGCCTTGGCACTCTCCCTGATGGATGTCAGGGGCATCTCAGCGAAGGGCTCCCCTACCACTGACCCCCTCTGTCTGGAGTGACGTTGTGGTTGCCATGGCTCAATCACCAACTCACTGTCTGGAGAAGGAAGCCTACGTCATGCCATTAGCAGAACCATTCCCTCTCTCCTGCACAGCAGCTAAATTGGCAGCAATGGATGGCGATAGTTCATTTCACTTTGTGCAAAGCGTCTGGAACCTATCCTCAGGGATACATTTACTTCCTGGTGCTGGTGTGCTGATACTTTCTGCTTCAACCAATCGCTACTGCCTGGTTGTGACGTATGTTATGTTTTGAGGGAATTGTTGGGAGCTGTTGCTCTTGTGTATATGTTCATGTCAGGGTTTAAAGGGTGGCAAAAAAAAAGCTGTCAGGAGTGAGGGTGCAGGGGTGTTTTTGTGTATGGGAGGTTGTCTGTGTGTGTTGGTTGGGGGTGGTTGTGACCTGTGTGAATGTGTCAGTATGTGTGAGTGTGTGTGAATGCATGTGTGTATGTCTGCCGTATATTCCACTGACCTGCACTGACAGCCTTTTTCTTTCACAACTTACAGTATCTACTTATTAGGACCAATTCTAAGTTGTATTATTACCCACATTAGTTCCATTATCAACATATCAGAAGATTTGGGAGCTTATCAATGTCTGACAACAGTAGTAAAATCAACTGTATTCATTTTTCAATACAAAATGTCCATTGACTTGTGCATTGACCTTAGCAACCAGAGTGACTTGGGAGCAATACATTTTTGGAAAGCTTACTACAAGATAGGTTTTCTTTATTTAATCCCTTCAAATGCATAACAGTGTGTCTTTGCCCATTGTGCTCATCCATTCTTCTGAGTGGAGGCAAACACTTTGAAACTTGCTGGAAACTAAACCACTTACTAATCAGCAACAGTAGCTTAGATATTGACATACATTTGGGTGGGCATATAAATTCAGTCCCAAGCAACTTTGGCTGCTAGAGGGTAAAGTCACATCAAGATAAAGATCTGATATGATCTTCTGATCTGATTTGATATCTTTATTATCTGTAGTAAACATGAACACAGTTCACCTAAGCTCATTTTTCATTGTAAAAGAGATGGTTCTAATAGCTGTTTTCAATGAGTCAAGGATAAGTATTGTAACACTTCGATTTCGCACCACTAAACACTATATTTCTGTATCCACACCCATATCTGAAAAGCTACCATAGCCTTAGGTTCTCTGCCTTTATGGTGTGCCACAGTACAATCATTACAGAAGACTCCAATACTTATTTCCACTGAGACAGAGAGCATGTTTTTCCCTCCCTCACTCCATCCCTCACCCCCCCCCCCATCTCTCTCTCTCTCCCTTTCTCCCCCCTTTCTCTTTCTCCCTCCATCAACCTCTCTCTCTCTCTCCCTCTCTCTCTCTCTGTCTGTTTTGTATTCTCCATGTATGTTGTTTCACTGCCCCACTCATTTGTCCCCGACATTCTGTTTTCAGGGCCCTGAGCTGACATCTGTCATCACTGACACACACACACACATACACACACAAACACACACGCACACACACACACACAAAAGCACACACACACATACACACAAACGCACACACACACATACACACACACACAAACAAACACACACCCACACACATGCACACACACTCACACAGAGGAAATCTATACTAGAAGGTTTTTTTACTGTGTGGCATGCAATGCAAGGAGAGTTTATTGGTGTCCTTTACATACCTTGGCAATGCTAGGTGGTTGTCCTCAATCATTCTGATTATTAAGCAAGGACACTGCAGGTAGATGTGTTAGGTGAAAATGTGCTGAAAAAGAAACATTTCTGCTGCTGCTTTTCCATCATGAGAGGTAGCATTGTTGGATCGATGATTATGAAAATTGTCACAGCCACACAATGCAGTCCAGTGCAGTGTCTGTAGACCTGTCATTAGCATTATGATTTCAAGCAGGACCAACCAAAATTTAGCCCTGAAGTACCAGATACAATTCCAAGTTTGACACACATATAAAACCACAAATAAAATCACAAAAAATTACCTTTTTAAACTTCAATCCACAATGAGAATCACTTGCATGCAGCTTGCATGAAATCATGGATACAACATATCTTAAACTTAAACTTCACACAGATAAAACTGAAATTCAACTCATTAGCCCATAATCTTCACTAGATCCAGGTTCTCCAGTCTTAGTCTCAAAACTGATGGTTTCCTTGTTAACCGCCCACCTTCACCCACTGCTATGAACCAGTGATGATCAAACCTTGGTGCACTCCTTTATCACGCCCTGCCTAGACTACTGCAATTCCCTTTTCATCGGCCTCCTCACAATCCTTACAAAGACCACAATATATCCAGAACTCTGCTGCCAGACTCTTCACCCATACTAAGTGTTCTTCACATATCTTACCTTTCATGCTGAGCTTCACTGGTTTCCAGTTCTATCCAGCTTCTCACCTTCAAGTCCTGCTTCTCACCTTCTAAGCCTTCCACAGCCTTGCCATTCCATAGGTTGTGGACCTCCTGTGACCTCCGGATGCCTCACACTCCGTCCCCTTCCTCTCCAGACTCTCTGCCTGAGGTAGCAGGTCCTTCAGCGTCATGCCTCCCAAAGCTCTGGAATTCCCTCCCTTAAGCTCATTAACCTGTCAGTGTTAACCAACCTTTCTTGTCATGTGTACTCCCTGAGCATATTTGTAAGTGAGTAACACAACTGGCGCGGAGTGCCACAGGTTATTGTCTCCCCAGGGAAACTAGTTGTAGCACACACGTACCATTTTATTGACGAGCTTAATATGAAACGACTGAGAATATTTATTTATCATCTTGGAAAAAAAATATTATTGATTATTAAATATTTACACATACCCCCTGTAGTGTGTGCACTGCTCTATGTGACTGCTCCTCCCTTTCCCTTTTTCAATCACATCTGTCACAGACCTGTCTAGTTCACGAACGATTCCCCACCACCTTAAACTCTTACAGTGAACTCACCTTTTTGTTTTGCTTGTCTTGTCTGTTTCTTCTGAATCCTGTTAAGCGACCTTAAGTTTGAGAAAGGCACTACATACAATTGGGGGCCAACTGGTTAGAGCATCGGGCTTGAAATCGAAGGGTTGCCAACCAGTAGGAAATATGTAGGCAGGGGAAGTGGTTTTGCACTGCTCTCCCATGCACACATCCATGGCTGAAGTGCCCTTGAGCAAGACACCTAACCCTTCACTGCTTACTGCATGCCATTTAGGCAGGGAGCCCACTGCTCCAGGCCAGTGTGTGCTTCACCTCACTGTGTGTATGCAGTGTGTGTCTCCCTAATTCACAACTGGGATAAGACCATAGAGCAGAGACCAAATTTCCCTTACAGAATATACTTACACAAAACAAAATATTCTAATATTCCCAGCCTCAGCATGAACCAAACACTGGGCTGGGCCATAACTAAACAGACAAATGGTTTTTTTTTTTTTGCGAGGGGCATCCTGCCTGCTTGGGTGAATAATGGCCAATCATTTATTTACTGAGAGGAAGTGAGTCAGCAGACGGCTGCCGGGGCGAGCAGTGAACATGCAGGCTGATTGCGTCAGACAGGCCTCATTTAACACTGGCTCTCTGAACTCATCATCATTTCACGTCTGAGACGCAGAGAGGGGGACAAGGAGAAAGAGAGAGTGAGGAAGAGAGAGAGAGACAGAAAGACAGAGAGACAGAGAGAGAGAGGTCATCTAGAGTCCACCATGCATCAGGGTCTCCTGGCTGCAGGCGACACATTTCTGTACCAGGTCTGACAATGAGCAGATCCTCATCCTCCCCTCTTCATCTTGCTCATAACATGCTCTTGTGCTGAGTGCTAGTCTCTTTATCTCCATCTCCTGCTGAACTAGTGCATGCATACAAGAACATGCAACCCCACCACCTCAGACACGCGCACACACACACACACACACACACACACACACACACACACTCAAGCACACAGTATGCATACACGCACATACACATGCACGCACACACATATACACAGACATACACGTATACACACACATGCACACACAAGTACACACACACACACACACACACAAATACACACACACACACACTCAATATGCTGGAGGAAGCTGGAGATGGCTTGTGCTGAAAGTTGTTAGAATGATTTGGGAAAGCATGAAAGAGTGAAGCTCTTCACGCATGACCTTTGACCCTTCTGATCAGGACCATAAAGACACGTGAGTCACTTGTGAGTGTGTGTGTCTCAGGTAGATGCCCCCGGCCCGGTGCTCTATCTATCTAACTTCCCTAGCCTGGGTGTAAGGGCATGGGAGATACGAGATCATAAAAGCTCAGCTATTATGTATGGCCATAAACCTGACTCTGCCAATGTTCTGCTCACTCACTCCTGCAGAAGCCTCACAGCCAGGTGGCTATGGACTGCCAAGGCTCCAGAGAAATGAGGATGTGGAGTGAGATGCTAGCTCATCTTCACTGCTGTCATAGCAAAGTCGTCGCAATTTATTATGGCTTTCAGTGCCATTCAGTGAAGTGAGGTGTGTGGAATAGCATCTGGGCCTTAATGTAGTGTTTCACTCGGTCCGTAACTCCAAAATGTCAGTTCAAGATCAAAAAGGGGGAGGCCCCACACTAGAGTTAGCTGATTTCAGAATACTGAAAACAAATGCTGAAACAAGAATGGGAGACAAATGTTTCGTAATCAGCATTCCCAGTTTGAAATACGTCACCAAGGTGGCGGCTTCTTTGCTCCCATGTCAATTACCCAAAAGTCTGAGGTTTACTGAAGTACAGTCTTGAGATTAAACTACAAGTGTACAAGCTGCTTGTGTTACATGGACTGTGAACTCATTTTGTCACCATCTTCAGCAAATAAACAAAAAATATCAGGCATCATCATGTTGGGACTGGTTGGCAAGACATCCCGAGAGGCTCCATATTTGTGTTGTTAAAACAGTTGACCAGTCTGTGAACTCTTCTCCAGAGAGAGGATTTGTGAGAGCCAAACAGTCCACACAGGGGCACCACCAGTAGACCAGTCATTTGTTTGATGTGGAAGTGATTCACCAGTAAAAGCTCCTTGGGTGTGACATTTCCGGCTGTTCCCCAGGTGAGTTTAAGGACAAGGTCAGAGCTCCCCCTGCAGGCTACTGCTGTCACTTCACAGCATCACCACAGAGCCAGAGAGCACCAGTGTAAGCCAATCAGTCTTTTATCGTTTGTGTTTTCTAATTAGAATGAATGGAATATTTCTGGAGGGAGACAGTGGACGTTTTCACCAGCTTATCAAGATGGCATGGCAGAGAGGCCCAAGTCTTCTCCACACACCTCATTAGCTCAGTGAAGTATCTCACATAGGGCTCTTGAGATCTGAAATACTGGTACTTGTGTGCCAGATATGAGTTAGCTAATAGCTGCATGTGTCTAGTTTCTTTCAGACACTTTCTAAAACATCACATTGATTCTTTTGAGGTATCTTTTTTTATCAGACTATTTTTGGTACCATCTCCAAATTTATTTGCACGAGATATAGTCACATGTGTGTGTTGGTAAACAAGTTTTATTCCCATCAGCCATCCTGGATATGCACTGTGCAGTTCTGGGTGGAGGGTAGGAAACCACCACAAAATAAAAGAAAAAGCGTTGCAGCATGACATTGCTGACTGTGTTGCCATCAAACACCAAAACGTATTTTTAGCAATGGCAGTAAGAAACATATTTGGAAGGTTTCCTGGTCCTTGGTTTTACTTTTTCAGTCAGACCCCCAAATTTGGCCCATCGATAGGGCAGCAAGTCTCTTTAGGTCAACATTTCATTTATATTGCAATTTCTTTTTTTTAATGTCATGTATATTTATGCAAATGAGGCATCATATAGGCCTATGCAATAATTATCTGAATTGTGGCCTGTACTGTAAGGGTAAACAGCCTGACCTATGTATTTTCTAGAAGCCTACACCCTGTAGATGTGTTTTAATGTGCACTGAAACAAATCCCACATTCTTCCACACCATCCATAGTTCTCTATAGTAATTGCATTGTATTGAAATTTATTGATTTTCGATGTACACCCATGGGGGTTTGATATGCAATGCTAGGATTTATTTTCTACCTCTAGAGTGGTATACCATTCAAAAATCACTATGTGCCGCACTGCCCTCAGATGGTACTGACCAATTTAAGAACTATCTAGTATACCAGTATACTATTCCAGTTCTACTACGCCAAACAGGTTTAATCTGTTTTTCAAATGACAGCCACCTAAATTGATGACTACGGGATGGCTGTAAATGTAAAGTGACAAAAGTAAGTCAGTCTCAAAAGTGGCAAAATAACCCAGACACACACCTATACAGTACAGAAGTACAGTACAGACATAAAGTACAGAAACAGATTCGGGTACAGGTGCCCCTCCTCCTCCACGCCCTGGCCCTATCGCTCTCGCTCCCTCCCACTTCCTGATGTCAACAGCCTATGTGCTGTGTTTAGCTACAAGGGAGACTTTCTTCTCTTACTGTCTGAGATTCCACGGACCCCAAGATAGCTTTCAGAGGGGTTGAACTTTTATATTCCAAATAGCTGTGAATGTATCGAGACGAATCAAGGTGTCTCGCTTCCAACGATGTGTCAGGGAAAACGTTTAAAACAGCGTAATCTGTTTCGTAATGCGGAACCGGATACACCTATCCAGAGGGAAACGCGTATAGGTTAGCATTTTACAAGTCGGATGGTATATGCCAATTATACATGTATCTTTAGATGTTTTGTTGTTGTTTTTTCAACATCTGTGTAAAGGCATCTAGATGGGCAGCAAGAGACGTGTTTTATTCACAGTTGTCTACCATAGACTACGCGTAGGATAATCATTTCAAGCAAAAATCGGCTCACGGAATCAAGTTTCAGTCTGTTTACAACTGAACGTAGTTTGTGAGGCGATGACAATATCATTTATCATGGCGATAGAATCTGTAGTAGAATCTTTGCTCAAACCATTGTAATAAATGGAGCTAGAGCTATAGTCTATGCGAATGTACATTGATTGGTGAATTAATAGATTCACACATGATCATAAGTCAATCTTTTTTAGTTTGTAGTCATATAGTCAGATTTTGACCAAATAATTGTAACATGTGGCTTTGCAGACTGAAAAATCCCACTGGATTCTAGTCTGTTCTAGCAGGAGCTGGAGGCTGGACCTCTGATCAGTTCATGCCCCTTTACACCAAGCTATGGGTCAGAGGATCACCTCTACGGGCAGTGTAGTCTCGGTTGACAAGTACAGCAACAACCCCAATCAAGCTTTCACCTACTACAACAATAAATATAGCTGCTTCCAGTCACCACATCTGAAGCTGTAAGTCTTGCGTGATGAATCTCTCTCTCCTGTACCTTTTTCATGAGTCAAATAAGTAAATTCAATTAAATTCATCATTACTCATAATTGAAAATTGTCAATTTTAATTGCACTTTTCATATACTGAGTCATTGCACAATATATTTTCATATTTTATCTGCATGATTTAATGCTTGAATTGCCATCTGCACAGTAGTAGGCCTATATAGTGCATTTTAATGAAGCCGTTTCTTATGCTTCGTAGATTTTGTTAAATCTTGTACACATCAGAAACAAGACAACCTTGAAAGAAAAAATGGCAGCATCATTCAAACTACTTTCCTGGAATACAACTTTTTATATCTAATTTTATTTGTGGACCTCAAGAACCTTTCATCAAATATACCCACTGTAGAATGTCAACATCAACCCCCAAAAAATCAAAACATTAGAAATGAGAAAAATATTTATATATATATTCCTGGACTGACTAGTGCTGTGACCCTAGATGAATGCTGTCAACCGTGTTTCTCTTTGAGTTTATTTAATCAGCTGTAAGGAACAAGTTCCCCACGTAATATTTAATGTTAATGTAGTGACTGTCTAAAAGTCTACATGGCATACCTTAGAGTAAAATGTAAAGTAGAAAGTGCACAGGGTTCGACCATGCTATATCATAAGTACACTGCTCTTATTTTGAAATAAATGAGTGTCCACAGTCAGCCAGCAGGTAAAATAAATTATCTAATTGTTGAGACATCATTAATCTTGAGAGGGTGATAAATTCTGCTGACCCGAATTTAGGAGAGACCTGTATCACATAGTAATGCACATGTAAGGCACATGTAATGCTTGATGACAAAGGAGAAACCCATGTCAAAGTGGCTCATGATGGCATGTTACTTTTTTTTTTATTATTTTCTTTTTTTATTAATACCAGGGTGGAACCCATCTCCTATGATGCCCCCAAGCCTGCAGGTCACACTCGTTTCGTCTTCATCTCGGACACACATTCAAATACAGATGGCATCCAGATGCCGTACGGCGATGTCCTACTCCACACGGGGGACTTCACAGAGTTGGGCTTACCATCTGAGGTGAACAAGTTTAATGACTGGCTTGGTAAGTACTCTAATTTCCTCTTGTTCACCTGCATTTAGTCGTCAGTTCCCAGACGACTAAAGATTCTTGCATGATCATTTCATCTATAATGTTATAATGCAACATGGCTAATGTTGCATCATACTACTGAGATGTGCAGTGTTAAAGTATATTTCCATCCCTTGTCTTCCCGCAATTACTATCTGTCATTTTCAGATGCAATTCATAATGATTGCGTAGTTTGATTGCAGGAAAGAAGATTCTCTACATTTTATTTAATGTTGCCTGCAGGTAATTTACCTTATGAGACCAAGGTTGTCATCGCTGGAAACCATGAGCTGACATTTGATGAGGACTTAATGACCAAGATGGTCACACAGAATGATGGACGCTTTAGAAAGTTGAGACTTGAGGACTGTGAAAATGTGAAGTCTCTGCTCACAAACTGCATTTATCTGCAAGACTCAGAGATCACAGTCAGGGGATTTAGGATATATGGCACACCTTGGTGAGTAGCTCAGAGCCCTTGGTCCTCATGCCATTAGAGAAGAGTAACACAAGTAATAATACTACAGCTTTGACTGAACCAGCTTAGTTATAACAACCAGCAAAGTTACAACAACAAAAAACAAAACAAAACAAAACAAAAAACAACAAAAAAAACAACAAAAAAAAAAACAGCAAAGTTACAACAGCAACAAACAACAAAATTGCTTTTAAACAGAAGGATCAAGGGTCGTTCTTTTCAAGAGTGACAGGTTGTCCAGCAAACTCTCCTAATTTCTCACGTGCCCAAGAGAGGACTTTGTAAAGACTGTGCAGCTCTACCTGTGGTAATTATACCAAATGACTTCTTTATCACTCCACCAACTCTGCTTCTTTTAGGACGCCATGGTTTTGCAACTGGGGCTTTAACCTGCCTCGTGGACAGGCTCTGCTAGACAAGTGGAACCAGATTCCCGAGGGCATCGACATCCTCATGACTCACGGACCTCCCCTGGGTAATTTACTCATTGGATTGACATAAAAAGCCATAATGCCCCATGTTTGCTTATATAAAAGAAGGCACCTAAGCTTCCCACCTACTCACCATGGTGTAGTATTTAGTACTAGAACTTATTAAGTAGTAGTTAGTAAAACTGTAATGCTGCTGCATGCCGTAGTACTTCTGGTTTGTTTTGGAAAGCCAACAAAGCCTTTCCAGTGAAACATTCGCTACTGTATCACTAAAGTAGGGGGAGCTGTGGCGTAAGCAACTGTCTGCCGCATCAGTTCCATGTTGAGGTCGTGTTGGGGTCAAAGTGCCCACACGCACACAGCATCAAGCCTGACCTCTCTAAATTCACCCCATCTCTCTCTCCCCCATTCACCTCCTGTTACTCTTCACTGTCCTGACCAATTAAAGCCAAAAGCTGAGAACTACACATAAAGTCAACAGTAAACAAGAGTACCAACTGACCTAAAAGTCTCTCCCGTGCTTCTTTTACAGTTATCATGTTCATTTTAGACCAAATCGATACACCAGACACATTGTTGATGTATATGCTATTTGCACCCACAGGCTTTGGAGATTATGTTCATAGGAGGAAGGAGAGAGTAGGATGTGTGGAACTTCTCCACACGATACAGAAGAGAGTTCGTCCCAAGGTGCATGCATTTGGCCACATCCATGAGGGTGAGTGGTAATATAACGCTGGAACTTACTGTGCTTGAGAATAGCACTAAAACTAAGACTGCGGGGACATTCCCTTAATGTTTACTTTGAACCATTAACATTGATTATTTTCTCTCCCTCTGTGTCTATCTAGGAGTGTTTATTTCTGTTTCTGTATCTGTACATCAGCATACATCTGCCAATCTCCTGTCAATTGCTCTTAATGTTTTAGTTGTGTTGTATCTTAAATGTTAATCCTGTTGTTGGAAGTTGCCTTGGATAAAAGCATCTGCTGAAAGCATACATGTAATGTGATCTCTATTTCTGTGTTTGTCTTCGCATCAGGATATGGTCATATGACAGATGGATACACAACATTCCTCAACTCCTCTACCTGCACACTTATGTATAAGCCTACCAACCCCCCTATTGTGATTGACCTGCCCAGCCCAGAGAGCTCCTGAGAGGCCCTACATCAGGGGCGGGGGTGGGGGAAGGAGAGTCTTTTTCCTAATAAGGGCTATTTAAATTTTATGTAAGCAATAAGATACAAGAGGCCAGGGGTTATTAATCCAACGGCTAAGGGGGTTTAATGGCCCTCAGTGTAGTAGTGATTTAACAATCCAGATTGGCTTTTTACCACTGCTGGTGCATATCGACAGACTAGAAATTCTGGCTTGTTGATGTTGTCGATGTCAACATCAGCAACAAATAGTTTGGCTTGTTTTTCATGTAAAACATCTTGCCTCGTTGAATTGGCTTTGGTTAGAGTTTAGACACTGCAAATTTGGGTGCAAATTTGGGTGCCTCATGTCTATTTGAATGGTAAACTGCTGACAAGCCAGAAGAAATAACTAAGAAATGTTCTCTGGGCAAGACAGGTACATAGTGGACACTACAAGGACTCCTGTTAAGGACTCCTGTTATGGAAAATGAGTCTTGGGCCTTGAACATTTGATACTGCACTAAGTGATGTTGATGTGGTAAAATCAGGACCCTAGTAGTAGTTTAGACTGTGCACCATCTTAGCATTAAATGATTTGACAAACACATATACACACCCATTCACAAAAACACATATGCACACACAACCTCATATTACAATTAATGTGCTATCAATTTTACATTAATTTTATGATACCGTACACACAGCCATGTTCAATAAACTATGCTGTGTGTCATACACTGGACTTGAGCATTATTGGATCGATAATCTATGTTGATTATATTTCTTACTAAACTTCAAATTACAGTAATGTGTGTCACTGCTGACAAAACAAAGTGTGGGAATATCAGAAGACAAGCAGCCTACAAGTGCTAAATCAAGTCTGTACCTGAATACAGGTCAAAAGAGAGATCTGCACACTTCACTGCACACTGTGTTCTCAGCGTTATTTGAATACCTGTTTTTTTTTTGTAGTGCTCACTGGCACATTAATAATTTTGCATTTGTCAAGTTGAATGCTTAGTTTAGTTTAGTTTAGTTTGAACTGCGTGCCCTGCTCCGCAAGTGCCTGTAGGAGAGAGGGCAAGAGAGACTTTGTGTTTGTTCCTGATTCATGCGCACATATATGCAGTTATGTGCGCCGATTCGGGGAACAATATAAATGTATATTTTTGTGCTTAATGTAAAGTATAACGTGATGTGGGGCACTGTTGGGTGTTGGTGACTGAAGGGGGGTTTGCCAGTTCAGCGTTTGTTCATAGTCCTGCCGCGATCTTATAAATTAATCCCTCAGTCCCTAATCCTTATTTATTCTACATCAGTAATAACAATAAATGGTGTGGTACCCACCCACCAAACTTTCACGTGTCATTTGCCAAACTCTGTATGTTTCCCATGAAACTGATTAACGCATTAACTCACAATTCTTCCTGGTCCTCCAACACTTCTGAAGCCGTCCCTCTGCGGAAGTGCATGCCGCAATGGGACAGTCTTTGTGTCATTCTGCAGGGGTGGGGACACCCTAATTCCTGCAATTCTTACGCAGGGGTGTGTTGACGGAAACTGAATTTTGGTTTATTTTGTTAGGTGCAAGTGTTTTATGTTTATTAGTGAGGTTTACTGTGAAAAGCAGCACAGTGCAGAATCACTTCACTGTGTCTGTTGTCCAGTGTTCCTTGGCCTACAAAATGTTCAGGGCTGTTGGTGCAGACTATGAGCCATGTTGGCTTATGACTTGCCGACAGTAGAACTAAGTTGATGACTTACATTATTTTGGCCAGGCTATCAGTCTGGACAGTGAAATGCACTTTTTGACATATTGCCCCCAGAGAATAGTTAACTTGTTTCAGACGCTGCGGGGTTGAGCACATATAGACACCTTTAGCATTACCAAATGTGAATCATATTGAAGTATTGAAGGTTAACAAATTTTTAGGCTACATTCTGCACTATACACAATATTCAACAAGTTTTCTACACTTCTGTTACGTATTACTTTCAACATGGAAGTCATAACATTTTCACTCTCAGTGTCAAATACTGAATATTCTCAATAAGTTTAAACATTACTACTTCCATACCACATTTTGCATTGTGAGTCTCATAACACATATTCATTTCAGAGGGATTGAGCCCGGTCTATCGTTCATGGCCATTTTGATGTTACAGTCTGGCTTGCCAGGCTACAAGTCACCATGAAACTATGATTTCTAGATTTGCTCAAATGTCAGGTTGCTGCTTGTAATTTGCAAATTAGCATGAAGAAAGAGTTTTTTGGAGATAAGTGCACTTCAGCATTTGCAGCATATATATTGCAGACTATCAGTGGTTGGACATGACCTTTACGAGAGCGTTATAAGCTTTCTGACGTGTGTGAATCTTTGAGAGTTGTCAGTTATTCTTTTCTGCCTGTCAGATTTCCATTTTCATATAAGAATTAGGTATTTCAAAGACTTCTGCTAACATGGAAAATCAAGTCATTCTTTCGATAATGGGTGAGTAAAACACCTCCCATAAATACAGTAGAAAATTCACTCTTTACTTACAAATAAAGTTACGTTACAAATAGTTTCACCTTTAAATAAATGTGACAAACTATAGGGTACCTAATTCTTATTTAATGTTATAGTAATAACATATTACAAACATATTAATAAACAATAACTTACCATTTATAGGTGATGGTTGTTATGAAGTGGTAGCAGATTATTAATTCAGTAATTCAGAACTCGACTAAATGATCACCATGAAGTCACATTTATGTGTCCATCACAGCCTGTGGCTGAATAACACACAGGCAAGCACATACACATGCGCGCATTCGCACACACACACACACACACAATCACACAAAACCACACATTTCACTGTGAGTGTGTTTTGTGTTAGTCACAGGCCTGTACCTGGAGGCTGTATCAGGCTCAGACTCCTCGTACCGCGTAAATGGAATGCATCAGGCTGCAATATGTGGGCGTGGGACTGAGCCATGCTGGATGTTCTTAATCCCTAACATCTATTGTCCACGTAAGGATACATACCACATCAACCTACTAGTAACAGATATTGAACAGCTATCTTTGGAGACTATGAAAATATATCAGATGTGCTCTACATTACCTTTTAGAAGAGTCTGTCATATGTCATACTGCTGTGAAATGGAACCAGCCCTATGAGAGTCGTTTACAGATTTTTCTGATTTCTTAAATGGTGATGTCATCTCTGACATCACATTTCCTCAGGTCCAATGAAATGTGCCCTGGGGTTGACGACGTGTTGCCACACATATGGACAATGGTATAGATATTGTCTAGACACCAAAGTACCAACACAACCACCAGGTAAATTTTGTGTGTGACTACAGGGTTGGAGTTGACTTTGTCATATGCCAAGGCAAGTGTAACCTTGTAGTTGCTGGTTTGTGGTATTTTGGAATAGAAAAAGCTCTTCATAACATACTTCTTTCATCTTTGTGTCTCTCTGTCACACACACACATACTTCTCCTGCCCTACATAGAGTTTAGAGTTTAATAGACCTTCATAAACACATCTGGTGCTTTCACGTGTGTTTGGCATGACAGGTACAGGAAGGCTGAGGATTACACCACCTGCAAAGGTTGTGTAAACAGAAAATTATCATGTTATACACCTCTGTTTTACTTTGTGTGTATGTGTGCGTGTGTGTGTGTGTGTGTGTGTTCTGATGCAGATGTGGACGAGTGTGTAGCAAGTCCTCCTGATTGTGGCCCACAGGTCACCTGCACAAACACACCTGGCAGCTACACCTGCACCTGCCCTGTGGGGTTCAAGAACCGTGACAATGACACCAGAGCGCCTTGTGAAGGTAAGGGTGTGATTCAGACTACAGTAATTACTACTCTAAAAACCAGCTGCTAACTAAGTTTGTTGGTTGCAAAGCATTTGCTGATTTCCAACCAACTGGTTCACATCTATGGTTTTGGGAAATGCATACCTGATCTTCAGTATGATTTGTGCTTAAGGTACTGGATACATTCCACCCAGCGACTGCTTGAATTCCAGTGAACTACAGAGAGTTATGTAAAACACATAGCTAAATTTAAACCAATAAATCACTGGATAAACTGTAAGAATACTTTTCTTGAGTCCCATGTTGTTTCAATGCAACAACCATATATAGTGCTCTGTAATTGTCATGTATGTTTGTTATTGTGTGTGTGTGTGTGTGTGTGTGTGTGTGTGTGTGTGTGTGCGTGCGTGCAGAGGAACCTCCATATCCATTGTGCACTGTGGACTGAGGAATCAGAGAGAAATTATTCTACCGACTATAGACCAGGGTTTACCACGGATAATTAGTATGTTACTGTTTGCTTCTATTGCTTCTGATAATTAGTGTGTTACTGTTACCAGGGTTTACTTCCGTTAATTACATTACTGTAATCACTTTTTGTTTTAAAATGAACTAAATATATTATTAAATCAAATTTGTAACGTAATGTATTTTTTTTACATCTGTGTAGTTTTGGCATTGAGATGTGAAAAATGGATAAAATAGAACAAAAACAGCAACAAGCAACAAGTTTAAAGTTTAAGCATGTGGACCTCTGAGGGTGTGGCATTCCCTTTGTAATTTCCTACTAATCTAATATAAATCTAATACATATTATATATTTTGTAATTTCTCACCAATGTAATAAATCCACCATGTGTAACTAGTAAAGAATGCAGAAGACCTGTGATTACAACATAAAGTGAATTGACTGAACCAACAGAGATCTTTGCATGTGTGCTGAGGAGAAAAAAATAAAAACGAAAAAATGGTGCCTACATCACATCTACAGGTTTGATGGATAATTTGTTGTTTGCACTTGCCCAATGACAAGTCAACTTCCCAAAACCTTTGCAGTCACACAGTCGACCACCAAATTCAATTTCATCTGATACTTGTAAATATTCCTGCCAATTGAAAATGTAGTGGAGTAAAAGTATAGATACTCCCAAAACATATATATATATATATATATATATATATATATATATATATATATATATATATATATATATATATATATATAAACATAAACATATGTTTTAACTTACACATCTTGAAAATATCAATACTCTAGTACTACAGATAGTGTACTCAGTCCACCTCTTTTTGTGGCTCTGGAAGATCTCTCTTTGGAGATGGGATTATCTCACAAAAAATAGAGAGTAGACAGTAGAGGTAGAAAAGTGTAGCCTGGTGGTGGGGCGATGGTGGCGCAGGTGGTAGAGGTGCTGTTCAGCAGCCGGAGGGTTGCCGTTTTGAGTCCCTCTCTGCCTGACGCCATCGATACTGTTGGCATCTATGGCAGCCTCCACCACCAGTGTGTGAATGCATATGGGTGAATATGAGGCGTACACTGTAAAGTGCTTTGAGTGCTCATAGGAGTAGAAAAGCACTATATAAATGCAGTCCATTTACCATCACTGTAAAGTGGGCCGTGATGTGCAATGTCACATGTTACATAAGCAATATAGAACATGTTTGATGGTGGAAGGTTATTGCCCAATGTTTGTTTAACATTATTACATGGTTTCATATGGTGGGGACAATGCAGTGGAATACAATTAAAATTCTTATATTGACACATTCTTATGAAGAATAGTGTGTTTATTTATAGTAAAAATACATTCTCTGTTACAAGCTTAAACTGTTGGTATTACACATTGATACAAAACATCTTTAGTATTGTACAATATTTACATTACATGCCTGCAATGACAAATAAATGGAAAATGTCTTTCATTTTAATGAACAGGCCTCAGTCTAGCTAGGTGATGTAACATAATTACATAAATATAAATATATGTAAATAAAATGTATAAAAAATAACAAGGAGATAATTAAAGTAAATGTCCAGGATAAATCAACCCATAGCCCTGCTGTTCAAAGTCATTGAGTGATTGAGTCATTGAAGTTGTTGAGTGTAAATGAATTAATTCAGTGGAAATAAAATAACTTGATACACCACAGACCGAATAGTGGAATGGCAGCTAACGCCTAACGCTTGAACAACAGGGCCACGGGTTAATTTACCCTGAACCATTCCTTTATTTCAGTAATTAGTTGGTAAACAGTGTAAAATATAATCATGACTCCAGTCTCTCTATTGCTAAAACTCATCAAAGTCATTAAATTTAATACTGTGAGATAACTTCCTAAATTGCCAAATGGATCCATGAATACCCCCAGAATGAGAATAAACCCTGAATGGGAATATATGATAAATGGTCAACATTTTAGCACCTTATGATATGAATAACATAACAGACATTTGTATTGAAAACTGAAACTGGCAGGTGAAGATTGACTATAAGCATGGTAACTTCAAATTCAAAGCTCCTGATCACAACTTGTGATTTTAGGGGAGACAGCAACATCCTTTTCATTGCAACTGAAACACAATTTGATGTAGTTTTGATGTTTGATGTGTCTAATTGTCTAGCCAGCATTAAAAGCCTCATTATTCCCAAACAAACCACATAGATATTGTACAATAGAAACTGATACATGTGTATATACATATCAGGACAGCAAGTATGTACACAGATCTGTTACACTTAAATATCAATAAATTCCCTTCATAATTAATGTTGTTGACAGGGAAAATACCTGTAGTATAAAAATAGAATTGCAATATTCCTTTTAGTGCTTTTTATATATTTGCATACGATTTGCCTGCTCTTGATCTTCTCTTTCTCCTCCTCCTCTTCCTCAGTAGTGTATACAATCATTAGCGTCTGGTGTACACCTTATCTGTTTAGAATGAAACAACAAAGAAAAGAGCCTTTACAAATTGCAATTTGCCATACTAGACTCATAAGATTAAAATTAAAGGAGTAAATAAGTAAGTAAAATAAGTAGAAAAAAATAAGTAAAAAAATGTACTTCAGCCTCAGTTAAAGAACATGCTCACCTCGGTGGTAGTCTGGATTCACATTCTCATAGATGGGGTACAAAGGGTTCTCCTGTTCGTTCCTCAATTTACGAGCCCGTAGCACATCCCGCACACACTGGTGGAGGTATGCATACTGACACTAAAAGGCAGACAACAAAACATGAACACAAATTTACACATTTCACATTGTTATGTGTATATTGTATGCCTGCCAGTTTTAAGTTAAACAGTTAAACAGTTTATGTTTATGAATCGCTGATTCTCTATAGTGCTATGCTGTGCTGATTCTCTATAGTGCTATGCTCTGCTGCTTCTGTATGGTGCTATGCTGTGCTGATATGGTGCTATGCTCTGCTGATTCTGTATGGTACTATGCTCTGCTGGGTCTGTATGGTGCTATGCTGTGCTGGTTTGTGTTATGAAGTGTGCTGGTTTGTGTTATGAAGTGTGCTGATTTGTTGTTCTGTGTAAACACTATTATGATCTCATCTCTGTAGTTAAACTCTTTCTCTGCAACACTAATTTATTAGACCATGTCCACAACCATGAGTGCATTTTGATGCTAGGCCATCATCAGTGTGTGTAGAGAACAGCTGTGTGTAGAGCGTGCTGCGAGTAGAGCATGCTGCGTGTGAGTAGAGCGTGCCTGTTCTTCAAACCTCACCTCTGTCTGCACCATGTGAGAGCGGTGCACCCTCAGGTCAAACACTGCCCCGTACAGGTCTACGGCATCTCTGGAGTCCAGCTGCTGCAGAAGCCTGTCCAGGACAATGAAGGTACCAGTGCGGCCCACCCCAGCACTGTAAAGAGCAAAAACACAGCTTTTTAGACTGTCTTGATGGAGATGGGCTGGAGAACTCTAACAGGAGATGACATAGAGGGGTCAACATTAATTCCTCTGCATATTCTTCCCACATTTTTACATCCGCAAGATTTATCATGAAATGAGCTTCCCAGTTTTTAACATCCCGGGCTTTGCTTATGTGTGTACACAAATCTATAGTTCTCCTCAGCGACTGTATGCTACAGTGCTATGGACCAACCTGCAGTGGACCACTGTGGCTCCAGAACCTGGGGTCCTGTTGATGTAGTCTCGGACTGTTCTCACAAACTGAATGAGGGACTGTGTGGTTTCAGGGACGCCATGGTCTGGCCAGACGGTGTAGTGAAACTGTCGGACGACCCTACTGAAGTTCAGCTGATCCTCCTTTAGATAGACACCAACTTGGGATTAAAGGCTGATTCGTAGTCAACGCCATTGTGTCAAGTCAGAAAATGTGATGCAACACATGGCATCCTTGAGTTTGAATATGTTTGCTTTGACTATAAACTAAATGATTATCATTATTACGAGTCCAGACAATACAATGACAAGTGCAGTTGTGTAAAGCGAGAGGTAATTACTTACACTGCATATCTTAAACTCTCTGATTGTCCATTCAGGAAGTACTGATTCTGACAACATCTGCACGATAAGATCTCCATAGTAGAGAGGATCCTGGTCAAAGGGCCAGTAATGATCACACTTAACCTGTCAAGAACAGATAGGAACAGAAAATGACATTAGAATGTCATGGGAAACAGTGGAGAGAGTGAGTACAGAGAGAATCTTGAGGAGAACATCTGCCTACCCTTCCTTTCTCTACACACTGTGTAACCATGACAACATTATGCACGTTATGCTCCCACACCATCTTCCAGAAGTCATCCTTGGTGCCAGGCAGCGGTCCCTGGGTGGCGATGTACTCACGTCTGAAGTTATTGCCCTAAAACAGAGCCGAGAGATAACAGGCGGATGAGATTCAACCAGAACAACTCACATGCAGACAAATGCACACCTTAAAATGTGGAGTTTATCTTACAGGAATGTAGCTGGCATTTATGTAGTCAGAACAGGGGTCATCATCCACATAGGAGAGTTTCACTCTTGTTGAATCATCTGTTTAAGAGATTTAAGATGGCAAGCTTAACACGGCACCCCAGAAATATATTACAGCCATAATGTCCTGCCAGTGAATTCATTTAATTTAAAATATATTCTTTGGCTGAGAAAGTATAGTAAAGACAGACAGGAACTGAGTGGCTGAGAGAGACAGATGGGACTGAGAAACAACCACAGTTCAGTCTTGAACCTGAACTGTAGCCAGCTCTGCCACAGTACCACTATTTCAGGTCTATTTTGAGCCACATATTAAAGTGTACCAAAACATTAGCTTTTTATTCTTCCATTCCCTTTATGATGGTGTGTACAGCACTAAGATGCACCTGTACAAACCTCAGCCCAATGTTTTATGCAAACTAAAAAAAACAAAACCATGCATTGACCTCACCTATGTATTAACCTCAGCTTATTAAACATCACCTGATTGAATCCCAATCAGATCATGAGTACATGACAAAGTAATATGATGAAAAGAAGTACATTCCCATGTGTAGGCCTCACCCATGGATTAACCTTATAGGTAATTAATTCAGTTTTGCAAAATCAATGCATTAACATTGGTTAATAATCAGGATATTATGGCACATGAACTTACACGGCAGAATGTTATTGTATCTATTTTTCCCTCTGTTTTCAGGCAGTAGTGCTGTGTCCATTGGTTGGTTGCGGCCAACATCTTTCAGATCCTGAGTGACAAAAAACATTGTCAAGCAGTTTTCATCTGTGACCACTGACTGAAAGAAGTAGTTTCAGGGCAGTCAGGACCCCTTCATCATATGGTTTCACATCCAGAGTAGTAAATCAGGGAGTCAACCACAAATTCTAAGACCACAAATTCTAATTCAGATTCTAATACAAATTCTAATCGGCACAGCTTCCCTGCCAGGTAGCCTGGCTAATCAATAAAATCCCCCGCAATAGTAAAATCAACACAAGGCAAGACTTATGAGGCCAGAATTTCACAACTCTATTTACGTCATGACCCAACACTAAGTGTCTGAATTTTCAGTTCCTACCTCAAATTCCTCAGAGAGCAGGTAATTGGAGTCCGCCTGTAACTTGGCAAGCTGGGACTCAAAGTGCAAAATCTTGATAGGGCTTTAAAGGAGAAGACCAGTGATGTAGCATTAAGTGACAGTGGTGTTAATCAAATGGAAATGGTAGATTACAGGATATAGGAATAAGGTATAAGGTATTAAACCATACTATTAATAATACTTTACCTTGAAATGCGTCTGTTCCTAAAACAGAAGGAAACAGAAACTAAATGAGTGCATTCATTTACTTTAATACATTATTATACTGCATACAGAAACTGATACTAGCAATGTACTTGCATTGACACTCGTGGACTGTGGATACCATTGCTCTATCTATCTATCTATCTATCTATCTATCTATCTATCTATCTATCTATCTATCTATCTATCTATCTATCTAAAAACATCCCCATGCCTACAAACCCATCCACAGTGAATACAAAATAAGCCTAGAACACCAAATAGACTAGACTAGAGTGTGTGAGCTTACCCTCGGTTGGCTACATGTGTTCCTGAGGCAGGGTGCTCTCTCCTTATGCTCATCCGTACCACCGGCTCCTGAACACTGCTGTCATAACACAAAGTAAAGAGTAAACAGCCATTCACTACACTAAACAGTCACTTTACACATAACATTTCTTTTAGGTTGACAAGTTTACTTCCTACTAACCGAAGTGCCAATTTGCCCCATTTAAAGTTTTTACGCCTGGGCTGGTGGTTACTGAATTGTTGTGCCCTTAAAAGAGTAGCAGAAGCAGTCATTTGACTGAGGGTAGAACAAAACAGATCTCACACCTGCTACTGTGAGGATGCTTTTAAGCAGTGAGGGAGGAGCCAGTAGACAGTTCTGTTCCCACCCCTTATTCTGTCAGCCACTCCGGGTGTGCCAGATTGGGAATGTAGTAGCTCCTGTTTGCCTCCAGATGTGGGTCCCCTCCCTTTCGATTTAATTCCCCTTGCCCTATTGCATTTGCCTTTTACGTAACAGTCTGTACAAGCTGACTGTTTTACTAATGAAATGCCGGTTCCTCACCGCACCCACTCCACCTCATTCAGGTGACCACAGGAACAGCGGATAATGTAGACTTGGGAAAGGCTAAAATAGACTTGATGGTTATGAATATGAGACACATGGTGTGAATCAGATCTTGCTGTTGCTCCAGATGAGTCAGGAGTGGATGTGAGAGTGACACTCCCTCTACTCACAAGAGGGTTAAGCCCCAAAAGCAGATTAGAAAGTTGGCTCCATATCTCTTTTTACCAGCTGGGTTGTATTCTCTTATATTCAAACAGTATGATGTGTCTACATGCAATGTCATTCATTTCTGCCTCTGTTATCAGTGCAAAGCAAATTATGGGTAACCAAAGCATATCATTAGAAAGATAGCTCCAGATCTCTTTTGTATTTTCTGATATTCATCGAATATGATGTGTCTACATGTAATGTAATTAATTTCATTAATTCATCCAGTTACTGGGTGAATCTTTTTTCCTAAGAACGATTCTTTCACCTGTTTATAGCGTAAGAAGAGCTGAGTAAAGAGTAATGTTGATACATATTGGTGACTGGATATTATGCCTTCAAGCCATGGTGGAAATTACTAGACCATGTCTATATGTCTAACCCCAGCAATATTTTTCAGCTTTCTTACAGTATTGAAAAGTAAACATGGGTATTGAGGATGGGTATTGAAATGACTTGAATTTTTTTTCCACCCCAGCGTAGATACAGTACAGGACCCTTACACTTTACGGGCCTTCTGTCTGCATATGAGCAGGGCTGCCACACCAACCATGGTGGCAATGAGGAATAAGCCAGCACTCACACCCTCAATGACTCCACTCAGAGGCTCTGTGGGAACAGAGAGACAACAATGTCAACAGCTAAACAAACATTTAGTTTGTGGGTGTTGCCAGGGCAGCGTGGCATTCGGATGCCTTCATGGCCTTTATGATAACTATGATCACCTTTTTAGCAAACTTTTACCCATTGAAACTAATCACCTGTTTAGGAAAGTTCTATCCATTGAAACATTGTTGCCACCCAAGATACTTTGCCATGCAGCAGAATTCCATTTCTTGTCTACATTCATTGAGTTATATAACTATGTATGTGACAAATAAGTCTATCTTGAATCTTGAAACAGACACATCATAACATACTGTGCATATTAATATACATAGTAATTACACTGACTACAGTAACACTACAATTAACTGCGACTAATCCTAATTATACATACTAACATCAAACAAAACTCATAAGTAACACTCCATGCTCAAGTTATCAATGACAAGTGAAAACTGACAATTGATGTTGACATCAAGAGCTACTAAAGCTGTAAAATCGACGCCCAAAAAGCAGCTGTCTAAATATCACTGAAATTGCTTATGATGTCACCATTGCCTGTCGTAATTCATTTCTGCCTATGAAAACCTCACCAAGCTTTTCTCTGTTCCCAGTGCAGATGTATTTATGGGTAACCAAGACATGTTCATGTCCTTTCATTGCATTCCATGTCCTTTCATTGTTTTCATGCATGCAGTGTGTGTGGCTTGAAAGGTGGTGTTCATAGTTGGATCATGAGTCTCCCTGCCTTAAGGCTAACACTGTCTGTCTCAAAGGTCCTCTGGGATAGGTCTCCATTCATATTTTTGCACATTGTAACACTTTTCTGCAAACTATTGCTCCATAGTTTATAGCTTGTTCTGCATATTCCAGTCTAGCTGGTGAAGTAAAGCTTTCCTTAACCTCACCCATCACTGGGTGTACCAGTACCAGTAACTGGGTGAATCTTTTTTCCTAAGAACGATTCTTTCACCTGTTCATAGCTTAAGAAGAGCTGAGTAAAGAGCAACGTTCATACATATTGGTGACTGGCGGATATTATGCCTTCAAGCCATGGCGGAAATTACTAGATCATGTCTGTAGGTCTATCCCCAGCAATATTTTTCAGCTTTCTTACAGTATCGAAAAGTAAACATGGGTATTGAGGATGGGTATTGTAAAGACAGAGTATTGATAGTGAGCTAAAACTCACCATTGCTTGTCGCTTACAGCTGATAGGGCGGTGGTGGCATTGTGGTAAAGGAACCTGGCTAGCATGCAAGTTAGCCTGTGGGTTCAAATCCTGGCTGCCACCGTTGTGCCCTTGAACAAGGCACTAAGGGAGACTGGACCTGATCTAATTGATAGTTGGCACTTGTTGCTTTGTCTGCTAGAAAATGAATTACCTCAGATGCTCGTGTCTTTTTAGTAGCTCTTGGTGCGATTGTAGTTAGAGAGTCCTTAGTTTACCTGCTTCTGTTACAAGTGGCAGCGACAGATAGGTGTCTGTGTAGAGTGGAGTGGAGTCCTCATCAAACAGTTGAGTAAAAGCACGCACGCTGAGCCTGAGGAGCAAGAATAACCTTTTGAGTTATTGAACCTTTATACAATTGACACATTTGAGTTTTACCTTTGAGTTTGTTTCCCTATTCAGATTGTGTACAATGTCACAGTGACCAGGTGAGTCAGAAAAAGAGATGAAGTCGGAGCTGAAAATGGTACGGACACTGAACACACACGTCACAGCTGCCCCTGAGCCCACTTTCTGTCTCCTATGTTCATTGTGCAGTGTCTCTGTTACCTGTACGCAGTCTTTGGTTTGAGAGGTCCGTCACAGAAGACGTTTGGATCCTGCTCGGGGGGGCAGCCCCCTCCAAGGCTCTCCATCCCCGACCCCAGATTCACCTCAAAGCCCTGGGAGTTGTCTGGGCCCTCAGCGCAGTTGCTGGTGAAATAGCTGGTCTGGTAGGTCTTCACAGAGCTGTTGAACCTGTATTCTTTGTAGGAGGGCAGCGGATGTTGCTGCCATGGTTGCACAATTTCATTGTCTGCAATAGAGAGATTGTGTAGAGGAGATCAAGAACCAGTGCTACAATAGTCAGTCACATTCTCCTTGAGACTACAGCATAATTTGGTGATGCTGATGATATATGGGTCATTTTTCCAGTACTTACCGTCAGACTCAGTCACAACGATAGTGAAGAATTTCACAGCTCCGTTGACATCACTGAACCAGCTACAGTTGAACTTGAAGAAAATGGTGGACTTTGTGACTTCAGCTACCTGCTCACTAACCCGAGTGCTGAGAGGAGGAACAGGCGGCCCTGAGGAACATTGAGATTGAGAAACTCACTGAACTGAAGTCACATCAACCAACAGTGCCACTATATCCCATCATGTTCTCATTCCAATACAGACTGTATCCTTTACTACTTTAAACAATATGCAGCACATAAATATCTGTTAATAATAGCTAGGTGAGAGGGTCGATACTGTTAGGAGAGGATAAGTGTAAATAAGTAAAGGTAGAAACTACACACTGGGATAATTTTACTGATTTCATTAACTGCTAACAAAAATCAGTCAGATTATTTGAGTAAGCTGCTGCATTTGACTGTTATTTAGCAGACGGTTTTGAACCCAGGTTGCCCACTTGTCAATTCAGCAGTCCTACAAACTCCTGGTATCTGAAAATAAGCAGCATTGCACAGGGATGTCTGGGGAAGGACTATTAGGGGAGGACTTCTTACGGTCGATCATGGTGACCACGCTCTCTTCTGCGGCTTCGCTGGTCATACTGTCGGAGATGGCCTTGATGGAGACAACGTAGCGCTTGTGCGGTTCCAACTGGGTGATGTGGTAGATGGTGCTGTCACGGCCAGTGCGCCGGGAGTAGACCAGCCGGCGGGAGTCCTGCCTCAGGCACTCTATGGTGTAGGAGTCAAAGTCGGCCTCTGGGGGGCTCCAAGAGCAGGAGATGGCCGTGGAACTCTGTGGTCGGCAGTGCAGGGTCTGGATCCGCTGGGGCTCTTGAACACACACACACAGACAGAGAGAGAGAAAGAGAGAGAGAGAGAGAGAGAGAGAGAGAGAGTGACACCACAGGGAGGGATATTTTGTCATTCTACCCTACAACACTTGGAGAATGCATGGAGAAAATTACAGCTTAAACTAATAAGACATATACATATAATAGACATAAGACATATAATAGACAAGTTTCAAAATATAGTAAAGATAAACCAAATCATTTTTTTCATTTACTTACTGGTTCTGATGCTCTTGTAGATGGGTGCGCTATAGGTCATCTGGCCTGTCCCAGACCCGCTCACCGTGCGCAGGCTGAAGGTATAAAGGCGACCAGGGTACAGGCCTTTCAGGATGCGGCTGCCGGACGTGCGTGTGTGGTAGGGGTTGAACACGGATAGCTGGTCCTTGGGAGTCCATTGCAGGTCAAAGTCATCGTAGTCTGTGTTGACTGGTCCACTCCAGGTGATCTCCAGGGAGGTGTTGGTGATGCCTCCGAAGGTGAACGAGGTAGGAGACAGGGGCGCTGTGGAAAAGTGGACAGAATTAAATTAAAGTGGCTGAGATTTCTTGACACAGCACTGTGCCTATTACCTAATTTACAACAGACACTGTACACAGATTAGATTTTGAAGAATTCAATTTTGAGTATTTTTCACTTTAATGGCCTGATATGACATTGATGGTGAAATCCAAAACCCATGGGTTCTCTTTCATTGCTCTTGCAGAGCAGAGCAGAAGAGTTTATGAGGTATAGTCCTACATTGCTGCTTGTTACCTGCATAATTAATGCCTAGCTATTTATTTCAGAAATTGTCCACTCTCAACACTGACAGCTCTCACTGCCATACCCTGCCCTGTCCCTCCCTCTCTGTTTCTCTCTCTCTCTCTCTCTCTCTCTCTCTTTCACCTGTTCTGCCCTCAGTGGATGCCCGGTTGGAGAGCTCTCCACTCTGGGTGAGAATGATGATAGCATACAGGCGCCCTGGCACCAGCCCTGGGAAGGTGTGCTGGCGGCTCTCCGGCGGTAGCTGCTGTTCAGCATGCTGGGAGCCGTCGGGGTTGTAGATGGACAGCACATAACTGCTGAATTCCCCGGCTGCCCGCTCCCAACGCAGCCACAGACTCTGTGTCTGGTTCCCGCTGGCTGCCTGCAGGGATGTCACCGCAGCAGGGACTAAACACACACACACACACACACACACACACACACACAGACAAACAAAGAGTTAAACAGGAGTAACAACATGTTTACAGTGACATGTACAAACCTACAGTCACTGTGATAAGGAGATCCCACCTGTTCTGGCCCAGATTGAGGAGTCATTTTTCTGGTCTCCACTCCTGGTCAGGACCACCATCTTGTAAAGTGCCCCGGGCCGAAGGTTCTGGAAGGCACACTCCAGTGTCTTGGCCTCTGCATTCTTGCGGTCATGGAGCACCTCGTCACTGCCATACAGGTAGATGTCATAGCCATCAAACTCGCCCTCTGGTGGCGACCAGCGGAAGGACAGGCCACTGGTGCTGTTGGCCTTGATGAGCAGATCATTGACAGCTGCAGGTCCTACAATCACACACACACAACTTTCACTCCATCTTGTCATCGTGAGTAGAATAATTAAATTTCCAGATAATCTACCCCCTCAGATATTATGCCTTTGGAACTGTGTATAGTAGCCTAAATATCTCCCCAGCCACCAGGAGAGACACATAACCTGAGCTAAGCTAGAGACAGCGTCTCTGTCAGACACTGCAGAGACAGCATCAAGTAGGGTGGTGGTGGTGTAGTGCTTAAGGAACCTGGCTGTCATGCAAGTAGCCTGGGAAGTTGTGGGTTCAAATCCTGACTGCCACTGTTGTGCTCTTGAGCAAGTTGCTCTAAGGGAGACTGGCCCTGATGTAATTAATAGTTGACCAATATGTATGTTGCTTTGGATGAAAAGTGTCTGCTAAATGCATAAATGGAAGTAGTGTGCTCAGTAATAGAAACAGAAACCTCAGCTGTTCTTAGCAGCAAAGGTTTTTTAGCATGCAATCACTTACGGGTTCTTCCCTCGGCAGACACGGCCTTGCTGGGGATGCCGTCACTGAGCGTCTGCACCAACACACGGTACTTCTTCCCTGGGGTCAGGCGGCCGAAGCGGTGCTGTGTGGCATCGGCGCCCTCCGAGCTGTTGGTGACCAGCGAGCCTCTCTCGTCCAGCAGCTGCAGGCTGTAGCCATCAAACACCCCCCATCCTGCCTGCCATGACACCAGCAGGCTGCCTGTGGTGTGCTTGTTGTCCACTTGCAGGGCTGTAACGCATGATGGGACTGGGGAAGAAGACAGAAAATGTATCTTTATCCCCCAAACATTGCACATTTATGAATAATGCACATGTATGAATGACACTCAAAGAAAACAGTCAAACACAATAATAAAGAAACAAGTTATGTTATCTCATATTCATGATACGTGTCATGCCATGTTTATGAAAGGTTCATGTCACTTTTATGGCAACAACCTCAAGTAAAGTGTAACCAATTTGACAAGCTAAAGACCACTAAGCACTCACTGGTGCGTCCAGAGGCCGTGCTGTTGTTGAGCAGGGAGCCGCTGATGGACTGGACACTGATGGAGTACTTCTGACCCGGCTGCAGGTCGAGGAAGCTGAGCTGGTTGACGTGTTTGGGTAGAGCCCGGTTGTCTGGCAGCCGGCCGGGCCCCCACAGAGACACGTTGTAACTGTCCACGTCGCCCTGCCCTGGCGTCCAGTTGATCTTCAGGCTTGTGCTCTGGCCCTCGTTACTTATGTGGATGCTTTTCACTTTACTGGGGACTGAAATGAAAAGTGGTGGTCTGTGCTGAAACAAGCTTGTAAAGAGCTATGACGTTCTTACTAATATTTATAGTAAAAATAAATATATATTATTGTTTAAATGTAAAAAAATACATTTGTATTTACATCCATTTATCAGATAATTTGCAGGAAAAGAGTTTCTACACCACTATATTTACTGCACACATTCTTGTCAGTGCTCCTCATTGTCACATCACAATAAACTGGGGTTTGGTTCCAAAATGCTACAAATCCATTTTTGAAAATATTACCAAAAAAGTTGTTTTTAAATTGTGTATTTCACTTAATATTTATCAAATTCCAACTGTGTTGATTTTAATGCATTAAAATAAACCAAGTATAAGTAAACCAACTATGGATTAACTGACTTAAAATTTATTAAAGCGTTTTGGAACAAAACTTTTCATTACATATCAAAACTGTTACGTAACAAGGGCATATAAAAAATCACAAAAGGTACAGCTGAGTCATACACTCTCTGATGAGCTTTTAGAACTTTGGACAGCCTCACCTGTCCTGCCCTCGATGAACTTGGCTTTCTGGTTTGGGCCACTGAAGGTGGACACCACAATCTTGTAAAGGCGGCCCGGCGTGAGGGAGGAGAGGAGGCACTCAGAGGTGGTGCTGCTGAGTGTGATGGGCGGGAACACCTTAATGTCGTTGAAGAGCAGCTGCACCTCGTAGTGGTCAACGTCACCAGGAGCCGGAGCCCAGGTCACGCGCAGCTCTTCAGTACCCTGTCCGGCTAAAGTCAGAGACCTCACCACCGCAGGGACTGAGAGGAGAGAGAAAGACAGCGAGAGATGAGGTCAGTAGAGGTATTGACAGGTGACAGAAAACGGATATCGACTTAATGAATATCAGATTCAGCAAGTGGACATTGCATGCCGTTGCTGCATGTGAGTATGCGATGGGATGTATGTTCTTCCCTCATCATGAACTATTTCTTTCCTTGATATGTTGTAACATTTGTAGGAAGTTTTCTTTGCCTCTGTTGCTCTTGGCACCACAAGACAGTTGTTTTATAAAATGGTTAGTATAGTAAAATGGCGATGTATAAATATAACTGAACTGAATTTAATAGACCACTGCACCATGTACAAGCAGCTCATGACTGCTGGGAATAAAATAACACCAAAAATCAAGGATGACTGGATGTGTGCATGCGTGTGTGTGTGTGTATGTGTGTAAGTAGCTACATGTGTATGTGTGCATATGTAAAAAACAAACACACACACACACACACACATACAGGAGCAACATTCAGATTCAGCCAACATGAACTCTTGTAAGACTCACATGTTCTTCCATCCGTGGCGGCGCTGGACACATACTTCCCGCTCCAGGTGCTGACGATGACAGTGTAGAGGCGTCCAGGCTCCAGCCCCGTGAACACACACTCGTTCTGGCCCTTGGTCACAGTACGGTTCTGAATGAGGTTGTTGTTGTGCTTGATGCCCACCTGGTAGAAGTCAAAGTCTCCTGCCGCATGGCCCCAGTACACTCTCAGGTAGTCATCACGGGCGCCATGAATGGCGGAGGGCATCTGTACTGCAGAGGGCTCTGGGGTGGAGATCATTGTAAAATACTGATGTTTACATATAACTTATAACTGAATTTAATTGACCACTGCACTATGTACAAGCAGCTGGGCATAATATTACACCAAAAATCAAGGATGACTGAATGTGTGCGTGTGTGTGTGTGTGTGTGTGTGTGTGGCTACACATATATGTGTGCATATGTAAAAAAAACAAAACACACACTGGGAACAACAGGAGAATGATTTAGTAAAGCCCTTTGCTTGCCTGTTTAAAGATTCTTCCACTATGTATTGTGACGTGCCTTTAAAGTAACTTTAATGATAATGTCTAAACTGCCTGTTGTATAAACTGCCTGTAGATTTTAAAGATCGACTGGCTTTCAAGGAACAGTTATGATCGAATTTCTTTCAAATTGTGACTGTGTTATTGAGACCTACGTGTGCGTTCCTGCACCATAGTGTGATTCTCATATTTGCCACTGCGTGAGGTGATGGAGATGTTGTAGAGGCGTCCGGCCACTAGCGACTTGAAGACACACTCGGGACTAGACTTGGACACTACGGCCGAGTGGACTGTCCTGTCTCGATCCTTCAAGGTGACAAGGTAGCTATCAACATCCCCTTGCGATGGAGACCAGGACACGCTGAGGAAGTCAGTTCGGCCATTGTTGCTGACCGTTACCTCCTGGACGGCAGCAGGCACTGAGATGGAGACAGAAGGTCAGAGAGAGAGAGACAATACGAGATAGATAGATAGATAGATAGATAGAGAGAGAGAAAGAGAGAGAGAGAGAGAAATACCATATGAGCAAAAAATACACAGAGCACAAAAACCTTTATAAAAAACGATAAGGCACTCTAACGAACTTTCAACAGACTCCCATGTCACATCCTTCCTCAAAGAAAAAAAACACAATAGACACAACAGGAAACCTCGAGAAAAAGACCTTGGCTTTTTGTGTTGCATTTTCTCTGCTTCCTGAACATTCCGACAGCATTCCAGCAGCATTAGACAAACTCCTTTTAACCCCAGAGAAAAGATAACCATTGTCAACTGCAGAGTTTAAAGTCATTTAAGTTGTGAACGTTACCCCTGTGGTCTCTTCCTGTTTCTTTCTCTATGCTCTAGTCCTGTTTGTCAGAACTATGCTCAGACATTCCTGAACTGTGGCATCCTCCACTTTTCCTAAAACACATGGCTAAAGAGTCTTTTTATCTCTAAACATCTATTTAAAGGTACAGACCCTTTTTCAAAGAAACCAACTCATTCCCAACATATTTAAAAGAGATAATCTCTTTTGTTTCATGAAAGGTGCTGCACAAATGTTTTGATGTCAGAATACAATGTGGATGTCAATGTAAAACATGAGAGGAAAAGGTAGGTAATATAAAACATGTTTAACTCTATGCAGTGTAGACTAGGCACTATTCATACCTGTGCGTCCCTCTGCAATAGTCTGTCTTGAGGACTGGCCATTCCTGACAGTAGTCACCACTACCCTGTAGAGGGCGCCTGGCTTGAGGACCTGGAAGTGGTAGGATAAGGTGTCTGCAGGCACGCTCTCGTTCTTAATGACAATGCTGTCGTGGATGAGAAGCACACGGTACGAGTCGATCTCTCCTGCTGCACGCTCCCAACTAGTCAGTAGGCTGTCAGTGCGGCCCTCGTTGTTTACTTGCAGGCTGGTGACCTCAGCAGGCACTGGACACACACACACACACAGCATAGACACAGTGAATAGATGCACCACAATGGGTTTGCAATATCAAAATAAACAACATTACACAGGTACAGCAGATGTCTTCTTATTAACGGTTAAGTATTTTGTGGCAGTAAGCAGAAATAAGAAGAATACTATGATCTACTAACAGATCAAAATGGTAACACTTTAGATTAAGGTACACATATTCTTCATTAACTAGCAGCTTATTAAAATGCAAATTAGTAACATACTAGCCATTTGTTAGCCATTGCAAATCACTTATAAATACATTATTCTACAAGAGCTTATTCTACCCATAATAGACCATTAACTAAGAATTTCTCCAATATAAACTCCTAATTACTGTTTATTAGTAGTTAGTAAGTTAGTTGTTGTACATGAATTATGATCTTAATATGCCTTGGTTAATATGGGGCTTATAAGGCAGTAGTACAACAGGAACAGTTATTCAATTCAATTCAATTTTATTTATAAAGTACCTTTTACAACAGTATTGTCTCATGGCGCTTTACAAAAGGAGCACCCAAGAGCCACAGAGGCAAGGAAAAACTCCCTTGTATTTAGTTAGTCTAGGAAGAAACCTTAGGCAGATCCACGACTCAAGGGGCTAACCCAACTGCCAGGGGTCATGCAGGAAAAGTGCAATCAGTAGTAACCATGATAGACTAGAAGCTTTAAGGATCGTAATAATTCCAGAATATTATTCCCATAACATTGCATGGTTGTCATCCATAGGTAGTTATTAAGAGAGTAGTGGGTTCATAGAGAGTTATTCTCCTTCAATAATATTTAGGTTTTAGATATGTAGGTCTATTCATAGAAACAAAACCCACTACAAGTACCTAATAGTGTCTAAATAAGTCCTAATTACATTTTTGATTGAGAATAACTGTTCCTGAGAATAAACTGTATCTGTTGCACTACCACCTTATAAGCCCCTTACTGAGCAAAGCATATTCACATCATAATTCATATACAACAACTAGCGTACTTACTATGAATAAGCAGTAATTAGGAGTTTATATTGGAGAAATTCCAGTTTACTATGGGTAGAATAAGCTCATGTGGAATAATGTAATAATAAGTGACATGTAATGGCTAACAAATGACTAGTATGTTATTAATCTTTGTGGTAACAAGCTGATAGTTAATGGAGAATATGTGTACCCTGATCTAAAGAGTTACCATTAAAATTTATTAACAATTATTAAAAGAACAAAAGTGACTCACTAGTTTGTCCTGACACTGCTGCAGTACTGCTTAGATCTCCACTCCTGGTTATCACCATAATGCTGTAGCGGCGTCCAGCTGTTAGCCCACTGAAGATGCACTCTGTCTGGGAGGCCTGGACGGTGCTCCTGGCCACCTCGGAGTCCTGGAACTTCAACAGCACTGTGTAGTTCTGCCACTCCCCCACAGGATGGCTCCACCGAGCCCCTAGGGAAGTCTCATCACTGTGGTGGATAGTCAGCTTCTGCACAGGCCGGGGTGCTGAAAGAGATGAAGGAAGGTATGGCATTTTGATGAATACAAGGAAGCAGGTGACAAAACATGTCCAGGTAGAGAAAAACAGAGAAAAATGCCAACATATTACTCCAACTCCAAAACAACAAAAAATATATTAATAAAGAAAAAAATAGAGATATATGCATCTGTACACCATATTATATATATATATATATATATATATTTAAAGTTATTAATTCTAAGTCTGATCAGATGACAATATCGACTTGGAACAGTGAAGCAGTTATTGACTCAATACATGATAGTATTATGCACCTAATCGGGCCTCTGTGAACGCAGTGGAGGACAGCTGGCCACTCTCCACAACAACAGCAGCCCTGTAGAGCCTGCCTGGGACAAGGCTGGGAAACACATACTGCCGTGCAGCCTTCCCCTCTGTCCTGTTCACCAGCGCCACCGTGCCATTGAGCAGAAGGATGTGGTAGCGCTCCCACTCGCCTCTAGGGGGAGCCCATGAGAGCCTCAGGCTCTTCTGGTCATTGAGCCTCTGCATCATCACTTGAGTTGCCTTGGCTGGTACTAGATGGAAGGAAAGGCAACAGTTCAAGCAAATCAACACTGAAATCAAGATTAAAATGGGCATCAAAATCAACAAAAAAGAAATGTATATTCTGAAATAGCCAGAAAATAATGATACTACCAGTCAAGCTCAACCATGTATGTTGTATCATCTGGGCCATTTAGAATGTTCTGGAACAGCACCTGAAGAGTGGACTTACCTGTCTGGCCACTAGCTGTGACCTCACTAGTCAACACTCTGCCTTGTGTCTGCACTGACACTTCATAGGTTTTCCCAGGGATCAGTCCAGTGAAGAGGTACACTGTGTTGGCAAAAGGGATGACGCGTCTCTGTTTTCTCATGCTGCCACTGGACAGGGTGAGCACATATGACCTTCCACTCCCCTGCGCCTGCTCCCAGGAGGCAGTCAGGCTGTCCTGGCTTCCATTGTTCTGGAGCTGCAGGTTGGACACAGTGGCAGGGGCTGGGAAGGGAGATCAGCAACATGTTACATGCACGAGTGAGTCATTCACAGGCTGGTGTTTAGTGTTCAGAGCTACTCAAAGGTTCACAGAGCCATGTAAAAAACACAGGTTTGCATGGATACCAGCCATTGAAGCTTGAAACTCATTAAGAAACCAGATGTCTTTTACAAGTAAACAATAAATATGCATTTTAATGACAGACTGTTTCCATCACCACATTCACTAAATCTTAGGCGTTTGCAACATGCACATATGGTACAGTATGATGAGCTTTTCAAGTACCAACATATTTGAAAACTTCAGCCAAGCTATACTGACTTCAGCAAGGGAAAGAACATCTCTCCCTCAGATGTGCACCAGCTCACGTACACACATACTTAGTAAAGACAAGTTCAGTTGTATCCAGGTGACAGGGTGAGGACGGAGGGTAGTGATGTCAGAGATGGGGGGGCAGTGATGGTGTTGGGGGGGGAGCAGTGATCTCAGAGATAGGGTGAGGAGTGGGGGCAGTGATGGTGGTTGGGGGGTCAGACACAAGGGTGGGGGGGGGGGGGTTGCATGATCCCCTGGGTTTTCTGCTTATTCATTGCGAGCCACTCTAACTGGGGAAGGGAGGAGTCCAACAGCTGAAAATATCCTGGAAAGAATGATAAAAATCGCTGGGTGGCTTTACTGTGTGGGGGGTGTGGGGGTGGGGTGGGGTGGGGTGGCTGTTGCTTTGTTGGTGGTGAGGAACGGTGGAAAGTTAAACAAAAAGCATGGAGTGGTTTTGGCGAGACAAGCTCCCTTTTGTGCCCGGCGGGGCTTGACACCTGCACCTGACCCCAAGAGTGAGGCGGGGGTGGGCAAGGTCTGCCAGCTTCCCTTTCGCGTGTCACAACACAGGATGCAGGACATTAAACTGGGAGACAATATACATTACTTCTTCTCTCTTCTGCACTTTCATGGCCAGCTTTGATAGAGAGAACAAGGTCAGAGAGAACAAAGGCCCTTTTTTTGCTGTGGGACAAGAGACTGCATGCCAGTGTCTGCAATGCCAGATCTAGGACATTACTGATTTTATGAGTGTTTCACTTTTGCTATTTACAGTGTGATTCAACCTATAGCCCTATTGTTTGAGGTTGCCAAGCGCTGTATATAGGAAAAAGAAAGAGACAATTTTGATAAAACAAGCAACAAAGGTTTACTGAATGGGGCACAGTAAAATGAAACAGAAAGTGAGTTTCTGTGCCCCATTGACTTAGTGTTAGCTGTCAGTTCACTATTCAGTCTATCAAATTTTCATTCTTTTTCATACCAACAGCACACTGTGACCTCAAATAACAGGGCTATAGATTTTCACATCGTATTTCTCCTTTAACACTTTCTAACCATCAAGCATTGTGTTGAATGTGGTGCAGTCTATCACCAGACTCAGTTTTGAAAAAGTAGGTCTATGAGTGCATTTATCTTAGTAGTGCCTCTTTAAAATGGCTGTCCAATAGAAATACAGAAACTCCTAAAGCCAGTGTCTCACTCATTTTTAGCAATGTCCAAATCTGAACTAGGTGAGACTGTGTTTTTGTCTCACCTGTGTAAACATCCTTGGACACTGGATGACTTTGCATCCCCATAGATTCGGCTGCCACGGCTACTTTATACACAGTTCCTGGAGTCACGCCAGTGAAGGTATGGGAAGTCACCCCGCTCCCCTGGGTAACATTCTGGACCATAGACTCCTGTTCTGTCAGCAGAAGCCAGAAGTGCTCTGTTCGACCAGGACCAGGCTGCCAAGACACACTGATGTTGTTGGAGGATGCTGAGAGCCTCAGGCCATTTATGGCAGAGGGGGCTGAGAAAAAGAATGAAGGGGGTGTGTATTGATTCCTCAGAAAGGTTATTACTGTCAAAAAGATAAGCTCATATGAGTGTGTGGACTGATGCGTAAGTTTCACTATGAGTGTTATTACCATTTCTACTCTATTGTTTATCAGTGAGTAGTTTAGATCAAAGCATTGCATATTCGTACCAATGTAGAAAAATGGAGACTTAGTTTGTCTGTGACGTCTCAGCTCTCAATGCAGATTGAGCATTTCTCAGGTGCAGAGAATCTCTGTGTGAATTGCGTGAGATTCTAAGGAGGTTCTGCAGGTGCAGAGATTCTACACTAAATTAATTTGCTGAACTTAAAGAACTATGATTTTAATCTTACCTGTGAGAACTTCTTCAGAGACCAGATCACTTTGTTTCCCCTTAGATTCAGCCACAATCGCTACCCTGCACAGAGTTCCTGGAGTCACACTGGTGAAGGTATAGGTGGAAACCCTACTGTCCAGAGTAATATTCTGAGTCAGACTCCCCTGTTCAATTAGCAGCACCCAGAAGTGATCTGCTCGGCCAAGACCAGGCTGCCAAGACACATCCAAGTTTCTTGAGGATGCAGACAGTTTTAGCCCAGTAACAGGAGACGGAGCTGGAGGGAAAATAACATGAGACGTAAATGGAGGGGAAGTGACAGAGATGTTAATTAAATCAAGAGTAGACACAAGAATGCACCAAGAAAGAGAACTTCTTCACACCATGTCTAGTCTCAAATTAGAAAAGAAACTCTATTTGCTCACAATTCCCCAGTACTTGTACATGAGAGCTATTGCTATTCTGTAACAACATGTAATGGAACAATGTACTGGAACAATTGTGTTGGCTTAGAAGTGATTCAGTAGGTGCATCGGTTAAATAGTTAGGGCAGTGTACTGACACACCCGTCTGCCTTCCTTATAGACCACTGTGTAGACAGTGTGAGAGCACTGCATGTCTAGAACTGCATCCTGTTGCTGACAACCATAAAGAGACAAAACAGAAGAGTGGGCCAGGCTTTATACATTAGTGCTAAATGACCTTTGAACTGATTTTTCAACGTGAATAAAGATGCACAGAAATGTTGACAGAAATTTTTAAATAGAAATATTAAAAAATCACATTATCACATTATTCATAATCATGAATATCCATGTTGTAACAACAACATATGAGCACATTTAGCAGAAATGTTAAAAGGCCATTTTTGAAGATGATGTAGATGTAGACCTCACTGAGGCCAGGTGCAGGACTGAAAAAAATATCAGATAAAAAAGTAAAGTAATTGTCCGAACCCTGGGATCTCCCCAAAAAATTAAACAAAAGTTTCCATAAAGCCTTTAGGGGGGATCCTTACTTACTTTACTGTTTCACCATAATGAACTCAAACCATGCATTTTTTGCTGTCAAGATTGAGGTTGTGGTACCTGTGACTGCAGTGCTGACTACAGGGTCAGACAGCCTATCCCCAGCGAGAGACTGAAGGTGTAGGGTGTAGAGGGTCCCGGGGGTGAGGGCGGTGAAGCCGGACTGGGGCGCCGCTGTGCCCATCACCCTGGTGGCCCGGGGGACAGTCGAGCCCGCCTCCACCAGACTGAGCTCATACCAGTCCACTCTGCCACGCGGGTGGGACCAGTGCACATGCAGCCCAGACGTGACATCACTGTCAGACTCGATCACCACGTCTGTGGGCCGCTCTGGCTCTAAAAGGAACAAGGGAGAGGTCAGAGATCAGTCTCCCTTCACTTCTTTATTAAGGTCACTCACTTCATCACATTACATGCATGGGACAGCAGGAAGCGTAATTTCGATTCCTTTGTATGTCAAGTACACGTGAAGAAATTTACAATAAAAGCAACTTTGACTTTGACCTTTTGACTTTACAGTCTATCCCTCAAAGCTGTGTAAGGGGGAAACATCAACAGAAATTAATTGATATCAGTAAGCTGTAAGCATAGCTTCTGGAGAAATCCAACGAATATGCATTAAATGGAATAAAACTTCACACAAAATCAATTCAATAGGCAATAATTTCAAGTGCAGTTATGTGGAAAATTCAAAATCTGTCCACAAAATGAAATAGAACTCCACCAAAATTCATAATATACATGGAAGTCAAAGTTGATTGCTTCTCAATTGTGGCATTATGAAATTATGTAAATCCTCATGAGTGTGGACTCCGTGGGTTTAGAAAAATATCCTTGGGACATCCAGTGTTTCCTCTCTTTGTGCCTGACTGCAGAGCTACACAGGAGATTGCTGGGGCAGATAAGATTGTTTGGGCCACTGCAGAGAATGGAGCGTGCTTCTATATGGAGACATGGTGAAGTGTGCTGCTGGTAATGGGGGGGGTACATCTCTGACCAGAGAGGCAGTCTAGCAGGAAATGGACAGTGAGCCCTAACCCTGCTTGGTCTGGAGGTTGAGGAGGTTGGGGGGTAACGTCCCTCACCCCTCAGCAGTTGAATCCTACCTTTCCCTGACTGCTTCCTCTCCAGTGCCCTGACAGATCAAGAGAGCCGCAACAACACCACATAACCACAAAACAACAATACAATCTACAACATTTTTTTCTGGTTTGCCAATTTGTCTGTGATTAAATATATAATTATGCAGAGAATGTCTGTTTTCAGAGACTATGACTATTAAATGTTTCATTATTTCTTCATGAATAGTCACAAAGAAGCGTCAGCCTGCTGGTGCTGGCTAGATGTAGAGGTGAGCTGAAGAGGCAAGGAGAGAGAATTGACCTGCCAGCACTGCACACTTCATGCTCGCTCTCTTTATCTCATCTATCTGCCTCACCAAACAAAACATTGCATCCGCTAGAACAAGGTAACAATGAGAAGAGGGAAATGACTGGGGAACAGGGGATCTTTCTGGAAACAAACACTTCAGATTAGATGCCCAGCATTGTTACTAGATCACTAGATTCCAAGGCACCTCTCTCTCTCTCTCACACACATACACTCTCTACTCTCATTTTCTTTATGCACCCCTCCAGAGACCAGGTTTCTTTTCCATAACAGTAAAGGATAGAATCCATTTATAGTGAAGTAACACAGCCAACCATCTAAGTTTAGAATACAGAGGCCAATATTTCAATAGAATAACTTTAGTCTTGTGTGGATCATATCTAAACTTCAGCAATCTAATATAAATAAACCGATGACTCCCATAAATTGTAAAGAAATTGCATAAAAAGTTCTGACTATCAGCAGTTTCCATATTCAACAATACTTTAAATAATTAAATTCAAATTATGTCCTGTATATCTATATAACTTTATACCCACGTCTTTAAGTACAGTGATACACTTTAATTGTCACAATTCTAATTCACTGTAACCTTAATTTCATGATTTCTTTGTGCACATCATTAGGAGAAGGAATTTCTATAATACACATGGTCAAACCTCAATTCCACTTCATTCTTGCATTTATACTGAATGGATGACAGCCATGCCCTTCGATATTAATGTCAGCAAAGACTGCTTCATTCAGTTTTTGCTCATTTTCAAAGCAAACATTGGTTTATAATCTTATTTTTGTGGCATTAAAAGACCAATGTAATTATATTTTGTTAACATGGATAGGTATAACAAAACAAAAAGAAAGAAAAAAAAAACAAAACAAATGAAAACATTCTATAAGTAACAGTTAAAGCTTTTGGTAGAAGAATACAGGGCTATTATGTCAACAAAAGTTGAAATGTTTTTTTCCAGGATATCACAAGGAATATTATGCTCAGATAATTGAAAGAACAGTCGATAACGCTAAAGAACTTTAATATTTCGCCACGTCTGAAACACTGAAATATTGCTGATTTACTATTCGATTGTATAGAGTAAAGCTTACCTGTTTGCGCCGACACATTTTTTCGCTCTCCGTCAGTATGTGAAATTATCTCCAGCTGGTAGAAGGTGCCAGGACTAAGATTTTTAATAACACACTGAACGTGTTTGCTGTCATTCCCCCATGGATGGCAATCCGTTTCAGGCGACACGCTGCTATAAAACACGCTAAAGTTACAGGCTTCTCGGATGGTGGTAAGTTTTAATTCAAGGCTGTCAGTACTGCTACTGACTTGGGTGTCATTTATCCAACATCTGACTGCCTCCGTCGTTTCGGGCTGCAAGTAAGAGACAATGAAACATTATGATCATGCAAACGTCAGCTCCAAGTAAAGCTAAAATAGTCTGACTAACCTTGACTCGACTCCAGGCCACAATAACCATAAAATATAAAACGTTCCATGTCAACATTTCGGGTTTTTATCCGCGCTCGCACCATAGCCTAAGTGATTGGCATTAGCTCAAATTGGCTTTACTACTCGTTCGTTTTTAACTGTTGTTGATTTTCGGCGTCAATCCAAAAAAGGACTGCGCATCTGAGATGAGATTGCAGTCCTCCATCCCCTGATTCCCACATCGTCATTCCTCCACTTTGAACACAGCCCTAATTTCACACTTCCTGGACAATGACAAAGTCCTGAACCGTATCCAAAATTTCAGTCACGATATCGAAAACGTCTTCAATTATACTGCAATTAGAATATTTTGCAAGGGGAAACATCCTTCATGAGTACAAAACATCCTTTCCCAATGTTTTCCATCTGTCATGATTTCGCCAAAGGGTTAATCACAAAGAGATAAATCCATGTTTCCCAAAGGTTCATGGTCCCAAACTTTCACTTGACTCTATGACACCAGCACCTTGAGCAGTCGCTCTCATTCTGTCACCCCACCCTTCTTTCCTTCCTGATGTGGGCTTTCTCCAATACACAATGTCTTGGGCTTGGCTGCAAGCCTAACAGCAAGGTTATTTTTAAAAAATCATGTTCAAAAGACAAATTTTATAAACACTGTCCACATTCTAAAAAATGTTTTAGCAATTGTGTTCCTTCACTTTAATCTGGTGGTCATGTTGTCTATTGTGCATAAAGGCTCAATATCCTTTTATTGTAGAGGACAAGAGATTATATACTAAGAGAGCTCAATGCTTGCAGTGGTGATTGACCTATCAACCAAACAGGCATGCAAGCTCTTGTAGTATAGCTTCCCTTTTGCAGAAAGGTCAGTTAGGCTACGTTAAATCTTCTCTATTTCATAATGATCAATATCATAATGTTATAACATTGATGCTATTAGGCTATTTATTAAACATATTTGGATAGACCTATGTGTGGGCTACTTTACTATTAAAATGAATAACACACATGCCACACATAATTCTTGCACAAGAACTTTGCTTGTTGACAGTATAAACTTCAGCCATCATCAATTACTTATGTTTTTTTTTATCTGTCCTGTCTTGTGTGTGTATTTATGGACCTGAGTCTGTTTAATAAATTTAATTACATTCAATTGAATTAAGACCTATTACAAGATAATAGTACTCTATGATGATTATTAACCTCAAGCGATATATTCATAGCATCACTGCACCCCACCTTTGCAGTGAGGACTGATGTGAAATAAGCTATAAATAATTAGTTATAGTGCTTCTTTTTTAGTCCTTCAGACATGTCAGTTCCCTCCCAGCTTTCTCTCTAAGGCAACCACAACCTTAAAAGAGCTCAAGTCATGATGGGAATATATTGCTTAAACTATAACTGCATAGGCAGTTAAAAAAAATCTGTTAATTTATTCTCATGTTAATGGTGATTTAAAGCAGCACTATGTAACTTTTGTCACTATTTGAGGTATCCTTTGAATCAGATAATTAGTTTTGGTGCCACCTCCAAATTTTTTCGTTGGCATATAGTCAAGTCAGCTTTATTGTCAATTTCTCCACATATACTATACATACAGAGGAACTGAAAGTATGTTTCTCTCTATCCCACGGAATAGATGACATATGTCATGTCACATGAAGGGTGAATAAGTACAAGTGTTATTCCCACCAGCCATCCTGGACATGCACTGTGCAGTTCTTGGAGGAGGTCTTGAAACCACCAGAAAATGAAGGGAAACCTTTACACTATGCCAATGCTGATTGTAATGTTTTCAAATACAAATTAGCATGGTGTACCAGTGGCAATAAGGTTTTCTGTGCCTTTTAGGTATCAGTCCACCAGTGTTATTCAAACAAAAAAATCCATAGTGTTGCTTTAACAGAATATGTTATTAGGAAAAGTAATACTAGGAAAATAATATAACTGAGCTATGAAGGCATATATTGTACTCACTTGTGTTGTGGCTGGGGTTGTGGTTGTGGTTGTGGGGTATGTTGTGGTCAGAGTTGTGGTGGCAGCACTTGTAGTTGGTGTAGTTGTAGATGGTGTTGTTGTTGTAGTTGTAGTTGTAGTTGTAGCTTGAGTTGTAGCGGGTGTAGTTCTCTCTGGGGTTGTCTGGCGCATTGTGGTGGTTATCATAGTGGATGTAGATCTCAAAACAGTGGATGGATCTGGCTTAGCAGTTGTTGAAAGTGAGTGAGTAGCCGGTGTGGTGGTCTGAATAGTGGTTGTGACATGATCAGCGGTGCTTGTTGGCATCTCAGTAGCTTGCCTTGGTAAATGAGTAGTCCTGGAAGCAGGTAGGCTTCTGCTGCTGGAATCTATGGCAGTGGTCAGAGAAAATGAAGTAGCTGTGCTTGTAGATGGTCTCTCTGTGGCTGTAGTGCCCCGGCTTCCCACTAGAGACACTCTTCTTGTGGTCAGAGTGTGTTTGGGTATCATGGCTGACTCGGCTGGTGTGGTGAGGAGTGCAGTGGAAGAAATTTCTGAAACCGCAGTAGAGGTGGTTGCTAATGCTGCTTCAGTTTCAGTCCATGCTCCCTCATCAGAGTGTGAACTGCTAGCAGGCGCCAGAGTTGTCAGAGCCTTAGTGGTTGCTGAGTCTGTCGCAGAAGTGGTTCCTAGAATATGACTGAAGGGAATAGGCCCAGACTTGAAGTCTGTGAGAAGAGACATTTTTGTGCCCTCCGTGGGAACATATGTGGTGGGGACACCTGATGTGAGGGGACTAGATGCATCCCACATCCCTGGGACAGCATCAGATTCAGTCTTAGAGGCAAAGGCCTCGGACGAGGCTGTTTTGTCTCCTCCAAATCCAAGTTGAAACACAGTGGCAGAGCTCGAAGGTACGTCTGTTTCATCCCCTGTGTGGCCAGCTTCAGTAAATGACATATCAGATCCTGTGACAGTGATGTCACTAATATTAAGAGCTGCATTAGGTGTAACTGGTCCAGACACATGTTGAAAATCGTTAGCTACTGTCCTCCTGGTCCGAGGCCTTGGCATGTCACTGGAGTATGTGACCACTCTGGCCTGAACAGTAACAGGGGCTCTTAATGTTGTGATTTGCTGTGATGTTATGTGAGTCCTCTGAGCATGATGTGTATTTGTAGTAAACATTGAGTTGAGGGATGTCTCAGTGGTTTCTGAAGACACGCTAGTGTAAGCTGTAGATTTATATGTTGATGAGAATGTGGATGTTGACACCGTTGTGGGATCTGTGAGGAAAAAAAAATATTATGAACAAAATGTGTTCATCTCTTCTGGCTTTACTGAAGGTATTACAGTGGTGGTGATTTTCTTAGAAGACTGAACATACAATATTCAAGCTGTCATTTACAATATTTGGATTTGAAATTATTTTGTGATTTTCATGTCTGTTAGTATGGATTTTCATGTATTTTTTGACAATATGTGTTGACATACTTGATATCAAGAGAATATGTAATTTCCTGGGGTCCTAAAATGTTCAGCTCAGATAGCGTACAGTGCATTTACTGCACATGGTTTGCCAGTGGCCCTGGCATAGGCTTAGTTTTCACCATGATGCAAAGAAACAATGTGTAGTTAGACATTATGGCATATAGGCAAAATGTACAATATTGGTTAAGTAACTTAGATAACATTTTATTATTTAACAAATGACTATGCGCGTCTAATCATAGTGCGGTCAATCAATATGCTACTGACCTTACAGGAAAGACCGCTGCTTACGATATTCCTGTGACGGCTGACAGAGGCCTTGAACACAATGTGCAAGGAAACTGACACCAGGAGTGTCATCCTCTGCGTTAAAACAGTGCTCCTTTCTGTCCCTCACTTATACTTACTTAAACTGTTTAACATTGAATGGCCTACTGTACAAAATGTGTATGACCTATACTCTGATTAGGCTACAGTGCAATTGCCCGTAAAAGAGTAGACTAATTTTCAACCAAACTGTGGCATTGTTTGTATACACATTGGCTTCACTCACCTCCTGTTTGGCAAAGGGGTGTCATTATACGTTCGCCTGCACGATTAATTGTGAGTATAGTCCAGTTGGAATACGCGGCGTTCCTTTGAATCACAAGTCGTATGCCTTGTTTGTTTAGGTACAACGGCTTGTCCACTAACCCAAAGACCCCCCTTTCATCGTAGCATTTCCATGCAGGTGCTCTGTCACAGTCGTTCAGTTGGACTAAGCGAGCTTCAAACTTCTTCACGCTGGTGTCTGCCCACAGACACATGTTTGAATGTTTATGGTAGAGCTTCATATCGTTCGTCCACCTCCATTGCTGAGCGGGGTTGGTGCTGTCACACACACCGAGGTAGACAATTTTTTCTCTGCTTAGTCGGGACAGGCAGATCCTTTTCGGTGCGTGCGCAATTAGAAAACTCACTGGATGCCAAACGAAAACAAACATTCCAATTAAGATCATGTACAACCATAAAATCATGCTTTCAAATGTGCTGTGTATCAGTTAATGAGACTGGCCAATCAACTGAGCTAAGAAACACAAGTAGGCATCTTTAAAATTATATTTTAAACAATTTCAGTATGTGGCATGCGCTGTTTCATTAGTGCTATACCATAAGATCTGTGCGAGCTTGTGAAGATGTTGACTGTCCATGAGTATAACTGTTAAGCTACCTGATGAACTTCACTGACTTTAAAAAGCATATTGCTAACTTCTAAGGATTAGTTGAAGAATGTTAGTCTGTGATATAACCTTATCAATACAAATGCAGACAACAAGAGCATCACTCGAAATTTGTGAGGCACTGGCATAAATATAACTCACGTGTGTCTGAAAAACGCAGGATTATCAGTAGGACATAAAGAAGAGTATCCATTTTGGTTGTAACTGAGTCTAGCGCTCACTAGTTCAGATGAGCAAAAGCGGTGGCGACAGAAGGAAATGCGCCTTCAGAGGAGGAAAAAGTCAGAGAACAGCGCTTCCTCCCATTCAGTTGTTTTGCGGCTTCATGGCAAAGCCCCCGGTAAGCTGGGCGCATCTGACTGGACTCACTCCCCTCTCGGAAATTCCAAAGTCCATCGCAGATGTTCAAGTGTGCAAGTGAACAAACAGATGCATTGTTATAGACGATTTAGCTCAAGTCATTGTTATAACATGATTATAACCTAATGGGCCTTTGTGTTTTCCTCTCTCCTGTTGATAAACTTCTTATAGGCCTACTAATGGCAAGGTGAAAATGAGTAAAGATAATCACACAATAAACACACAGATAATGAGGCATATCAATTTATTCACGGTTTTAACTCACAATTTGTTGAGAAATAATTAAGTATGAAAGGCTTCTTCCATACACAATGACAAATCAAGAATAGTTGGGTAACATGATTACACAGATAATTAAATGATTTTCTGAAACATTTTGTCATATTGTTACAAAAATTACCTGTTTCTACCAGACACCTTATCCACTTTGAACAAAAAAGTATTAACAACCTTTTCAATATACAAACCAAAAAGCTAACCGATGGCCTTAGCTATTCATTTTAAGCTTAGTGACTTTGAACTTATTTAACTTAAACAAATGATTCACAGCTCTCTATCTGAGTGTGCCAATGTCATACTACTGGAAGGCAGTGCACTGAATGGTAGCCTACTTCATACAGTGTAGTACTGGACCTTTCTGTAAGTTATTGGTGACCACATCAGTCTACATCAGCAAATTTGAAAGAAAGTAAGATGTAGTTTATGAGCATGGCATGGAAACAATATAAACTTTTGACCTGGTTTGGAAAGCATTCTGATGTTCACTGACATGACTGTAAGAGGTGTCAGGTAATGTTTTCTGGGATTTATACCAGGGCTGTGGAGATCCACCTGACAAAGTTTAAATGCATACTGTCTTCCTTTACATTGATTGACACTATTCTTTCCCACAGATTGAGCATTATTTACATTGTTAATGTGATTCTGAAAGAGAACATGGTTGGGGCAGAAGCAGAAAGAGAGTGCATGCACAATGGTGAGAGAGTACATTTGTTTGGAGAGTTCTTCATAATCGTTTTGTGTCACCAGAGCCCTTAGCTCTTTCCTGCCTTTATCTTCAAGACAGACCCCCTCCCTCCTTATGCCTCCACCCCCACCCTCTCCCCGCCTCTCTCTCCATGACAGAAACATAGAAGTGGTACTTCTCTCTCTCTCTCTCTCTCTCTCTCTCTCTCTCTCTCTCTCCCTCTCCCTCTCCCTCTCCCCCATTGGCCCTAAGTGCCTTTCCCCTGCGGAACCCCCACCCTGACATCCTGCTCTGAATCTGCGCTGAGAAATCAGGACATCATCCCCACCCCACCTATATCCTCGTGTTGACACCTCAGCTACCACCACACAAGGCAACTCCAGCACCACACTGCAATGTTGCACTGAACCACTCATTCTCTCCCCAAAACAATGATTTAACCTAAACTATACCAATCTAGACTATTAAAATATTCACCCTTCTGCCAGTGGTAGCCTATTATGGAGAAGCATCAACTGCATTTAAGACTGATGAGAGGTTGTTAACTCTAATGGAGGTCAGCGTACAAAAAGTGTTGATTTAATTCAAATTTGTGTCTGAGATTAAATGACAGATTAACAATCTCAATATTTTTATAATCCTTTGATTATTTCCTAAACAACATTCACAAGAAACAAATGCACATGGCCAAGCATTGGGATCCAAAGATAGACAAAACACAACCATCAGCCACTGTTGCTTGTTCACACTAAAGTAGAAATCTGATGTGAATCAATCCATAGCTCCATTGTTCGAAGCAGCTAACACTAACTGAATGGGGCACAGCTAATGAGTCTATGATTTTCCTACAGACAGCACTCAGTGACCTAAAACAGCAGCGCTATGAATTGGATCACAGCGGATTCCTCCTTTAATGTGACCGTGTGGATGCCATCCATCTACTGTGGTGCTGAAAAATTACTTTTTAACAAAGTTAACATCCATAAGCCATGGACCGCTAAATGGTCACATTCACCTGCCCTCAATAGTCATATTTTTTTTCCTGAAACTTTGCAGCCTCTTTCTAGTGGAGGGTGCTTACTTCCATCCTTACTTTCAATCTAAATGCAACACTGACATAGCTTAATGCATTTTTTGTGATGGAATTCTGTATTTATTCAGCTGACAGTAGGGTCAAGCTGCCACTAAGTGTTCACACTTGGTCGGGTAAAAGGTTGTCTCTATCTGTTCGACTCTCCAGCAATCTGTCTTGTGTTTCATTTGTTATTTTGTGTGCCCTTCCTTCCCTCTCTCTGGCTTCAGGCTTACTGGGTAATGGCAACTCACCAAAGTCTTGCCAAGGTTTTACACACATCACAACTCATATTCTTCGCCTGCACCCTGCAGAGCACCCCGTCTCAATCAGGGAGGAAGGAAACAGGCATCTACCCCAAGACAAAGCACTCCCAGTTTGCTTAGGCAAACAAGCAGACAAGATCCATGCACTAGCTTTGACACACAGGCACCCCCATAAGTACAGAAAAGCTATTTAAGTCTGGATAAGAGTGCACATTGAAAAGAAAACAATTAAATTGCACTGTCTGTAATTCCTCCTTCAATAATTTTACATGTATTCATATTTATTAGGCAAGGCTTCAAAAGATGCAGGACAAAGTTTGCCATACAAGGACAAAAACTGTTTTCACATGACAGGATATGACTGAATGGTTCCTAAAGTCACAGTTGGAACAATAACAAAAACTATAAAAATGCCATGACATGATTAATTTACAATTCAATATACAATGCAACAGATGGCTAGTTTAATATCTGACTCATGTGATGTACTCACACAAACAGTCTGCAAAAAATCAACACCATTCTTTCAGATTGTGGAGGCTGGAACTTGTGTACCTTCCATCGGGCCCTTGTGTCAAAGTCCTGGGGTAAGAGCCTTTTCCTGTGTGTAGACAAAAAATGAATTGTTCACACTAATTTTTTCAGTTCCATTGCTTGCCTTATTCAGATAACTGTGTGAAACTTCCCAGGTTGAGCACTGATACTTTGTGGTATAATCTTTGACTGCGCTGGAATTTGAAAGTGAATAATTATGAAATACAATGAAACTGTGGGTTACTTACTTGATGAATGCCGAAGATGAAACAGAGTCCAGGGCTGTAGTCCACAAACTAGGGCAGAGATCACTCAGGACCCTTCCATTGCTTTGATCAGGGCCAAGTGCACCTCAGACGCCACTGTGCTGATGTTCTCCCTTGTGGTCCCAGCAACTCAGTACTCTCCTCCTCTCTACCTATTGTTCTCCATCTTTCACATGATCAGGGAGAGACTACTTGGCTGCCAGTCCCTAGAGGGTGGATAAATTGAATGGGGGGGCTTGATTGTTGATTCTTGCAAGGGCGTTCCCACACACACACATACACACACACACACACACACACAGACCACCCCCTTACACACATGTACACACACACACACACACACACACACATTTCTTGTCTTCTCTCCCACCCCACTCTTCCCCTTATCTTATCAGCCTATCAGTTTTTGAGTGCCAGCTATTGTTCAGACATTCAGGGCACGTAACATTTAGTCATGTGTCACCCACCTCTGACCCCACTGTACATACTTACAGACCTCCCTCAGAATGTTAGGGAAATATGATGGTTTGATGTTTAAGGGAAGTCAACGATCCTTACCAGACTTGGCTGCAAAGTTGAACAGAAGAGATGGAAAAGCTGACATCAGAAACTTGGTCATTAAACAGTTGTATATGTTGATCCAGAGCCAAATGCAAACTGTTGAAGAGTGTTTTTTTTTTTAAGAAGATGTAAGAGTATAACTTGTCATTGGTCTGATTTTTGGTTCTGCAATAAATGACCTCTGGTTTTACCTGAACTTTTATTTTACCCATGAAAATAATATTTAGTTTAAACTCAGATTGTCGTTCATTCTTCGATGACAGAAAAGTGTGATTTTGTTGATAAGTCACCATCGGGGGGAGTTAGGATGATTCCAAGGGTCTGACACTGACAGGGGCCACCAGAGGATATTTTAACATTCTAATCAATGTTTAGGGGGGCCAAACGTATTTTCTGTCATAGGGCCCAAAATTTCTAGTGGCACCGTTCACTGTGAATTGCCTTGAAAACCTATTGATTAGAAATCTCTAATATGGTTCTTATATTCTTAGTGGTTCATGGTATTCACAAACATCAGGATCTATGGCATCTAGTTGTGCATCACTGTGTACAAAAGGCACCTCACTGACGCCTCACCACACTTCAGTTACAGCTAGTGGTCACCATCAGCGGGTCCCACACAGTAAACACGTGACACACACTGTCCAAAATAAAAAGAACAAGGGTCAGTGGGTTTTAAGAACAAATCTCTTAGTTAGAATGGTTGGTGAATGATGCCCATTGTGTTCCCTTTCTATTGTCTTCAAATGCTCGAGTGCAAACCGAATATCAGCGCATCAGTATCTGAGGCTGAGCAATCTGAGTGTATAAAAACATGGGCAGGCAATAAATGAACACAAACATGACAAACTCAATGATCATTCCCTTCCCATTCTATTGTCTTTAAAGGCTTGAGTGCAAACAGAATTGAATGGAGATGGGACGGAGAGCAGGTTGAGGTCGTCTGCTCCACTGATCAACAAAATCAAGGCGGAATGTATCTTTACCACACCTACAACGAAACTCGGGAGATGTTCTATCTCACTCCAGTACAGTACAGAAGTACAGTGCCAGACTACCCTTCACTGGCAGGGTGAAGATCACAGGCCTGTTTTCCAAGTTTATTGCCACAATTAGCAACCTAACCACAGAGAACACAGGTGTTTTCTGATGTCAGTACTTGAGGTTTGCCGGGGCAAAACAATATCTAACCAAAAGCAAAGACCGGCCAGTATTGTTGGTTGTCAATAGTAAGAATGTGTGTCTTTTGATCCTTGTAAACTGAGTTATGTGATTTGGTAAATGTTGTCCCCATCATTAGTTTCTCATCATAGTCACAAATGAATGTTTTTCATTGAACAGGTTTGAAGGAGATGTGTCCTACTCAACACACGACCATAGACACAGGGAAGTCCATTCAGATGTCCTTCTTGTCAATCGTGTTTGGTATCACTGCCTTCCTGGTTTTCTAGTATCCATTTGGCTACCTTTTTGGGCGAGCATAGATGCTACGACACCATGCCTTTACGGAACACAAAATAATTATTTACCTAAAATAACAGCTAATCAAACTTACAAGCAAAAAGTTCATTAAGAACAATTTATTAATTATTTACCATGTTCTTGAAGTCACTTTTTATTTTGAATTTGTCTTTCTTTTCAGGCATTTTTGCTTGGCTTTCCTATATGCACATAGTTGAGTTACCAAATTAGAATTATTCTTAGCATCATTCTTATTTTTAAAAAATAGCTTTTTGCCAAACCTATAATTTGCAATACAAGGCACTGGATTACTGCAGTTATTCATTTATCTATTTTTTTTTTATTTTCAAGTATTGTGTTTTAGTGTTCAGCCTCAGTTTTTTGTTTTTAAAGGAAACCAGGCAACATTTTTAGGTTAGTTTATCAGCTTCGTAGTCACTTTGATGATTAAATGGCTCATTCCCTGGTGCAGTTAGAGCATGTGCATTGTGAGAACAGTGCCTCAATGTCAAACAAAACTGAAACTGAATGAAACCAAAATTTATTACCAAGATTATTACCTTGTCAGTCAACATAACTCTATGAAAATGGTCATCGCTGTTTCCTACTCTTTGGTTTCAACATCACATTTCAACAATGTACACTGTTGTTTCAACAATGTACATTTAAAAAAAAAAAAAACTGTAGGGGGAGCTCTGGAGGAACTAAATATTTGGGAAAAAGCATCTCCCAAGTACAAATAAACATACACATTATTACTACACTACTATGCACTGAAGAAACCATGTCAGAAATCAAACAAGTTCTGAAGAAGAGCAGTGATTCCAAACTTTGCATACTAACCTTACAGACACGTATCTCTTCTCCTCACCTCCCACATCCCAGCGTGGTTCTGTTCTCTCTGTGTCTGTGGAGTCGGTGGAGAGTTCCAGCCTTAGCCTAAATCTATAGTTGGATTCCCAGTTGTGGTGTCTTACTAGGAAGGGCCTTGCATCCAATTCACTGCCTTGATAGTAAGGCTTGATACATGACAATGTTGAACGGAAAAGATTACCCTGACTGGGCAATATAATGTTGTTGATTAAGGAAATTATTTGTTGACAAATGCCTGGATACCTGGCACGACGAAGCGAGAAAAGCCTGTGTTTGCATTTCATCTGTAACATCTGTACTGTACTGTTCTGTACCTAACCATTTATCTAACCGTCAAGACAAATAATCATTGGTTTTGTGTTTAGACACAGGGTATCTATTTTGATTAAACATGTTAATTTAATTACAAAACTGTATGCAACTTCTTTAGCAAACTGTGCTCTTAAAAGAAAACACAGCAATGACTCATGGGACTCACTGTTTATACAGCTTCATGCAGCCTGCTCTTGCTTTGGTGAATAATGTAATTAGAAGTTTCAAGCAACTAAACAAGAAGTATGCACAAACAGAGCCAGATTCATTCTGCCTGACTTCTTTTCTATTCGGAGTGGAAGAAGGACAAAGAATGAGAAATTGGTAGCCTGGCAAGCCAGACTGTAACATCCGAATGTATAGTCTGGTTATGGCGGATAGACCGGGCTCAATCCAAGGGGCAGAATAGGCAGTTGTCTTTCAAACTGCCTTTGCAAAATAGGCAGCCTGAAACGCTACCACTAGGGTATGTCTAGGCGACTCTCTACAAGGATAGAGCGATGTGATTAGTCCCACCAAACACCAAACCACAGCTACAGCTATGTCTAGATTTCTAGGCTACATGCTTTAGCTACCGATCCACTATTTGGTCTACCTTGTACCACATTTTCTTTATAAATTGGCAGCCCTCAGTGACCTCAAACAACAGGGCTGAAAATGACCAGAGTTTTCATTTAATTGGTGGGTTTTATGGGTTTGTTTGCCTGGAATCATTTGGATCCGGTGTTGGTTTTGATTAGATTAGATTATGTATAATTTGAAATTTAGATTAGATTAGATTATGAATGTCAATCTAATTAGGACTGTGTTTGGCATATGTATTTTAGTGGCACTGTTGAGAGAGGGGATGACATCTGACCTTTTTTTGTCAGACTTTGTTCTAATGCATAGAATGCTGCAATGAAAGACACAAAGCAGAAAAGTTTGAACTAATTAAGTCCTTGGGCAAAATAACGCTCTGTTTTAAGATCAAAAATCACCATCATCTCTCCACTAGAACAGCTCCTGACCTGCCATCAATAAGTGGAGTGGGATCTTTGCATGAGAGTCACGTTAGCCCATGCTAGCCCATGATTTGTGTGTGTGTGTGTGTGTGTGTGTGTGTGTGTGTGTGTGTGTGTGTGCGTGTGCACGTGTGCGTGCATGCATGCGCGCAACCCCTCTTGAAACTGTTCTTCAGCACATTCGTGAGAAGGAAGTTACACCCACTACAGGAAGACATGGCATGTAACCCTCAGTCGATGAGGCCATGAGCTCTCCCCCTGCACAGCCCAGAGAAGCACAGAGAGGGAGAAAGGCCACTATAAAATCACACACACTTGAGTGAATTATGCAAAACGTCTGGGATGCAAGCACACACACACACATACACACCCTCTAGAAACTATCTAAAGGGATTCATTTGTGCAGCAGGAAAAGTGCACCGAGCTTTAGTGCAAAGAGGTGGTTGAGCAAGGATGCTGCCAGTGCAATTTCTGTATCGAATATAAAGCATACATAAAATAGCTATCGTAGTATAGCAGAAATATGAGCAACACTTATTCCAGACCTGAACTGTAAAGTTAAACACAGAACTATAAAAATAGTTTGTAAAATAGTCAGATCTGTTAATGTTTGGCATGCATGTCCTGCCATTCACAAAGTTCCTCTGAGATGCTGCTGGTTCTGGTTATTGTATAAGCTTGTGCATAAAAGTAAATGGAATATGCTATTTGCAAATATTTTATCTAGCTTGCTGTTGTAATCAAAGGGAATGTCATGCATGAAGGATACAACAGACCACCAATGGGTTAATAGAGTGTATTGAAGGGTATATTACAGCTAACCAACTAACTAAGAAAGCGTCATATAAAATGATAGCAGGGAGTGAGGGAAAGATTTGCACCATCAGACAAGTCATAGAATAATACTGCCTAATTACATAATCAAAATTCTCACAGGGGACAGACTGTTTTCTCTGGAACCACATAGTGCAGGAGTCAAGGGTCCTCCTGGGTCAATGAAAACCAGTGCCTGATTTCACATGTGCTCACCTTGACCTCCTTCCTTCCAGTGTCCTGGACAGACGTAATAAAGCTCTTCCTCCACTGTCTTTAAACCAAACTGGGCAGCGCCCACCAATGCTGCAGCAGGAAGTCTCTTGTTCCTTTGCAATTAGTGGCTTCCCTCAGCCAATCAGTTGCTCTTGCCTCTGGGCCATGAGAAGGCCCCAAAATGCTCAAAATCTGATCCCTTTGAAAATTAGGCACACAGATGGACGGCTGTGCCAGACTTACAGAGGGAGGCGGGTCTGATGCAACCAGAGTTGTAAATCAAATTGGTTCTCCATTCCTGGCAAATCCAACTCAAGGTAGTGGCTGTTTGATTTGGCCAGCCTGATTTAAAACCATATGCAGCACTGATGTGAAAACACTGAACACATGCTGATGTTAATTGATATTAACTACACGTCAACATTAAAACATTGTATTTACGTTTGCAAGTCTCATGTACTTTATGTTTAAGTTTTTGTTTGTTTGTACTTGGCAGACGCTTCTTTACAAAGCGACGTAATAACAACATAACAACATAACATAACATAATGCAACAATAAAAACAAAACCAAAGCATATTATATGATTATATTATTTATAATATACTTTATAATATACTTTTTTAATGTTAATGCACAACTTGCTAAGACTAGAGCATAAAGACTAGAACACAATACTGGAGAATTAATAAATAAAGAAAAGGAAACTACAGTAATCCAATGCCCTATTGCAAATTATAGGTATTATTTCTTTTAAAATAAGAATAATCGTCTAGGTGTAGGTGTCTATATAGCTAGTAGACATTCCAATTTGGTGCCTCAGCTAAACCCATGTCCGTGTTTGATAAGGTAGATACCACCTTTCACAAGCTGAGTTTACCTGTGTTGACATGACAACACTAGATGTGCAACACGTTATGTAAAATGGATCAAATGCAGTTGCAGTACCTGCAGTCAAGGGCTACTAGGGAACAGGGTGGAGGGGGAAGTGGCCTCAGGCGTCAGCCCCGAGACTGTGAGAGAGACTGGGGCTCCTGCAGCAACCCTGGTGCTGACTGGTGCCTGTGACAGACACTCAGTAACATCCTGCTCCAGGAACACACACTGACACACAAACCAAGCCCTTTCCCTTTCAAGAAAATTAACTGAAAATCAGCTACGCTTCTCACACCTCTTGTGACCCAAGAGTGATCCATTTGAGTGACTCAAGAGTGACCCAAGAGTGATCCATTTGAGTGACCCATTTGAGTGACCCAAGAGTGACCCATAAGAGTGACCCATTTGAGTGACTCAAGAGTGACCCATAAGAGTGACCCATTTGAACTGACATGGTGGTGAGGGTGAGATGGAGGAGGAATGAAATAGGATGTCTATTGCACTCTTCACAGTGACAAAAGTCACCACTCAAGGATGTGCAGCTTCAAATGACATTTCAAGTTTATGTTTTACTATCTGGATCATCATATCAAAAACATCTATGTAAGTATATTAAACTTATTAGATAAATATATATATATATAATATTTTTTATAGTGATTGGAGTAGGATCAGCATCTACATTTTTAGGGATTTGATATTTAATCCACAACGTACACTATGCAATATTGTAATAATGCATCACAGACATATTGTCTGTTGAAATGTTTCCCACTGATTTACATGGTACTTCATCAGAGCATTTCATGTGATTTGACAAAATCTCAGAGCTGTGATTTTCAGTCTGCACTTAAATGCCACTTTCAGCTTCTCATAGTTATCATTGTAAGTCGGTCATCATGGCCATTTATGGGGATGAAATGGCCTCATCTGGAGCGAGCAATACTACCCAAACTGACTGAGACTGAGAACTCATATAAGATCATAAAGAACAGGAAACACCACCCAAAGTGTGGACAGTCACCTCGGCTATGGCCCCGATCACTCACCCAGACACAGGCCAACCCAGTGACTGGACTGAATATAGATCTATAAATCAGCCATTCTCTGGTGGAGGGCAGTATGTGGATACAGGGGCCCCCTGCTCAGCAGTTTGTAGCACCAGTGAAGTGTAAGTTTGATGATTAAGACCAAAGACTACAGTGGCAGACAGGTGTCAGAGGTAGTAAATCTACAGCTTCAGAACTGACTATAAGCTCACTTCTGAGTTATGTTTAAAAGACTTTTTCAATGTAATCAAGCCTTCTCTTTAAGATTATGAAGCATTGTAACATTGATGATAACATTTTAAAGACTATCACACAGGCATGGCCAGTCTTGGTCTTAATGTAACGCAGTTAATGCATGAAAAAATAACAGTGCTCTGGATTTTTCTTCTGCAACTTAATAATGTGGTTTTATGCATATTTAGAGGCAATATTATGAAACTCATATGCCTGGCCATTTTGCAACACCCCTAGAGCAGTGCAAGTGAGCACTGCAGGACTGAGCATACTTCTTGTTGTTATCTGTGCTAGACTATAGAATTCCCCTGGTGATGAACTCATTGGAGTTTATTTCTTTTACTGAATAGGAATGATAACTTCCTAGCAAATAATGGATATAATGACAAATCTTTGTTTGTTTTGTGTAGAACCAGTGTTTAAAGTTTTAGAAATGTTTATATATATATATATATATATATTATATCCAGAAATATATATATATATATATGTATATATTCATTTTTGTGTTTGTTTGTTTTTTTTTTCTTCATTTTAATAGCTTGTCAGCTCTTTATTTTAGTAGGTTATTGTATCAAATCTTAGTGTAAATCTGACCAAGTGGTAATATTCCTGTTGTTCTTCAAAGTGCCACTAGATGTCCAGTCCAGTGTTTTGATGAAACACGATTCTGTTTTGTTTTGAGGCATTTTCTTTACATTACTGTAAGTAGAACAGTTTACTTTACCACTTTACAGAATCATCAACAGTATAGTACATCACAACTAAGGACTGCAGTTCTTAAATGAAATGCTTTAATTGGTTTTTCTTTTTATAGTGAGTCCTTCTCTCTATTATTTTAGAAATTGGGTCATTCTCTTCAGAGGAAATGCATTTAAAATTATCCAAAATGTTTTGTAACCTTGCTGTCTTTGCATTCCTCCTGATATGATGGAAATATTACTTGAAAAGTCCTGATGTGTGTTATGTGGTATCCACTAGATGGCAGTAAGCCCTAATGGCAGAGAAGGCGGATTTAAAACAATGGTCGTCAGTTGCGTCTCCAAAAACCCTGCTTGGGGCAGTATGCTTCTGAAAGCCTTGATCATGACAGCTAAAAGACACTGTAATGTGCTTTGGATTAGGCTGTGTGTAGAAGAGGTCTCAGTTAACTTTGGGATTCCATTTCAGACAGGGGATGTAGAAAACTGGGAGATGGGACTGAGAGTGAAGCTTGTTGGAGATATCCTCTTACATCCATGTTCCAAGATTGGGGAGTGGGACAAGTAATATTGAAGCAAAGGAGGAAAATGATTCCCAGTCTCCTCACCATATATGTCAATAATGTGCCTGATATTCCTTTTTGATCAATTGGCATGTTGCTCCATATCAAAAAGAATGGAGAGAATCTGAGAGTCAGTCAGTCAACACATTTGATCAGTAAGATCAGCAAATCTTAGAACCTCACTGGACAGTTATCTTCCCAGCCTTGAGCCCTGTGAGGATGAACAAGAAGGATCCACTGAACCAAGTGGAACAAATGGCTTTGACTTTTTCAGGGAGAATATCAATGACAGTTGTCTACACCTTTGTGCAAAATTGCTCACTGCTGTGATGTGTAATGATGTAATGCAATGTCCCTCTCAAAACCACTTTGCCAGCCCTCTACATAGACATTAGTCCTCTGCAGGACAATTTCAGTTTGATGAGTTTAGCCCACCAAGACTTACTAGGCAGACTTACTAAATAGCTCATAGCCTCTGCAAATGGTTTCCATCCCCCTGGAGAGAGAAAAAAATAATATTCTATATTAGGTTAGGTTAGGTCTGGTCGAACTATTTAGCGATTTCTGATTGGATGAGACACATTCTATGCATCACTGGGAGTGAGGATATCCCACAATATACCATGGGTGACTCTTCACAAAGGATTTCCAGAATTAACTTCACTCATACTTGTGTTATATTGCTTAAATACACTACCTTAACATGGTACATAATGCTACAGAAAAATAAAAAAGGACACATACGCTCACTGAGTTCCTCTGTGTATTCAGAAAGAGGCATCCTCTCCATCCTAACAGTAGCCTATTGTTGATGGACAGATGCTGACAGCATTTTCTTATCAAAACTCCAGAAATTTGGTCTTCTCATTTTCTAATAACTGTTTAAGTCTAAAGATGTTTGTTAAAAAGAGGTGATGATGTTTTTCCCAAACCAGCAATTGACAACCATTGCACTCTTTCCAATTAAATATATGGTTTGCATGTTTTGTTTTGTAAGACTCTAGTTTTATTTTGGTTTTACAAAGTGCCCCAGGTTTTCTGGAGATTTGTGGAGATATGTATCTTTGCCTGTGACCCTTTTCTCCTTCTTTTCCCTTCTAGTCTCACCTTTAACTCTGTTCTCTGGTTTCTTTATTTCAATCGCATGAAAACTGTCAATGTAAACTTTTCTTTTCAACTCATGACCTTGGAAGAAAATAATTTACTTTTAAGCAGTCCCTGACTTTAAAAGCTTATAGTGCTATCCAAGGTCCTGAAAACAACATTTATTGTGTTCTGGAGATGGGGAGGTGTAGCCTTTTGGTTTTTTGCATAACTACTAAATCAGTACTGGTATATTATTGACCACATCAGCTGTGAAGCTTTTTGTTTAGCAACCCCTACTTTGTAATTCCTTTAGGGATGCAGCATGTCCCCTAAGAGCCCTAAATTCAATTTATGGTCAGTTGCAATTCTTAGCCTTTAGATGGCAGTAAAGTATAATCCATTAGGCCTCGCTTTTCAGAAAGTTGACATTTTCAATCATATCACCTCTTACAGTTTAATGGCATTTTTCTTAATTATGAACATTATCCGTTGTCTGGAGCTTATGTCTAAAGCCATATTTAACAATAGCATAAATGCTAGAAAGCGGTTGGGTTGCGTGGTTGCCCATTTATTTAGAATGCGGTCGGCTTCGTGCCTTTACGCATGAGAACTCAATGCCAGTGCATACCACTGGGTCATTAGTCCCTCTCTTCCCTCTGCATCCTCCTCTTCATATTTCTGGGGTGGTCTTGAATGACAGTGTGTGACGTCAGAAGGTGCACTAGTTGGGGACATACGAATACCTTCAACCAAGTGGACAACACGCGTTTACTAGCACTGAAAGTGGTCTGCACTTGCAAGCTGAGAAGAACCAACACTTTAGCTGCTTGGGAACCATGGAAACTGTAGTCGTCAGCGTCATTTTGCTCACGTTTACACTGGAAGTCGCAGAATGTAGTGGAAATGGGATTAAAATGCAAGATAGTGCCTGTCCTTTGCGTTGTAATTGTGAGAGCGACGACATACTCCAACGAGTTGATTGCGCCTACCTTGGGCTCACAGTTCTACCCACCAACCTGAGTGTGTTTACCTCCTTCCTGTAAGTATTCTGTATGATCACATCGACAGAAATCAGGTCAGTATTGTGTTGTGAAAGCCAATAAGTAATATGTTCCGTAATGTGGTTATGGTTGTGATTTACTGAAATATAAAGCAATACAAGACGTGTTGATAATGTAAACACACTATAAAATGTAATAAAATGGCAGCTTTACATCTGCAATTAACAGGTTGGTTTTTGTTCTGCTAATAGAATTCCTGAACCTGAATGAACGCTAAAATAACAAGCACCACAGGACAAACGATCTTGCCGTGAGTTGTGCACCTTGTGCCCAAGAGTGTAGGCTATGTTTGTCTTTGCGGCAAGGATAGGAAATGAGAAAAGTACATAAACATTTTTTTGCTAGTGTAATTTCCTACTGAGACAGAATTCCCAATATTTCACATGCTTTCAGGGACAATTTGGCCTAGTGATTGACAACCTACTGTTGCCTATACAGAGAAAGTGTGCATCTCTGCAAATTCATGTGTAGCCTATCAGTGACAAAAAGAAACATTGCGGAACTCGGGACCACAAGGGCTTTCTGCAAACGCAGACTTGAACTCCTCTCTAATAGTCTGTCTAACTGGACAACAAGCTGAAAAATCACATATTTATCCATTTCAGAAACGGTGTTCGGCAGGTCTTCCATTTATAAGTCTTTCTGACATCAAACAGCACTAAAGATCATTAGTCATCTGTACCCGACAGCCAAAGCGATTTGGAGTTAACTGACTGTGTGGCTATCAGCAGAACGCATCAGGCACTCTTTGACTTGAATGTTTTGATTGCAGGTTTTCACTTGCTGCAGCACACCTGGCCCAAAGGGGCATCACCTGGAGAAATGCAGGATTGTTTGTGTTTACAGTGTCCATTGTGTCCAGTCACATAAACAATGTAGTCCACCTGTCGAACAGCGTGCGCAAACCTGCCTTTTCTGCCGGCACATTCAAACGAGACTTCTCATTTAACACCCTTGTAAATACCGGTAGTGATAATAATATCGAAGGTACAGTAAGGTGTGCAAATCGTGAAGGCCGTTTAATCAAGGATCATATTGTTAGGGGAAAGAACACAAACACTCTTTTCTACTTTTATAAAAATTTTTCCCCCTCAAAATCACTAGCAAACAGGTGACATGACGTTGACTATCAAGTTTCCGCGGCCCCTCTATTCGGGATGTTTAGTTAATGCAAAGCGGCACTACGCAAGCACGAGTGAATTCATTTATTTAATGGACTGTAAGTCCCCGCAGGTGGTCACACGGATCTAGTGAGTCGATGAATACTAAAGAAACAGCGCACGCTTTCCCCTCCATCTATTCCCCCTTTGGTGAGATTAATGGAGGCATGGTTTAAACAGTCCACTCAAGAGCCACTCACTGGGCTTAGCTGACAGCTTTGACAAAGGGCCAGCTCAGGGAGCAATGGGGGTTTTCTTTTTATCCCTAAAAAAACTCTTCTGAGCTTTTCTCCTGCTACCTAATTGGTGAGAACAAAGCAAAATCACTTTTTATTTATTCATTGTGCCATTCAATCATGTAACTTAATAAATTGTCCCTATCATTTAGTGGAGAAAGTAGACCAGATTTGACACTTAAGGCAGGCACCAAGTTTTTCAACATTATAACCCTTTTCATGGAAAAAAAATCAAGGTATGGTAAAATAAGCTCTAATGAAGTGATGAAGTAACCACAAAATGTAACCACATGCCAAGTGACTTCATGTCTGTAGCTGATGTTTTGATTTTCAAACATAAACAAATGTAGGTGTGATATTTATTGGTTGGGGGGGGAGTGTAGATTTCCATCTCGTTAAGTTAATCAGAGGAAAAGGAACCTCTCTGGTTCTCAAGGCTTTCTTTGTGCTCTTTTTCCTGGTTGTGCCCCATGTCCTTAGCTCTCACATGTTTGGATAGTAGAGTTGAGGAAAGGGTGCCGAACATACAGTACATGATCATGAAAGGACGCCTTTTAACTCTTTCCTGTCCAGGGGCCGCTGAGTGAAATCCTTGGGATTTCCTAAGGAAATACTACAGATTCCTGAGATTTGTGCCAAGCAAATGGTTAAACCGAAGGGCCAAGCACAGGGGGGTCTTTGTGAGGGGTTTTAGAGGGAAAGAAATGAATTGGAGAGGGAGAAAGAGAGAGAGAGAGAGAGAGTGGCACCCAGGACCCCTTGCCCCTGTTCCCACTTGTCACTTCAGTCCCCGGCCTCAGCGGATGTGGAGTGGAATGCTGTAGGTGTCACAGCAGGTTTGTCACTAGAGCTGCATTGACTCGCCGCATTACAAGGCTTCATGGGTGCAGCTTCACAGGATAGCTTAAGTGTCAGCAATGTTGTCATGTGCTGCAACTCATTTTGAAAAGATAAACCTGGGATCCATAAAATAACTCAGGGAAGTTATTACTTGTGCAAAACAGTGGGTTTTGCATGTCAATATCACTTTTTTCCATTCAGTGAATACACTGGCTGAATTTTATACACCCCCTATGAGTGTTTGCTACATGGTAGACTCCAGCCTGCACTGTACAGCTTAGGCATGACAGGTGGGCTCAGATGCAGGTGCTTTATCTTAACTGAATGTGATGCCAGTAAGGAGTTTCCATGCTGGACCAGTGCTTCCATGGTATGCTGTTCAGGCTTCATGTTTCAAACGAGGGACCACCTGTTGCATTATCGCCCGGGCTGATCGACTGGCCGTTCGGAGTACACAGCCATTCAAATTCAAATGGCGCCGCTTTTAAGCATCGTGTTGCACCTCGCCTCAATAAGGCCCACCTCCCCTCTCAGCTCATTAGGTGCATTTGGAGGGAGCCTTTGTGTGGCTAACTGCAAATATCAAATGACACACCAATGACCAGCCATACATCAGTACCTGAAGTGACACAACAAGTGTTTTGTGGTTTTGGCTTTGAGCGGTTTCTGTGATATTAGAATATCTTAGTAATATATCACGTGAACATAACTATGGTGGGACACAGTGGAGAACCGAGAGGGTTAACAGACTCAATGCTGATGAGTGAGGGGCAGCAGGTTGCATGCCTCACATCAAAACACCTTGCTAATCTCCAGCCCAGCTATGTAATGTTAAGGACGACGCAGACAGGACTAGTCGCTTTGATCAGCTCCCCACAGTGCCGCCGATGTGCTATCAGAACCAAGCAGTATTATCATCGCCACCAAATCCCTCCTCACGCCTCACAACTGTGCCACGGATTTGGAAATGTGGCCACAGCCAGTGTGCACTCCTGAGCACCAATTTCTTCACACACACACACACACACACACAAACACACACACACAGAGCATACAATTATTTACGTCACTGTCACATCATCATTTTCCCTGTCCTCAGCTGTCTAGGGTCCACATCTTCAGGCAGACCTTCTTCTGAAATAATGGAAATACTATTGAAGGAAATAACAAGTTGTGCCCAAACCATGTAACTGGAAATTATTGGCTCATTATTTCCATATTACACTGGGTAACGCTTATAGTCACTGTTTCCATTCTCATCAAGTGAAGACACAACACCAGAGCTAAACAGCTCTGTATATGGTTTCTAAATTCAGTATGGGTAAGATTGTTATTGTGGTAATGTGGTATTCAGTGCACTGAGTAGGTCAAGGCAAAGCACTGATATATACAAATATAATGGAACCTATACAGCATAACGCCTAATAATATTGATGTTTGTGATACTGAGGGTTTAAGATGTCTTGAATCAGTGAATATTATCTGGTCACTGTCATTTTAAAGGTTATTAGAAATACAGAAGTGTACATTCTTGTCAGTATACACATGCATGCACTTACATGCACATGTATACACAGATACACACATTCACGGATGCATAAACACAGAGTGCATAGAAAGGAACTCCAGAAAACATTGCTCCACTAGGATTGAATTTCAATGAGACGACCGTTCACCCTGGCCGGACCAGAGTTGTTTTGCTCCCTCTCTCTCTCTCTCTCTCTCCCTCCTCTCCCTCTCTCTCCCTCCACGTCCACCCCAACATCCATCCCCCATACCAGGAAGTCAGACTTTACAATGTTCGGAATGAACAGCTGGATAGCACAGTTGTGGCTTGTCATATTAACAACACGCTCTCTATGTTCACCCTGCAGGGATCTCAGCATGAACAACCTCAGCACTCTGCCCGCTAGTGCCCTTTCCAACCTGCACTTCCTGCAAGAGCTGTGAGTATAGCGCATCCATGCCATCAGTGCAGGCCCCCATCTATGGAACCTGAGCCAAGGATCCATGGCATCCAAGCCAGTGTTTGGGTGCAACAGTGTTACTCTGTTGGGAGATTGCGTGTTAGCAGACTACAGGCACCACTTAATTTGTCGCCAGCAACCACTATGAGGGGGTCCGAGAAGTAATATAAGTGCTGTCATGTGAATGTGCCGCATTACCAATGTAATGTAATCTGTGGTAGCTTCCCCACCAAGTGCTTGTGGCAAATGTCAGCGAAATTGCAGTCATTTAAGCCTGTTAATTGCACCACGAGATCCACATTTCATCATTGAACACATGCCAGTGCCATTCAGCAACATGTGCCAAGATACACTGCTCTTTGCGGCGTCAATTGACACCCAGTCAACCAAGTGTCAAATGACATGCATGACCATTCCTGGACCTGCCTCTTTGGGAGGAATGTCTCCACATTTTCTCGTCTGTCAACACCCTGGAGCACACTTCCGATGGATCAATTACTGCCCAAGTGGCCTCTGCATTTTAAGTTTGAGGGGTGGGAGGTCACAAAATATAACCCTGGATTGTCATTCGCTGCAACGAAATGCGAGCAAAATGTCATTTCACTTTCATTGTCACTTTGTCATTTCTGCCCATAAACTTGTCATTTTAAGATTCAAAATGCCATAACAGAGACAAAGGCACTGTCATTCAGCCTAGTGTTTGCTTTGCAGGTCAATCTCTTCAAAAATGTCCATTACCTCCTATTTTGCTGTCACTTGTAGCAGTGACTTGTAGCCCTGCAGTAATACCTTCTCTATGTCCCCCCGCAGAAGGCTGGCTGGAAACGGACTCACCCACATCCCCCGAGGAGCTTTCTCAGGTCTCTTCAGTCTCAGAGTGCTGTGAGTATGAGTTTACAACATCACCACCTGCCTCCCTGCCTGTCTGCTTAATCAAAACAATGCTGGTGTGTGAGAAAGCATCATCCGTTTGCTGACAAACACTTTCTAATGCTGAGGAATCAGTACCAGCTCTTAGGTATGTATTTACATAAACGTCTCAGCCTGTCGAGAACACAGAGGTGCAACTCAGCACTGACTTGCCAAAATCATGGTCATTGTAGTCAGAAAAAAATCCATTTGTGTATACCATTTGTGAGGAGACGAGAGGAAGGGCCAAGGAAAAAGTGAGCACACCCCCCCCCCCAAACAGCCTGCCTGGAAGCCCAGGGTGAGCGGTTTGACAAGCAGAAGCCAGCGAGAACGAAGCATAATGAGACTGACACTTGGGCTCAGAGAATTCAACTGAAGTGTCTCTATACGTTACGCTGGGGCAGCTTGAGTGATTGGACCCATGCTGAAATGGCATGGACTAACCGCAGTGACACTAGTGAGGGCCTCCACACACACACACGCACACACACACACACACACTTGGAGGGAGGTAACAAAGGCCCTGTGCTTGCTCCCCAGCCTGCTGGCTCTAACAACTCCTGTGTCTGGCCTGCAACAGAGTATTTGTGTAACATGTGACATGCAAACTGCCAAAAATTACTGCTTAACTAGTATGATTTTCTTGAATTCAGAATATCAATCTTGTTATATCTTATTTTAAGATGTATTTAGTTATTGAAGCAGAGTTGTAGGAGAATATTTTGCTTGTTTCAATATTATTTATCTTGAGTTCATTTACTTAGATAGCACATCTAGTTATAAGTAGAGCTGATCTTAAAACAAGCTACATTGTTGAGAGAGAAGTATTCTGACCTGATGCCAGTTAGAGAAAGAAGATTATTTGACTTTTTTCAAGTAATTTTATCTAATTACAAAACCCTATAATAATTTGCTATTGGATCAAGACTGGCACTTGAAATTGAAAATTACTTGTTAATACATGTGCAAGCAACAATATGGGAGCCAACAGTGTAGCTGGACAAAGTTACCATAGAAGCATCATGGTTCTTGTTCAATGGCAATATGGCATATGCTCACACCAAGTTTTGTGGCAGTCGACCACAGACTGGCTGAAATCTGTGACTTTGCTACAATTTTTAAGTGGTTTGTGCCAGTGTTTCCATGCATCAAAAAGGCAATAGGTATTTTGTGAGAGGCTGTTGTCATGAAAAATGGACAATGGACACTTTTTTTTTAATTGAACACAGATGTTACTGCTAGGACAAAATTGTCACAAATGTCCATGGATCATCCCTGGTAAAACAATACCTCATTTTTGAAAATTGGTTATGTTCATGGATGCAATTCCAGTTTTGATCCACTGGTAGTACTACAGCTCTTGACTACCAGACTACAGACTGAAACTTGGAGTGTGACAATATGACACAGAACATCTGACTTGTATTTATTTATTTATGCATTTAGCAGACGCTTTTATCCAAAGCGACTTACATTTTTGTCAACTATCAATTGTTCAGGGCCAGTCTCCCCTAGAGTAACTTATGGTTACGTGCCTTGCTCAGGGGCACAACGGTGGCAGCTGGGATTCAAACCCACAACTTTTCAGGTTACTTGCACGCTAGCCAGGTTCCTTAACCACTACACTACCACTGCCTTGACTTCAAAGCATATTTCAAACTCTCTGCTCTTACAATTAAATGTAAGTTGCTCTGGTGCACTAAGGTAAGTTGATCATCTCATTAATCTGAAGCTAAGCAGAAGACAGGCTGACCAGAGATTGGAGGGGAGACCTAGCCTGACAAAGCAGACTAAAACATCTGAATGTGCTGTCTGACCACAACTGATAGACCAAGCGCAATCCGTGGGGTGGAATGTGGTTGTCTTTCAAACTGGGTAGTGCACCAACCAATCAGAGCTTTGTCAGAAAATACGTCAGCAAATACTTTGAAACTAATGACATCAGTACCTTTTTCTATTCAACTTTCAAAGAAAAGCCCAAGTCTAACTCCAAAGTCAGTGCTAAAGCCGATTCAAATGACCGCTATTCCTTGGCCACAAGATAGAGTGTTGTGATTGGTTTTACCAAGTCTGTGTAAGACCAATGGTAGACCTACTAAAGCTCCAATGGTGTGTGGCTAGACTTACCCGCTGAGCAAAACTATCTGCTACCACAAGGGCGCGTCTAGATTTCTAGGCTAGAAGAGACCACTAGGACTGACATTTTGTAAAAAATATGTTAAAGCGATATTTTCTTGTTCCATTAGCAGATAATTTTTCTTATGATGTCACTTTCTTATTGTAATAAGCCTTATCTTCTATTTTTTGGAAAGGCACTTTTTACAATGCAGTGTGTGAAGTATGAATTATGCCAGACTTCACTACACTGACTTGTTTACTACTGTGTCATAACATTTTGACAAACAAAAAGATGATGAAATCTAAGCATATTTTAAGGAGACATTAAAGTCATAAGTGGGAATGTCAATAGAAAACCCAACAAAGAAGATTCATGTAATACTAGAAATGATAAGAATTATGCTGGCAATTTTTTTGTGAGCCCAACATATACAGTAGTATTAAATTAGTATTGTGAAAGTGAAAGGGAATTTTTTCTCTGTTTGTGGTGAACAGATTTACAAACTATTGCCTTCATCAGCTATGAGGTTTACTTTAGCTTTAGCTCACTTTAACTTTAAGCTCAGCTGCTGTGTTCAAGCTTCAGACACTTGTGCATGTTTTGTTCTTGGAATGTATTTTAATAATGGGATCCAAGCTATTTCATATCATTATACAGTCAATTACTTGAGAGAAAAATATTGGGTCCACTCATGTAAACATTATGTTCCTGTATGCAACACGACTAATTGGGACCTCCCATGTTGGAATGCTGTTAAACAAAGAAACAAACAAACTAGCTAACACATGCATGAAGTCATTATGTGATATTTACAGAAATACATGTTTGTGCATCTGAATCAAGCTGCCATTATCTGATTGGTCATTAGGAATACACAACCAATATCAGTCTAAAAGTATGACATTTTTCTATTGTTAGCAAGAAATTGTTGGAAAATCTTTATCATAGATAAAATGGAAAGTGTCTCTATTGAAAGTGTGTATTCATCATTGATGGGGTTTTTTTTTGTTTCCATGAAGAATGTTACAGAACAATCGACTGACTCAGATCCCAAGTGAAGCTCTCCAGGGTCTCCGAAACCTGCAGTCACTGTGAGTAAAAGAAACTGCTGAACAGGGCAAGTGTATTTGTGTTGAGAATTCCTTAATTTAAACCATTATCTTCTCAATGCAAAGCAGAGGAAGAGGAATATGTCCTCAAATCCTGAATATGGCTGAAATTGTCTCAGCTGTTTAATGATAGTGAGAGAACAAGGTCCTTGATCCCATGATGGATGCCTTCTTGGAAAAGAACATGACTATGAACTATGGACTTTGTCTTTTGAGTGTTAAGGTGTAAGCCTTGAAGACCACAGATGACATTCCATGTGATATCATAAAGATATTCCACTCATGGTGTAATGCTTGTCTGAAATTTCAGGTTTATTTCAGCTTTGTTTATCCATTTACATTTTAATACTTCTCCTGAAGCCCATTACATACTCCAAAGCAGAGACAGCACACCACAAACTAAATATTCTATGCACGCTTTATAAACGTGGGATGACACCAAACATCATCTTCTCTTCACGACACCACACACACGCACACATATACACACACAGCCATTCATGCTTGCACACACGCGTGCCCCATCGTTCGCCTCAGCCATCCATCCATCCATCCATCAAGTGAAGTGAAACGTCCAGAATGCATCCCCTCTCCCAAATGACACACAGCCCCTGACCATCTCCTGACCTTGTTTACCGCTGATTTCACATAATCAACAGAGCCAATCAGCCGCGTGTTTGATGTTGTGTGCGGAGCGCGGCCGGACCACATGCGCGACCCAAGATAAACAGTGATCACCGCTGTTTATGAGCACTCATCATTCGGAGGGCCTGCCCGTCAGGCGCGGCCCCGGCGACGGCTGCGGCGGCCGCTGCCAGCTCTGCTTGTCAGACGGGCTTTGTCCCTGCAGCAAATGTCAACACCAGAGAGGAAGGAAATTACTACCATGCTGCAGAGGAATGCACAGACCTCCCTGCTTGAGGATACGTCCTCTGTCAGGCTAGAAAAAAAGAGATAGAGGGCTGTGAAAGAGGCAGAGGTGCAGAAGAAGGGGGAAAGTTTTCCAAAAGACCAGTTACAAAAGCAGTCAGCTATGTCTGGCTAGCTAAGTGTTCTGAAGGAGGAAATGTTTAGTCATTATTCCAGGATTCTGTGACTTTTCAGGGCCATTTAAAGTTACTTTAGCATACCTGACAGTGACAGCTTGGTTAATGACTCAGTGTGGTTTCAGTATACTTAGGCATCAGGTCAAAATTGACCCTTATATAGTTGATGAAGATTAAAAAAAGATTAGCCCAGATAGTCTCTTGAGAACTAATTTGAGAACTTAAGAGCCTCTCAGTAAAGCTGATATGATAGCTGTGTGTCTCCCTTTGTGCCAGACGCCTGGATGCCAACCACATCAGTGTGGTGCCACCTGGCTGCTTTGAGGGGCTGACCGCTCTGCGACACCTGTGGCTGGACGATAACATGCTGACCCACGTGCCTATCCAAGCCCTGGCCAGCCTCACGGCCCTGCAGGCAGTGACCTTTGCCCTCAATCGAATCAGTCACATACCAGACTACGCCTTTGCCAACCTCTCAAGTTTGGTAGTTCTGTGAGTATAGCTGCTGATGAGTCTTTTGCTTCTCAAAGAGTCGGGAATAAGCCTTTGGAGTGATCCCTGACTAGTACTGCAGTGCAATAGGCCACTGAGTGGAGGTACTAGGTTAGTGTAACATGTTGCATGATGCTGTTGAAGTGGCTTCAAATGTGGGCTTGTCAATGAAACATGTATAATGCAAGGTTTATGGGGTGTGTGGTGTAGATGTGCATTTTTTAATTGTAGCCTTTTTCTTTCAGGCACCTCCATAATAATCAGATCAGCTCACTGGGTGAGAAGTGCTTTGATGGGCTGCATAGTCTTGAAACATTGTAAGTTTATTATTTTGTTAAACTAACAAGTAATGATTTGCAGTGATATTTAGCAAGTAATATTTCATGAAGTTTAAATTACCATTGAGTAAAACAATACAAAACAATGACCCATTGTATTTAATAGTAGAATTTGTTTGTAATGTCCCTTTAATTATTCAAGTTTGTTCAAGAAGTTTGCCATTTGCAGTAACTTTATTTTTTAATATTACTATGTTTAGATCAAATTAATTCAACAAAATCAACCGGCATCCTATCCCCATGGCTTCACCAGATTCTCAGAAAAGAGTTTTAGTTGGGTTATTTTCTGTGTACAACAGCTTGAAGAGATGGCGATAAATAAAACATCACCAGCTGCATATACAGGTGTTAGACCTGACGGAAGTTTGAGGAGAATAAGAGTCTGCAGAGATGTGTAAATAAGCCGTTTGCTTAAACAAGACATAACTCAATTTATTCTCAACAAGCTGTCCTGTACATGCAAAGAGCATTACTCTCCCTACCACCACCATCACCACTAACACACACACAAAAACATAACCCTTTGGAGCGCTGGCTTTAACATTGATCAGTTTATTATTTATTGCATGTCCCTTGTGATTTGTTGGTCCCTTGTGGTTTGACCCATTAACAAGAATGACAACTTGATCATCTCTCATGGTTTCCACCAATACGTGGTCCAGCAAACTGCAAACTCGAATGCTTTTGTTTTTTTCATGATTGATCTTTAAGCTACTGAAACTGATGCGGAGTGACTCTGAGAGAAACACTCACTCACCCCCACCGGCATCTCGGTGTGTGGTCAACACCTTAAAACAATTAGCGCTGCACGTTTGCCTGGTGTTCACATGCTACACATCTAAACAGCCCGCAGAGCTCGGTTATTCCGTAGTGATTTCTCCGAAAAGTCGTCATATGTGATGAAACGCCCTGTACCAATTTCTTCTATTTCTTTACCTCTTTTTTCCGGCTAGCCTAATTATATTTGCTGGCTGTGTCTAGGTCGCAGTGATGCCACCTCTGTGGTATTTTTACAGCGTGTGGGAACTCATTCCGTCAGTGTAGATGCCGGGAAGTTTGAATCGCTAGACAAGCAGACCAGCTGAACCCCAGTGCAGAGCCACCTGCACCCCGGCAGCAGTCCAGCAACCATGACTTAGGAGCCCCGGAGAGAGGGCTTCGTTCATGGGAATGATTAACTCTTCTGCACGGCAGTGAGAGACAAACACGACATATTAATAGCGTTCACTCATCCCCATTCAGGATGTGCTATTCAATCATTTCAACATGGGAAGACACGCGTATCCCTCGTTAATGACGGGCAATGCTGACCCTGTTGACTTTCTGTTTACCACCAGATGTCTGTCCGTGATGCGCACATGTGTATGTTCAGAGGTCACCTACGCATAGAACAGGCATAGGCTACTTTATCGAAACGTACAGCCCTTCTGTCTTTCCTTCTGGACATAAAGTATCTATCTATATGGGAAGGGAAAACACATTATTTTTATGACTGTAAATGTGGATGTAGGCAAGGTGCTGCTGTGATTAATTGCTTTCTGACTGTACGCATACATTCTTACATGTAGACCTATGGTTTGCTGGGAAAGTAGGTGTGAGGAAGTGTTTCGGTTTCACCCTCAATTTGACCTTCCGTTGCAAGGCACAGACCTTACAGCAGCGAGCTTGACAGGGAAACAGCTAAGGACGTGAATTCTGGCGGTCCCCATCACGTCCCACTTAATCATTGTCAGGCAATCTCACGGTACCCAGTGTTTACTAACAGGAAGCCTGGCCGAGAGACACAGTGTTAAGAGCAAGGGCTTCAGTGAGGGAGCTGGATGCAAATGGTTGTTTAGTCTCCTCTCCCATTTGTTTTGATGTGCTTGGACAAAAGGTATCATGGTTCTCACTTTACATGCATCTGCTTTCAATACTTAAGCACTGGACTTAAGTTAGAAGTCAAGTCATAAGCTGTCGACTTACTTCACAAAAATCTGATCCTGCAGTTTTTAAAAAGCAACTTTTCCATACTTTTGGTGCACTGGCATTGAGTTGTCGTGAACTACATGTAGTTGAATTGTTTATCCACATTTAATCACTTGATAATATTTAACCATAGTGATTAAAGAAATGAAAAGCTTTAGTGAAACTACAAACTGCGCTGGGCTATATAAGGATATTTTTTATTTCTATTTTGCCCTTTGTTTCTCTACCAGTTTTAGGTGGCTTTTGTAAATTTAACGTTTTCATATGGTAGTGTTGAAAGTGCTTTCAAATAGCTCCTCCAACAATTTAATGAGTATGCTTATTAGGTATTATTGTTAGGCAATATATGCAGAAGTACACTGTTATATAATAACGTTTTTTTGTCTTGTCACAGGGATCTCAACTACAATAATTTGAGTGAGTTCCCCACTGCGATCAGAGCACTTACTAATCTCAAAGAGCTGTGAGTAACATGTTTTTTGACAGCCAAAAGCCACAGCTGCCATATATACTTTTGGCTTATACACTTTGGAGAGCCCTTAGCTTATGTTTCTTAACCACTTTCTCATACAGGGCATTCCACAGCAACAACATTCAGTCCATCCCTGAACATGCCTTCATCGGGAACCCTTCTCTCCTTGCAATGTGAGTAATTACTGAGTTGTTACTGAATTAGGAACACTGACTAATTAGCTGGGCAGAGTCTGAGTTCTGTCGGAGTTCTGTTCAGAGCTTGCCACTATGTGACATAAAGGGATAATCCTTTGGTAATTCTTTTTTGCCACATTTCACCTTTTGTTTACCTTAAGCTATCACTGAAAAATGTGTTATTCATAGGCTGTGGAACATTTGTCATCAATGAGCTTTCTGTGATTTCTGTGTTATTTGTAACAGATTCTTCTACAACAACCCTATAAAATTTGTCGGTAAGACAGCCTTCCAGACTCTTCCCGAGCTAAGAACCCTGTAAGTGTCTCAGTGGACAAACCCCTGTTTATGTTGCTTATGTCTCCCTACAAACAGTGATTGTATGTTTACGTTGTCCTTGTGTCATTAGGTCTCTCAATGGAGCCACAGAGCTTTCTGAGTTTCCAAATCTTACGGGCACACATAATCTGGAGAGTCTGTAAGTCCTGTCTGCTTTCTGCATAGCCTCTCATCCTAAATATGGTTATTTGTACTATATAAACATTAGACCATAAAATTACAGTGAGCTAAATTCAAGACCACGTGTACAGTAGAGCATGAAACTTCAAAGTTCTCCAGCACAGCCTGCCGCACAGACAAGGTTGTGCAAAGTTCTCCAGCACAGCCTGCCGCACAGACAAGGTTGTGCAAACTGTTCACATAATGCTTAAATTCCATTGGGAATTTAATCTCAGATAATGAGCAACTCATTGTCAATTCAGCACAATTAAGGAAAAATGCAATTAGCTACATTGAAATAACACTTTGTGGTGGGGGTAATTGCCACTTCACAACACAGCTATAATATTTTTTTTAATTATCATGCACATTTACTGTCAATGTGTCTATATGTTCAGCTTGGTTAAAATATCAGTTGAATTCTGCTATTGACAGCTAACAGTAATTCATTGACTGAATACCTTATAGACCTCAAAGACTTTATTCCTGTGACATAATATGTTTTTTTTCCACCACATCCTAATACACTTTAATCCTGTGACATGATATGCCATCTATCCATAGGGCTGTCACTGGAGCAAGTATTAAATCTCTACCCAGTTCTTTCTGTGAGATGTTACCCAACCTCCTTGTACTGTAAGTCCCTTTTCCTGGTGCTGAATGTTCTCTTCAATGTAGCTACAGGCTGTCAGTTGTAAGATGATTAAAATGTTGCCAGCAAATCTCACTGCTAACCTTTATAGATGTGCATGTTCGATATGTTTTTTTTTCTCCCAGGGATCTGTCATACAATCAGATCCAGCACCTCCCTAGCTTTAGTCGCTGCGGAAGGATCCAGAAAATGTAAGTAAAACATCAGAGATACCCCATAGACCTGCCCTCAGCGGAAATCCCTTGATTTATTTTCTTGTGCATGCCTTCAATTGGGCAGTTGAGAATGCTGCTGATAATGGTGTTGAACTGCAGTGTCCAGAATAAAGTGTTTCTTTAACTTTGGTCTCTGTTTTTCTCAGTGATATGAACCACAATGAAATCCAGGAAGTGCTAGCAGACACATTCCAGGACCTATCAATGCTCAGATCTTTGTGAGTAACAGGAGTAGGGGTCCCCCATTGTGAAATATCATGAACTTAAGGCCAACAAGCTACAATTCCCTAACCTCCACAGTGGCAAGTTTTAATAAGCATGCTGCTCGGAGGGCTGTAAAGGGAAAAAGCAGGAAGGCCTGAGCAGCATGGGAACACTGCAATAAGTCTTTTTAATTGGCAGCATATTTCCATATCTACTGGAATTCAGTCCCAATTAATAAGACTTATGGCTGCTTTAATAGGAATTTACAACCAATTATAAGAAAAAAAGACTTGCCACTGCACTACTTTGCATTACGATGTCTGTTTCTTGGTTTGTGCCTCAGACGGTGTCAGAACTTCTTTTTCTCTCACTTGTTTTCTCTTTGTCTTTCTTTGTCTCTCTGTCTCCGTCTGTTGCCCAGGGACCTGGCATGGAATAAGTTGCACTCGGTGGACCCGCTGGCTTTTTCCTATCTGCCATCGTTAATCAAACTGTAAGGGCCGTGTTTACTCTCCTTTTGTTCTCTGTGGGGCCCCCGCAGAGCCTCACACACCTCTCTGTGCCAGTATTAATATGCCCTCTGTGTGTCTGTGTACGTGAGTTTGTGTGTCTGTGTGTGTGTGTGCGTGTTTGTGTAAGAAATCTGAGTAGATCAACTCCACTCGGTGTTAACAACAGCAACAAATAACTTAGCTTCTCACTCCTTGTCCTCCTCCTCCTTCGTAGAGACCTGACCTCCAACGACCTTTCCTTTCTGCCTGAGCTGGGTCTGCCTGGGCTCACACACTTGAGGCTTGCGGGCAACGAGGCTCTATGGCAGCTTTTGTCTCCCCAGAAGTTCCCCAGTCTCAGGTACATTGCGTTACATTACCCAAGAGGCTTTTGGAGGGTTGAGGGGGCAGCATCTGCAAGTCAGCACATCTTACTGTCTTCATTCGAATTAGGATAATTGGTTGTGGTGAGGTAGAGTGGAAAACTAACATATTAATTATTTGTATCAATCGAATACTCCAGTGTTTTTGGTGCCAGTAGGTTTGTGGACATTGGAAGCATTTTAAATGTCATAGTATCCAAGGCGTCCGTGAAACATCTGCGTCCTGCCAACGATTACACAATAAATACAAATACGCCAAGGCCATAGTTTTACATAAACGTCATGCGACCATTCGGGCTCTGAATGACAACATAATAATGAACATAAGAGTGTTTACAGTCGTGTCTCTGGGCTGGAATAGTGAGAGTGTGTGTGTGTGTGTGTTTGTGTGTGTGTGTGTGTGTGTGTGTGTGCTTGTGTGTGTGTGTGTGGCTTTTCTAGGCTCCTGGAGGTGCCATACGCTTTCCAGTGTTGCGCTTTCCTCTCATGTGAAAAGCGAGACTTTGGGGACGTTAAAGACATGAGTGGTTACAGGCGAAAGGATACTGGTATCATGTCTAACCAAGGTGCACTTTGGGACCTTTGTTGATAAAAATGGAATTCGATAAATGTGATAAATAAATAAATATGACAAATAGTAATAAACATGATCATGACAATTTGATTAAGAGTTCTGCTACCATAAACTGAAGCATGTTTCCATAAACCATGTTTCCATAAAATATTTTTTTTCCCTCAAGACTAAGCCTGCATGCTGTATCATGTGAAGTATATTCCGCTGACCTTGTGTTTATGAGTTTTATTCAGCAAATAAATAGACTAACCAGTGTTTCTGCTATGTTGTTTTCATACCCTCGTTTGGTTCAGAGGAGCAAGAGTTTGGGGAATTTTTCCAAGATCTGGAGGATAATCCCAAACCAGTCCACTCCATCCAGTGCTCTCCAGCCCCAGGTACAGCCACAGGGCATTTCCAAATATAATTCTATTTTATAAACCTCTAAATCATAATGCAGCATTTTATTTATTCAAAATGTGTGAAATTGAAAGACAGAAAATCAGTTAGATATTTTGAACATGCGACAAGAGAGTCAATTCATAGTAATTATGAATAGAAATAATACTTTACGAGCGGTTAAACACTTTGTTTTGAATTGGCGGTTGTACCTCCCAGGTCCCTTCCAGCCTTGTGACCACCTATTTGGGAGCTGGCTCATCCGCAGTAGCGTGTGGACCATTGTCCTCCTGTCTGTGAGCTGTAACGCTCTGCTGCTGGTGACCATCTTCATGTCCCCCTCCATCAAGTCGTCGGCCAAGCAGCTCGTGGGTCTCCTGGCCTCTGCCAACCTCCTGACGGGGCTGTGCAGTGGCGCTTTGGCTGTGGCCGACGCACTGACCTTCGCCAGCTTTGCAGAGTATGGCGCGGTCTGGGAGAGTGGCGTGGCCTGCAAGCTCGTGGCGTTCCTGTCCGTGCTCTCGGCGGAGGCAGCTGTGTTTCTCCTGACTGCGCTCACCGTGGAGCAGGGTCTCCTGCTCTGCCACCTGAAAGCCATGGATGGCACCCGGGTGCTGGGAAAGACGAGACTCATGGCAGCCCTCTGCTTCCTCCTCGCCATGGCGGTGGCCATGTTGCCATTCCTTCGTGTGGGCGAGTATGGCATCAACTCCCTCTGCCTGGCCATGCCCTCTGGCGAGTCGCCTGCGGGTGCAGCCTTCAGCGTCACCGTGGTGCTTCTCAACTCGCTGTGCTACTTTGTCATGACCGTGATCCACGTGCGGCTGTACTGCCGTCAGCAGGGCAAGGGTTCCGCCGAGGCCGACTGCCTGGACTGCTGCTGGGTGAAGCACGCCGCTCGCCTTCTCTTCACCAACTGCCTGCTCTTCTTCCCCTTGGCCTTCCTCTCCTTCGCCGGCCTGCTCAACTTGGCTTTTGTGAGCGCCGAGGTGGTCAAGTCCATTGTGCTGGTGGTGTTTCCTCTACCGGCCTGCTTTAACCCTGTGCTTTACATGCTCCTCAACCCCCACTTCAGAGAGGACCTGAGCGGCCTGTGCTCGCAGAAGAGAAGCCGCCTCGTCGGTGTCGACTCAGACACGGCGCAAGAGAAGTCGTGCGACTCCATCCAGTCGCTCGTCACGGAGACGTCCGAGGCGTCTGGGAGCGCCTGGCCGTCCATGCAGAGTTTGGCGTGCACTGCCGAGCGTTGTCCATTCTCCCGCTGTTAGAAAAAGTCAAGGAATAAAAGCTCCAAACTGACTGACCATACAACCGAAGTGATGAGCATTTAAGCACTGGTCCTCAGAGGACGACTGGTGAGGATGAACTCTCTCTTGCTCTCTCTCCTTCCCTCAGCTCCCAAAGAACTGTGGCCACCAGGTCACCATGTGACACGCAGATGGGTGTGTTTCTGGGAGAAGCCATGTGGAACATCAGGATTCCATCAGATAGGCTGAGTGCCCAGTAGTGGGATCCAAAACACACACAGAGACACACACACACACACACACACAGCAGCAAAAGCCATATGGACGAAACCTGAGGCATATAGAAAAGATGGGAGCCACCACTGCCAAATGTTTGATGAGGCTCAGTGTTTACCAGCCAGAGGAGAATGTGTGTGTGCACCTGTCAGGGGCTGGAGGGTCAGGGCATGAAGACAATTTGTTGGGAAGAAATATGAGGTGCACATGGTAGGAGGACATTCTGTAGAAAGTGCCTACTATTGAAGTGTGTATAATTTTGGGTTTAATGTAAATCTAATAGCACTTAGTGCTTACTTACATTGCCACATAAAAGAACCAATTTCATGTTTACTGTTAACAATTTTCTGTGTGCTGAGAAACAATCCTATTTGTATTGTAAATAGTTTTCTTTGGCAACCTCTGCTTTTAGCCCATTTTGGGGATTTTCCATTTTACAAGAGATTTCTCAATGGCTGAATCTCAATCTCTTGCCTGACCATAAGCCCTGAATCCTCAGACTTAACTGGTATTAAACACCCAATTATGAAGTAAGCTGGCATGAATTAGCCAATCAGGCAACCAGTTATGGCTTTAAGTCTTTGGAGGGGGCGGGGCATTGGGATTCAGTCAGTATGTAGCACCCATGGTAAAAACAGTGCTCACAGACATTATTTTGATGTGATGCTGCTCTGGAGTAATCAAGACTATTTCATTGTTACATGATAAGCTGATGAATGAGAATAAAATATGTCCATTTGAAGGTCAGAAACATGGAGGATTTGGAAAAGCACATATCAAAGTTCTGTACAATTAAAGAATGCTACTATACAATGAAATAAAATCCCTGCACTAAAACCACAGTAATGCCAAAAGATTTCATCATTAGACAGCAGTGCTGAGGTCAGAACAACACCACATAAGGGTGGCGAGATTGGTGCAGTGTTACTGATGCCTCTATATTAGTTCATGTAGTCAGGTGCAAAACGACCCATTCATAACCTCTAAGTGACTGTTAATGATGTATATGAAAAGTGAATCGCTGCAAGGATATTATCAATATGAGACCGTTTCTACTGCCATAGAAGCCCTTTTGTTAATTATACCAGTTTCTGAAGAGCACAGTCTTATATTTCCTGCAATAATCATTTTAACTGTGATAATTCAGCAGGTCTCTTATGTAGACACGCCATAAATGAAAAACGTATGGTTATATTAATGCAAGACAAAGTATGGACCTCTTGTGTTTGTGCTGTAGACAAGAAACACACAATAAAAACAAAACACAATCAATTCATTAGAAAATAATTTAATATAAACATATTTCAAATACAAAAAATGTTTAGATGCATCATCATTCATGGGTCCTCTTGAATACTCTTTAATGAATATCTAATATATATATATATTTATATTTATACTGAATATATATATATTTGAACACAACCAAAATTGCACATGAACATAGACTACTGGACTAGTAGTTTTTGAGGGCCAATTCCTTGCAGGGTGGAGATCCCCACCAATTGAGCAGTCTCAGCAGTATGGTCTTGAAGAAACACATTGATCAGCCAAATGCAATACTCCAAAGGCAGTCATCGTCTTTGCATGACAACAAAATATGCAGTTGTTTTTCTCCTAATCTACTAAAACCAGGTCGAGAAATGATGACGTCAATCTAGCTCCCCTTGAAGGAGACAGTGATAGTTTAGGTGGAAAAAAGCAGGATGAGAAAGGGAAGAGGTTTTTTCTCCTTTTTTGTCCCCCCCCCCCCCCAACCTCTTCTCTTGAAAACACTTAAATTTCACAAGTCAGGAGTGCCTTAATGATCCAACAACTCTTGACTCCCAGGTAAAAAGGGTAAAACTCTATGTAAAACAAACAAACAAAACAAAACAAAAAAACTAAAAGCCAAATTAAAAGTGACAAGAACGTACCAAAAAAGGACACACAGACTTGCAGATAAAGGGGGAAGGGGAGCGAGGGTATGGGAGGGGGGTTAGGAGTGGGGGGTGGGGGTGGGGGTTGGTAGAGAGGGTTGGGGGGGGGGAGGGGGGGATGGGTAGCAACAGGTGTCATCAGATTTCCAATACTTACGTACATGATGTCAAAGGTGACAACAGAGGCCCCCATGTTTGGCACTCAGAGGCCACGGAGAGTTCATAGTCTTCCCGTTTGGAAGCCTCCGGCCGCGCACACACACACCCTCGCTCGCTCGCTCTGGTCGTGGGCTCCCGGTGAGAATACAACACTGCTCTGGGAGGTCTGACAAACTGGCCAAGTTAAGCCTCGCTAACCTAGAGCCGATCTGTTTGGTCTTAATTTGTTTTGTTTAATATATGTTTTATTTTATTTTTCCAGGGGAGGGGATGGGATGGGACTGTTGCTGCCGGGACAGTGGAAGATGGGTGGTATTCTGCGAGTGGATCTAACTGGTCGTGTTCAAATCTTGGGCCATAAAGAGTGGGAAGGGCGTGTGGGGAGGAGGAGAGGGGGTGGGGGGGCCTCTCAGTGCTCCGATCCTGCAGCTTTGCTTGGGCCTAAGCTTAGCGCCTCAGTCAGACTCACTCCCAACTCTTGGCACTTGTCAACAAGTTTTTTCAGTGTATCAGTTTTACCTCCTTCTGCAGCCTCAAACAGCAGACGCTAGAGGAAAGGAGAGAAAAGAACAAAAAAGGGGGGGGGTGGTAGGTGAACACGCAATGCCCAATTAGCAGTGTGTGTGTGTATGTGTGTGCGTGCATGCATGTGTGGGGAGGTTGACACTCCCCAACTATGCATCTTTGTGTGTGTGTACGTCTACGTGTATGTGTGTGTAGGCCGTGTGATTGCACATGTTTATGTAAGTGAGAGTGAAAGAGTGAGAGAGATAGAGAGACAGAGAGAGAAAGAAAGGAAGAGAGAGAGATATAATAGGTTAATTACATCTTTCCACAGATTGGCAGACAATGGCAGCTTTTGGAGGGCCTGTTGATAAAGGCGGCGCACCTAGATGTGGACAGAGAGAGAGAGAGAGAGAGAGAGAGAGAGAGAGAGAGAGAGAGAGAGAGAGAGAGAGAGAGAGAGAGAGAGAGAGAGAGAGAGAGAGAGAGAGAGAGAGAGAGAAGCACAAGGGCACACCACAGCAAGGAGTGTCCAGTCAGTCTCATGAAGGACACACGAGGAAGGATAAGGCGTGCACACACACACGCGCACGCACACACAGGGAGAGATGGAGAGAGCAAGAGGGGGAGGGAGGGAGAGAGAGAGAGAGAGAGAGATATAGATATCACAACTCCCTCCATCCCACCCAAAAAAAAAGAAAAAATTGACAAAAACAAATCCCCATAGCAGATGAAATATTTCTGACAAGGTTTTAAACTGAGGAATGCAACATAAACGTAAAACAAAACAAAACAAACAAAAAAAAAAGAAACACACACTCATCCAATCTTTCAAGCATTTCTCTAAACACTTACCGCACCCTGTTGGAGAAAACACAAAGGCATGAAAAGCAACATGAAGGCAGTGGTGTAACAGACAGGGCACAGAGGAGTGCAAAAGAGGGCCAGGACCAAACGCTAGCGCCGCGCATCCACACGCGGCCCTTTTGGGGAGAGGCACAGTTATCACACAGGGATGTACATAGGAAAGGCAGGTTAAGGGCAGCTCACCTCCACTCTTCCCTTCTGCTCCCTCTCCACTGCAATAGCTCTGCCAGAAAACACAGTGAAACATGGGCCATCAGCACATACCCGCAGCACACAGTGTGCACAAACACACAGAGAGACACAGAGAGACATAGAGAGACATAGAGAGAGAGATGTTTTGAACAACAGGTTCCCCATACACTTGTGCAAATCTGTTTGTGGGTGAACACACACACACACGCACGCACTCAAAATCTAGAAAATGTAGAGCCATAGTCCTGAAGCCTAATTTATAGTCCTGCAAGCCCATCGATATGCAGACACGCAGTTATATTCATGCAGAGGTTTATCTTTCACAGTTCTCCAACATGTGGCTGTGTACTGTAAACGGTAACACCAACACACACCACCAAATACTGGTTGGAATGGCACAATTCTACCCACAAACCGATACAATGATTTCAAAGTCGTTTGGCTTTGTTTTTCTATCATTTTGTTAATGTTGCTAACAAAGTGCTTCTCAAATGCCAAGTTATTTACGTTATTTATTTACATGTAAATTCTGGGTTTTCTGTCGTTGTTCTGTTAGCTCAAGAACTTCTCACATACCTGCCTACAAAGTAATGCCTGCTGATGAAGTGCAGATTTTAAAACTTTATTGAAATACAGGCACAGCACAATTGGGAAGTCCTTCCACTGTATCCAAAACAACATCTGAGATTATTTACAAAGGTTACACTGTGAACCAGCTAGCTATACTTAGGGTGGGTAGCAAGAAGCCAAAACAAAGCAAGTCAACCAATCACACGCTCCCTCTATCCGTGGGGTCTGTGTCGTTTTCGACAGATAGGTAGAAAACTGGGGAGGTATCTGTCAGAACCTCAGAGAGCATGTTGGACAGGGTCTGCGTGTCTGCGCATTGATGGAGTGGGACGAGTATAAATTAAGCATTATACACTAGAACTAGTGCATGTTGACCTAATGTTTATCAACGATAGAATTCTTGCTGACAAGTCAAATCAAAGCTAAAACATCCACTCCAAACAAGTCCAATGTGAGGAGTCTGCTGAACCATGAACCCACCAACTCAAGAAACACACCACTCAGTGAAACAGATCACACTTCTCAAATTCCCAGCACCCTTCACTGAGGCAAAAAAGGCATGTTGTTGGACCTCACAGAGCGCTTCTCATCAAGCCCAGCTGCAAGTGACAGGTTTTCCAACACAACGCTACAGCCTGCGCATTTCTCCAGCAGCGCCATCCTGAAAATATGTTGGTGTGTGTGTGTGTGTGTGTGTGTGCGCGCGCCCGGGGGTGGCGAGGGCATTGGTGGCTCGCCCAGATATTTTTTAGGGGTGAAGCGGTGTGGTGCACTGGACTGCGTTGCGTGTCACACACTCAGACTTACATTTTCCAGTTGGCCAGACAGTTGGGCAGGCTGCTGCACAGCCCTCTGCTCTGGAAGCGCAGATGCTCTGCGTTGCCGTCGAGACGCTCCTGCTCCAGCAACCTGCGCAACAACACAAGGGGCACATGCTAACACAGTCAGTAGAGACAAGAACCAAACAGAAAACACAAGAGACACATGCTAACACAGTCAGTAGGTACAACAGCCAAACAGAAAACACAAGAGACACATGCTAACACAGTCAGTAGAGACAAGAACCAAACAGAAAACACAAGAGACACATGCTAACACAGTCAGTAGAGACAAGAACCAAACAGAAAACACAAGAGACACATGCTAACACAGTCAGTAGGGACAACAGCCAAACAGAAAACACAAGAGACACATGCTAACACAGTCAGTAGAGACAAGAACCAAACAGAAAACACAAGAGACACATGCTAACACAGTCAGTAGAGACAAGAACCAAACAGAAAACACAAGAGACACATGCTAACACAGTCAGTAGGGACAACAGCCAAACAGAAAACACAAGAGACACATGCTAACACAGTCAGTAGAGACAAGAACCAAACAGAAAACACAAGAGACACATGCTAACACAGTCAGTAGGGACAACAGCCAAACAGAAAACACAAGAGACACATGCTAACACAGTCAGTAGGAACAACAACCAAACAGAAAACACAAGAGACACATGCTAACACAGTCAGTAGGGACAACAGCCAAACAGAAAACACAAGAGACACATGCTAACACAGTCAGTAGGAACAACAACCAAACAGAAAACACAAAAGGCACATGCTAACACAGTCAGTAGGGACAACAGCCAAACAGAAAACACAAAAGGCACATGCTAACACAGTCAGTAGGGACAACAGCCAAACAGAAAACACAAGAGACACATGCTAACACAGTCAGTAGGGCAGTATATAAATACCACTGGGGAACATCGTCATGATTGTGTGTGTGTGTGTGTAGGGACAATAATCATGTACACACACACACACACACACACACACACACACACACACACACACGAGTGAGATCAAACACTAGCACAATGGAGTAGGGCAATGACTGCTTCACGGGATCATGGTGAGGGCAACTTCCTGAGACAGGATGTGGTCACTGAGTGAGGGAACCCGAGAGAGAGAGAGGATGGGGTGTGTCTGTGTCTGTGTGTGCGTGGTCGGTGTACCTGATTGCCAGCTGTGGGTTCGAGGGCATGGACTGCCTCAGTCTCTCCAGGATGGCCAGGTGCTGGGTCTGTGGCAGACAGCCCAGGTAGAAGGAAATCACCTGTGGAGGAGGGGAAGTGCGTGTGTGTGGGGTGGGGGCAACAAGGACAGGTTCACAGGACATCATAGCACACCATCTTCATGCATGGTTATATGGGGGCACAGGGTGGGGGGGTTTAGAAACAGTGGGATCCCATCCAGCTCTGCATGATCCACCACAGGTTGGAGGTGGTGGTGTTTGTTACCTGGTTGTGGAAGTCAAAGCAACTCCAGTAACGTGTGGAGCTCAGGGGCACAGTGAGCCGCGTTGGCACAGACACCAGGCAGCGATGCACCAGGTCGGCAAACAGCTTGAGGTCGCGGGCAGTTGGCTGAGGGCCCACCAGCTTGCTGCCGGCAAAGAGCAGATAGCTGGACAGGGCGAATACACACACACACACACACACAGACAAGTGTTAGAGGCTTGAGAGGCATGTTCACAAACCGACCAATTAAGGCCTGGAATCACAGAGAACCTGTTAAAACAAACAAGCAAACAAACAAACAAAAAAAAGAGAGCTCCCACAAATTCCACTGGCTGCTCAAGAATGAAGACTCCCATTTAAACTTCATCACCACAAGACACACATCTAAAAAAAGAGAAGTGTCGTCCTGACACAGAAACAATGTTAATTTGGAAACAATTGAAATAAAAACAGATTTAAAAGACATTCTGCCTTCCGACACTCACTCAAGCCAGATCTTTTGTAGTACTTCAAGTTTCGTGACCGAGCCGAGGGCTCTTTCAAAGGCGTCAAGGGCCTCAGTAATTCCACCATGCACTGACTGCCACGTGCTGAGGGAGAAGACAGAAAAGAGGACACACACTCAGTATACTCTTCTCTACCACAGGAGTCAGTATACCCTCATCTACCAAACCATCATTTCACCTTTTGACAAGGGACAACCTGAGATTTGCTCACACTAATTCTAAAATGAACTACACTATGTTTTCTCCTTTTTTGTTTTTGAAAACAAGCAAAAACCCACGACCGCTTGAGTGGACTGACCAGTGGACGAGGCTGAGGTAGGGCAGCTGCTGGCCGATGCTCCCCTGCAGGGAGGCCTTTATTTGGGGAGGGTGGAGGATGGCCTCCCTGGGGAGCCCCAGGAGGTGGCTGTGGAAGCGAGAACAACAGGGAAACTCAGGCTCCGAATGGAGAGATAAAACACATACACACACACACACACACACACACACACACACACACAAATGAATCACTGCTCTGTCTGCAGAGAACACCCATCCCACCCAGTAATAGTGAGTTTTTCATGCTGTGAAGGGACACCACCTTGTACAGATAAGATCTGGTAATGGAGAAGTAGCAACAGTAAATGGACATGATGGCGATGACATCACTACTAAGAGACAAGCGTGACGACGGCACTGAAAGTCATCCAAATAATACGTTTATAAATAAGTTTTCAAAAGCTTAAGGCCATCACACACCCATTACATGGAAGTGAATAGGACCTATGCTAGGAGTGTACACATCATTAGTATTCTACTGGATTGATGAGAACAGTCCTAATCTTGCCCTGTTTTAAACCCAATTTGGGGGTGAAAGGTCGGAGAGGCGTGTTCTCATGCCCTGCAGCAGACAGATGCCATTGCTTTTGCGGCTTTGATACCCCCACCCCCGAGCGCACCACCTCCCGACCCCACGCTGACGCTTCCGAAACGTAATCACTCCCCATGCTAGCGGCTCAGGGGGCTTGGGGCTTCCTTCTGGTAAACATTCCGCAGGAAGACAAATGGCTGTATTTACAGATCCGTGTCCGCTGTTTACTTTCCAAAGAAAGGCAGAATTATCATCCCTTTTTTGTGGAGCTGTTGACGTCGTTTTGAAATGTGTGAAAGAATCTCGCATGCACTGGGGAAGTGTGTCCATTCTCCTCGCTTCCTTCTCTGTCCCCGTTAAGCCTTTTTGTAAATACTGACAAGTCTGAAGTCGAAGTCCGGACGCGGCTAGTTGTACATTTCCTAGCACCGATGACAAGTGTGCGAAGCCCTGTTTAGCACGAGCAGGAAATGCTTCTACAGCGGCAATCAAGATGATCTGAGGACGAGGTTCTTGTGCCCATCACAAAGAGAACTACTTCCATGTGAGGGGGTGTGCTTTTGGGACTTGCCAAGGCACCTCACTTACCGTAACACATTGAGCGGCTGCAGTTCAGTTTGATCCGGCTCACACAAGGAGAACATAAACTCCCGAAATAAAGGGTCAATGGCACTAGATTGCTCCTGCAAAATAAATAAATTAATTAATTAAATAAATAAAATAAATAAATAAATAAATATATAAAATAAATATTGTCAAAAATGTTAGCAGGCATCTAATGGGCTAAGATCATTACTGACAATGAATGTAGGAGATATAGCAGAGTGTCTACTGCACTCTCACTAGTGGCTCAGGTATCCATGACGACACACTCCCCATTCCAACCCTTACCCTTGGGCTACCCTGGAGGCATTACGGAAGTGTTGAGTTAAGTCCCGTAGAAATGACCCAGAAAAGACTGGGAATGTTTTTTAGAATGTTCGCTGCACTGCCTTTGTCTGGTGTAGCCACTTCCATTGATTATAGTGGAAGCTAACTGATACATCTCTCACTCAACGCACCCAGTGTAGCCACTGTTACTCTCTCTCTCTCACTCCTTTCCTGTCTATCTCCACTATCCTATCTGATTTAAGGCAAAAAGCCACAAGTATACAATGCAATGATACACCAAGTTATAGGTTATACAATACAATAAGTTTGATGGTGTTAGTATATTTGTTCTGGTCACCACTAAGGATTTGAGTCTGTATAAGCATACATCAATGTGTGTGTGTGTGTGTGTGTGTGTGTACATGTATGTTTGTGTGTAAAATCTGACACAGCAGACGGTAAACACTTTTCACAGAGGGCTTCCTGTATATATGTGTGTTTGCATTTATCTGTTTGTGTGTGTGTGTGTGTGTGTGTGTGTGTGTGTGCGCGCGTGTGTGTGTGTATGTATATTTGTGCGCGCGCAGGCATCCACTTTCAGACATCAACTATGGCAAAAACCTGCAGGTGTTTCTAAGCACAGTGGAGGTTTTGGCCAAAGGCTTCCTGTGTATATTTATATATATCTGTCTACAAGAATGTGTATATGCTTTCTGACAGTCTCAGCGCTTGCGTGTGTGTGTGTGTGTGTGTGTGTGAGTGAGAGAGAGGCCACTCACTCGACGCAGCAGGAACTTGCAGGTGTGGTAAAGGAGCTGGGTGTTGTGAGGCCGGTGCCTGAGGCCCTCCAGCCATACAGCCAGCGCCCGTTCCTCCTCCCCCTGTGCCAGGTGCACCTCCGCCAGAGCCTCCAGCAGGGGGCAGCACTCCGGGGTCTCTGACAGCACGCGCTCACAGTGTGCTGCTGCCTCGTCCAGCCTGCAGAGCCAGGAGGGAAGGGATATCAGCATCAGCTCAAAGATTCATGTCATCAAAGGCCAACTTCCCCTAGTCTCCTCCTCCATCTCGTATTCCCTCCATCCTTTTTCCTACCTCTACGTCTCTGTCCATCCATCATATTTCTTGGGTCATGGTCAGTGTGGTGGTAGTTACTCAAAAATAGTAACTGTATAGTTACTATACTTTAGTTATTGTTTTGAACTGTAACTGGATAACTTTACTGGTTACTGTTTTTTTATTATTATTTTTAAAGTAACTTCACTACTACTTACTCTCTATGTTGAAGCACAAGATGATATTTCTATCAGGGTTGCAACTTATTTGAAGTAAATAAAAACTTCCTCTGTAAATACACTGTATGATCCTTGACTTAAAAAGACCACCCGTCACTGTTTTTCTTGGTACCGTAATTTCTTGATCATTCAATGAGGCTATTGCACTGATTTTGCACTGGTTTCTGAATTTCTTCATTCTCATACATGGGTGAGGGCAAAACATGGAAATGCATTCATTTTCTTCATTCCTGAAGCTTATACACGGTGCGGCTTAAATCTGGGAAATGATCTGTCCTGATTGGATCTGCCCAAGGTTTCTTCCTCGATTAACTAAACATCTCTTGGGTGCTCCTTCTGTAAAGTGCCATGAGACAAAACTATTGTAAAAGGTACTGTATAAATAAAACTGAATTGAATAGAGTTGGACTGTATGTGCCTCAGTGCATATGCCACATATTTCTTTAAATTTCATTCCTCAGTAAAGAGGGGGACATGAGTAAGATGTGCACTCACCTGTTCAGATGGAGGTAGAGGGCGACAAGGTCAGTGTGGAGAGGGAGCACTAGTGATGGGTCCTCGCTGGGGGGGGAGCCCTCCTCTGAGCAGCTCTTAATGGCGTCTGCCAAACAAGAAGAAAGAAAGAAAGAAAGAGGGGAAAAAAAGAAAAAAAAAGGAAGGAGAGCACACAATGCTAAGTGACCATCTCCATGGCATCGAGTTTCGCTGGTAAAACAGACCCTGGGTCTTTCTCAGGGCCGACAAGATAGAGATAAACCATCTGACAGACAGTGAAAAGCCGTTTGCCGGGACTGAGCAAAGTTCTCCAGTTACCTCAGTTTGGCTGCTTAGTCAAGGCAGATAAGTATTTCTAACTGGTGGGGGGCCAATATCCATTTCACTTTGTTTTTTAAGCAATGCCACACACACACACACACACACACACACACACACACACACGAGGGCCAGCACAAAGGAACAAAACCCCCCAGTGAGCCATCACTACCAGCTAAAGATGATAATCTCCATTGTGACCTGTCTCTCCAAGCGTAGCACAGAAGCACTTCACAATGTCTATTTACATCTGGACTTTAGAAGCATCTGAATGCGTGAACGCAAGTCCTACCTTGGAGGAGGCTGACAAGCTGATTGGCTGGTGTCCTCAGCTCCACCACGGAGCCCCAGGGGATGGGCGCAGGCTTGGTGCTCACCAGCCGCGATGGGCTGGAGTTGGCCGGGTCGAACAGGCCCTGGGGCAGCTGTCCAAACTCGGTGGCATAGATAAGGCAAAGCCAGGCCAAAGCCCGGTGCCTTGCATTTAGGTGTGCAGCGAGACTCGTCTCTCCATTGGACTGCAGCGCGTTCTGGTTTACACACAGGGGGACACCAGGAGTCGGTTTTCCTTGCCATTTACACAAGTACACAGACAATTCTGAGAATATCACGGAAGAATAACATCACATGACATTTTAATGTGCTAAATTTCATCTCAGCAACTCAGCAAGCCAGAGCCTCTTTTCAAAAGAGAATCTGAAAGGACGCAAACATGCACACACTCACAATTTTTAGAGGTTGAATCAAAAGCTTGTCATATTATGTAGCATTACATAAGCTTTTGCTACAGTACTGGTATAGACAGATATTTTGGGCAGCATTACGGAGAACGGGGTTGGGCACCTGTAGGATGTCCAGAGCGTTCTGACGCCTGCCGGTGAACAGACTGAGCTGGACGCGGAACAGCAGGGCCTCAAGCAGACGGAACGAACGCAGCTCTTCACTGGCGCCATCTGCTGCCTGTATCAGGTACTGCAGCATACGTCCGCAGACAAAGTCTTTCCCCTCGAATGAACTCTCAATGTTCATGTACTGTAGAAGGGGGAAAGGGGGAGAAGAAAAAAGGCATTAGGCATTTCTACTCTTCCTGTATGTTCACACCAATAGCTACTAAAGCTACTGCAAGAATCACCTTAAGTAGTGAACAGTGACAGAAATGACAAGGGAGACAAGAGCATGAGAGAGAGAGAAATAAGTAAAGAGTAAGGAATCAAGAAAACACAAACACATACAGACACTAAGAAAGGCCAAAAGAGAGACGTACAGTCCACCAGACGTCGTAGTCAGGGGCGTGCTGCACAGCCATCTCGCACATCTCTTGTTTTTCCTCGGCACTGCCGCGGCGGGAGAAGAGGGTCAGGTAGTGGCACCAGACCTCCGCGTTGGCACGGTTGTCCTCAAGGGCACGTGACAAGGTGTTGAGTGCCGCATCCAGACGCTCAGTTGCAGAGCTGCAAACAACAAGGGGGGCAATCAGAGGATCACTTAACTGCAAAGTGTCACACTATGTGTGTAGCAGTTGCTACATTCATCGGACTCCAGTCATGCAATCTGGGGACAGTGGTGGCGTAGTGGTTAAGGAACCTGGCTAGCCTGAAAATTGTAAACTGAAAACTGAATCCTGGCTACCACTGTTGTGCACTTGAGCAAGGCACTTAACCCCAAGTTGCTCTAGGGGAGACCAGCCCTGATGTAGTCAGGCATCTGATAAATGTAATGTAATGTAATGAAACAGTCCTACACTCCTGAACAGTTCTAGCAGTCCTAGCAGGCTTAGGTACATAAAAATGATCCTAAACAACTTAATCTAAAATTTAGACTTAAACCTGACCGGACCATGTATGCAAAAAATGCACACACAGAATGACTTACATTTCCTTCTGATTAAGGTATTTGAAAGCCAGCTTGATCCACAGCTGCACGTCCTTAGGACTCTCCAGAACGCTGGTCTCCAAGTTGGAGATGTCGTCCGTCTCACTGTCAAAGTAGCGTTTGTCGTCTGGGTTGATGCAGACATCTAGGGCCAACAACCTGGGGTGTGTGTAAAGCTCTGCGAGACAAGACGCTCCATTAAGTGGTGATGAAGGAGAATCATTTGACCGGAGTCATGCAAGTTCAGCATCAGTCTTTGATTAGACTGCGATACCAAATGTTTCAGTTGTTCAAGTTCTGCTGACTGGGGTAATGCTACGCTCTGTTTATGAAAGAGAACAGAGGGTTAACTCACCACTCTGGCTCTGGGTGGGGGTCTCCTCGGGATCCACCTCCTTCTCGGAGGACACCTCGGCCCGGGGCGGCCGCTGGGGCTCGGGCTTCCATCTCCTCCTCTCCTTGCAGGTGGTGAAGGGAGGCACTATGAGGCAACAGTGCAGGTGCGCAGGTTAGGACTAAAGTTTCCAGCAAAACAAACCATTCTACAACTGGCTGTTAATGAATACTTTCCATTTTTTCTTTAATAGTTTGTGTTAACGAGTCCTTACACAATAGCCAAGAGGGTATATACACAAGTCTTTACCGTGGCTCTTGCTCTCGTTGACTTTGCTCACGAGCAGAACAGCCTTGTGGTCAGTCCCCATGCGGTCTTTGTTGGAGCCAAACAGCTTTTGGATATATTTTTCTGCAGGGGACACAAACGTGAGGGCAAACACAGCATGGGTGAAAGGAGTTAAGTCTCAAGGGGAGTCTGATACTGGTAAGGATTCATCGTGGTAGACCATAACATGGTAGAAGTGAAAACAGAGTAAAGCACTGTAAAGATGTCATGGGAATTCTAAAGGGGGCAAACCTGTGGCCAAACTGATGTCATCTGAGCTACTGTTCTCTGAACAGCCTATCAGAGGCAAATTGTAGGAAAGGATGTCCTGGAACAACTGGTTCCCAGATAACGTACAGTTCCTCATGTGTTGCCTGGACGGACACACACACACACACACACACACACACACACACACACACACACACACACACACACACACACACACACACACACACACACACACACACACACACACACACACACACACACACACACACACACACACACATATAGGGTCAGACATTTTCCAATATCAACAGAGTATAAAAATAATGAATTCGTGACATGATGGTGATTGAGTTAAACCACTGGTCAGCCTTGATCCTCACCACTGGCAGTCGTCGTCATTGCATGTGCCCGTGAGGTCAAAGCGACAGAAACACCTCTTCGGCTCAATGACGTTACTGTACGACACGGAGCTCAGCGATAGCTTCTCTTTCGTTCTGAAGTATGGGCTGAACCTGGAAGTAGGAAATAAAAAATATTCATATCAGCAATCATGAGTCATGAACCAAAAAAGGGAAGAGACAAGATCAGGAAGCTGCTGCTGCTGAATGGGTTGTGAAATGGCCGACCTGTATGACCTGAAGGCCAACAGTGGACTGTGATATGCACCAAAGGGAACTGGCTTCAGCTCCACACGACTGGCTGGAGTGGTCAGCAGGTCCACATCGATCTGGATTGCCTGTGGGAGAGGGGCACAGGACAAGGTCAAAATGAATACGAACCAGTAGAGGCCTTTCAAACATACTAGCTCACATTTGACCTGTCCACCTTAATATTACTCAGGGGGTAAAAAGACTGCAGAGAGCTGGAGAACCAAATTAATCCAGAATTTTACTTTTACATGTTATTTCTAATATTTGTAACAATCACTTCCTTATGCTACATATACTGTAATATACTATTATATTACTACTTGTGAGGTCCACAAAATGACAAAACCACACTGAGCAGGGAAATGTATCATATTTAAATGTCTGCTGATATTGTTTTATAAACAATACTTAAGACAGAAATCACAGGATTTTCACATAATTGTATCACACTGCTATAAGGAGTGTAAGGTACTGTAATGATACTGCAATATGGGTCAAATGTTAGTATTACAGTACACGGAGCCATTCAATTCACTCATACCTTTCCACAAGGAGCCTTCTCACTCACAGTGCCCCCTAGTGCAGCAAGTTCGCTCTGCAGCAGCCTGTCCAGGCCATCAGCATTCTGGTACCTCTGCTTCAGCTCCTCCAGACTGAGCCCCAGGCAGAGCTCAGGCTGGTCAGGGCTGACCCCAGCACTGCCCTTGGCAGTCTTAGCGGCCTTGACCCCCTTGGCTGGGGTAGAGGTATGCAGAGCCTTGGGCACCTGCAGCTTGGGCTTAGTGAAGGCGCCCGAGTCGCGGAAGGAGCGTCGGCGACCGGTGGGGGTGGCGGGGGCGGCGATAGCGCTGGCAGCGGCGTCCACAAGGGAGGTGAGCACAGGGCTGCTGGTCAAGCCTGCGGCGAAGGCGGGCAGCTGCTGCTCCTCCTCATAGTCATCGTCCCCTTCCAGGTCCTCGCCGCCTAGCGCCAGTTTGTCCTGAGTGAGGTCGTGCAGGGAGGGCTGGGGCAGGGGGAAGGGGCTGGTGGGGGGAGACTGGCGCTGCTGCTGCTGCTGCTGCGGTGGTGGTGGTGGTGGTGTCAGTTGGGGAAGAGCAGCTCGCTGCTGCAGCTCTGCCTGCTGGCGCTGGGCCTGCGCCTCCTTGAGCTTCTGAATCTTCAGCGCGTACTCCGCCTCCAGCTGCTGCAGACGCTGCTTTTGGGCGATCAGGTCGGCAAAGCGGGGTGCACCGTCTCCGCCGCGCAGCATCTTGGCAGGCTGGGGGCACAAACACAATCACAGACAGTTCATTATAATCAATCCATCCATTTTAAAAAGCAACACTACGGCATAATCAAACACTTTTTTTAAAGAAAAGGTTCCCATGAATGTCAATTTAATATGGGCAGGTAAAGGATATCCTGTGAAGATTAATGAATGGCTTCCCAGAACAAGCCAAGCACATCTCTCAGTCAGCCTTAGTCAGTGCTAACTGGCCTACTGGTGGTGTCTACAAGGCTATGTACATGCTTTGACCAAGGCAGTTCACTGATTCTCCACCAAAGATCCAGAAAGCTTCTTTAATGACGTAAAATGACGTAAAGAGGAAATAGGTACATGACGCAAATTATCACACAACAGTTGGGTTAGCTGAAGGCTTCAGTTCAAAGAATCAATCTGTGGTTAAGGCACGGCTTCATGCATTCATGTCATGACATTCTAAATCATTGCTAAATGGTGCTTTAACAATGCAGTTGGATTCAATTTCTGTGCAAGTGATAACTGCCGTATTCAACACTACAAGGTCAAATTCATCTGTGTGGAAAGACAACATGAAAAGCCACTTGCCCTTCAGTGTAACTATATGACAACACAAGCACAAGAAACTGACTACTAAGAACAGCTGTTTGGTGCATGTAGAGACGAACAGGAAGTGATGGTAGCTCTTACAGAGTAGTGTGGCGATGCGTTCTTGCGTTTCAGAGCACCTCCGTGTGCGGAGGCCTGGGCCTGAGCCAGCTCTCGCTCAAGTTTCAGAGCCTGCTGTTTCTTCAGCGTGATGCGCTGTTGCACACGTAACATCTGTGGAGGAAAAAAAAGGCACACGTCACTCTTCCTGTGCCGCATGTGGAGCGGGGTTGTTACAACATCAAGTCCCTTTAACGGCCCTTGAATATGACTAAAAATTTCAGAAAGGAGAGAACACAACCCAACAGTGAAATGTTGCAAGTTCTGATTTTTTTCTCTGGCTCACTTCAAACTCTCTCACCTGTTCCTGTAGTTTCTTCAGCAGGACACGGTTGGCGCTAACAATCTTCTCGGAGGCCAGCAGCTGTTCGCGAAGTTTGGCGGCTTTGGTCTCGGCGGTGCGGAGCAACTCTTTCTTCTTCACCTCCTGCTGGAGGAGCTGCTTCAGAAGGCCCTCGTCCTTCTCCAGCTGGGCTCTATGGAGTACCAAGCACACATGCTTACATGACATCCACACATACAGCCATTTACAAAAAAAAAAAAAAAACTAGAAAAGCACTTGGAGAGTGCAAACTCCCACTATATAGGGTCACTGATGCAATACAAATTCCAGATGGTGTTCTGGATCAGCACAAAAATGTAACCATCATCTGTTCCTTGTCCTAATACCCACACTGCCTGAAAATTCCATCCAAATCCGGGCAGTACTTTTCCAAGTTATTTTGTACACAGACAAACAGACACAGATAAATGTTGGCTAAAACATAACCTGCCTGGTGGAGGTTAATAAAAAAATGAAAAAAAAAGGTAATTTTTAGGTAGCAGGTAACTTGACAGGAGGAAACAGGCCTAATGAATATTTATGGTGCAAGAAGGATTTTTTTAATAGTGGGGAAACTCACTGTAGGTCTGGAGGTCTTCATAGTGACAGACAGATAGATAAGTAGCTTAACTTTATTTATCCTGTAATCTAGGACTGGTTAGGAGCACTCTCTCTCACCGGTGCTTGGCTAACTTGTCATCTGCCTCAGCAAGCCGAAGGCTGGCGGCTTTCCCTGCGCTGTCGAGTTCGGAGTCTGAGCCCACAGGAGACGAAACCTTAACCGCATCCAGCCTGGACAGCCGCTGCTTCTCCCGACTGAAAAGAGAAAGGTGATAGATGAAAACCACCCCAAATCAGCAGAAACACAGAAGATTCACAAAAAGTCCTTGTTAAACAAATAAGTTACTTTGCTAGTTCCTCTTTCCACAGGAGTTCCAGTTTCTTGGAATCAGACAGTATTCGGATTGGATTGTTCTCCTTCTCCGACTTAGATCCTTTAGGCTTAGCCGCCTGAATGAGAAACAATTAATGCTTTTATTACGCAAAACCACAACATGAAATAACACCAATCACTGTTGCTGACAGCTGACAGCTGACAGTAATTAAAAAAGGCCAACTTATGGACCATGAAGCCATGGAGAGGTGTTGTAATCACTGCCATACCTCGGCAGTCCTGCGCGCTTCCTTTATCATGGACTCCAGGCCTCCAAACATGCCATGGGAAGGAGCAGGCGAGTTGCTGGCCTCACAGTCGGAGTCGCTGTCGTCCGAGTCGTTTAGCTGCACTACCACGGCCTTGTGCCTGGGCAACTATAGGGGAAGAGGGGGTTAAGTTCACCCACACAACACAATAAATACAGTCTAAAAGTTCCTCTTTATTTTTCATGAGGATATAGTGACCACTGAAGAGTGGCCATTCCTACCACTAGCGGGGCGCGGGGTGCTGCGTTGCCCCGGGTGAACTTGTTGTTGGTATGACGGGTTGGCGGGACGACTGTGTTGAGGCTGACCGCTGTCAAATTGCTCCTGGCCATTGGCAGAGGGCCTGCTCGGACCACAGGAGAGGGAGGTCCACTGTGACTCGACGCAGTTTCCTGGGGAAGGAAGGGCAACGTGTTCAAACTCCCACAGCTACCAGTAGACGTCATCCCGCACTTACGAAAAAACAAAACCCTATGCTTTGGGTCATGCCAAGTGAAAGCAAGATCACTGTTATTACAACAACAAAAACAGACCTGTTAAAGTCAGGAGGCACAGGCTAGACTTAAATAGTATTTAGTTTCAACTGAAACTAAATCATAATAATCTCCTCCTCCTTCAGGAAACCCAGTTCAGTCAAGGCCATTCAGGGCATAAGGAGCACAGCGTATCTATTTGAAAGTAAGAACAGGGCAGCAAAGTTTACTTTGGCTAAAAGCATTGCACTGCAGATAAAATAATTTTATCCAACACAGGAACACTGCACAGCCTCATGTGTGCCACGTACAGGGGCTAAAACCTGCACTAGCGACTCATCATTCATGTTCACTCACAGACAATGGCCAAAACGCCTCGTGACAGCTGCACCAGCTCCTCAACCATAAGGCCGAAAGGGAACACCGCTAAAAATACACAGAACTGCTGGGTCAGGTGCCATGTCACACAGTCACCCTGTACATCACAGTTCCCTGTACACACACACACACGCACAAGCGAGAGCACACTTGGTGGTGGAGGGTGCTAACCAAAGCATGTTTCAGCTGCTCCAAGAGGCTAATGGTGAAGACCAGGCACTAGATTCAATTATAATCGTGCCTTGTCAGTCATTGGTCCCAAACTCTGGAATGAACTCTCATTATATGTAAGGCTTGCCCCTTCACTGCCTATTTTCAAATCCTGCCTGAAAACACATTTTTCCTCCCTGGCATTTGACTCTGACTTCTGCTTTTAGGCCATATGTATGACTTTTTACTTAGATGGACTGTACAGCACTTTGGTCAACTGTTTTTAAAGGGTTTTACAATAACCTGAACTTCAACCTAAACTATAATCCCTATGAGGAAATAATAACGTAATAATTTCCTTTAGACAGCTCAGAACCAACTGATTACACTGACTGGTGACAAATGCAGAAAATTCTTAGCAGGATAATACCAGTGGCAACAGCAGAACGTGTTGCCTTGACTGATTGAAGGTTAACCAGAACTTCTTGCTTCAAGAATGACAACCTGCTAAACACAAGCTAAGCTCTCTCTCTGAAGGGGGCCCACCTCTGGTTTGGCGGCTCGTTTGCTGGCCAAAGACTTCAGGAGCTCCTTGCGCAGAAGCATCTCCTCTTCTTCCTCCTCATCAGCGAAGGGGGGCTTGGGAGGACGTTCCAGCTCCTCTGGAGGGGGCATCGGGGGCAGAGGCGGAGGGGGTGTTGGGTGGGCAAGGCTGAACTGGTCCAGGTAATGCAGGCCAAGTTCCTGCATAACAACATAACACCAGATGAGAGATAACAGTGGACTGTGGCCTGTTAAAACACAATGATTTATGCGATCTAAAAATAAATTACAGTTGCAACTAATGACTGTCCTTGGGAACTGTACTGTGCACCCATTCTCAACATAAACTATAGTCTTATTTGAGCATTGTTTGGTTATCTTATCCCCTTCATCAGCAGACAAACCATGGAGACATACCAGTCCGTGTGAGGGCATGGGGAAGGCTAGCATGTGAGGGGCACAGGTGGCCATGTCGGATGAGAAGGGATCACGCATTGGTGAGGAAGCTGGAGGAGAAAAGGCCACATGTTCAATAACAGACATCACCCTTCTGCACTTCTGCTTCTCTGTCTCTTTCCCCTGGGTAGGGCACTGCGTACAGCAGCCTTCAAAGCTGCCCTTTTTACACCCAATCCCTAATGTGTGGATTACACTGAGCTGTAATTGAAAGCCTACAGATGTCACACACACACACACACACAAGTACTACCCCACAGGGCATCGAGGGGCTATGATATTCACCTGGCGACTCAGGCTCACTGTCCGTGTCCATGGCAACTTCATCATAGTTGTCATACTGGTAGAGGTTCCCTGAGGTGTCTAATCCTTGTTTGCTCAGGGACTTCCTGTGTTCATTATCTATAGACTGGGGGGGGGGGGGGGGCAACCCAAGTGAGAAATTTAATCCACTTCTTAAGTCATTAATTAAGCTCAAAAGCATGATGATCTCATCTCATAAAATGATATATTCATCAGTTATGCTTAGTTTTTTCAGCACTGATGGCCTTTATTCTCCTTTCTACAGTAACAAAGAACTGTGTGTAATGCCAGGTCTTGATACACACATCTGATGTGGCAGGAGGAACAAAAGAAACAAAGACGTGGTGCAGGAGACTATTTGCATCCTTTCACCTTGTTGCGTGGGTGGTGCTTGCCGCCCACGAGCTTCATGAAGCGGTTGTACTGCTCGTCCTGGTTGGAGAGGTCGCGGATCTTGCGGATCTCCTCCTCGCGCTTGCGCCGCTCCTCCTCTTCCTCCTGACGCCGGCTCTGCTGCTCCTCCTGCTCCCGCTGCTGCTGCAGCTTCCACGCCCGCACCTGCTGCTTTCGCCACGCCTGCTTTGCCACCGACCCCGCTGAGTGACCCCGCAAAGGAAACAGTCACAGTCGCACCCCAGTTAATCACGAGAGAGACACAGTCGCTGGGACATTACTACCCATCACAAGTCATTTGATGTCTGACGAAGCTATGCTTGATCCACCACTCAAGATTATGAATAGTGAGTACACATACAAAAGAATATCCAAATATTATCAGTACCATGAAGATGGATGCAAACAAAAAAGGATTTCCAAGTAATCAGTAAGTTTTGAAAGTGATTTAAGTTTGATTTAAGTAAGGAAAATACCAGGACTGATGGACTTCTTCCCTGAGTGAGCCTTGGTGCCTGGTTTGCTCTTGTCAGCGCCGGGTCTCCCCCTCTCTTGAGGCTTAGCAGAAGTGGCGGTGCCAGGACCAGCCTTTCCCTTCTCCGCACTGGACCTGGTGACCATTTTGGGGCGCTCCTGAGGGCTGGTGCTGGGGAGGGGCTTGGCCTTGTTGATCTTCTCCTTGCTCTCCTTCATCACCTGCTGCTCCTTCTGCTGCCACTTCCTGCTGGCCGACTCCAGGGCCAGCAGCCGGAGCTGCAGCTCCGACATCTCATCCTCCTCCTCCTTTACCTTCTCCTTCTACTCATACACACACACAAAATTAGGAAAAAAAAAGAATGGAAGCAGGAGGTATAGAAGCATATCTGGAAATTAGGGCCTTTAATGCTAGTTTAGTCAAGAGGGGTGCACAAACACACACACACACACACACACACACACAATCTGAGAGGAAAAAAGTACAAAAGCAGGAGGTATGGAAGCATATCTGGAAATGAGGGCGCTCAACTCAGTTTAGAACTGTTGAAGAGAATTCTGGATTACTATACCTTCAGTACGGTGTTGTCTGCATTGGATACACAGGATATGTTCAAGTCAGACTCTGTGTCGTCATCATCATAATCTTCAGCTTCTGCTTCTTTACATTTAAAAAAATACAAAAACAAGAGATAATGTGTTATTCCATTTGTGAGTATGACAATGTCTTGCGCAAGATGTTCTGGAAGTTGCTTCACAACTATGGGCTGGCATCCTCCCCTGAGCTTAAGACTCACTGTGCCAGAGAACACAGCTGGCACAGAACATGCTAAGCACAAATAGCCAACCTTTGAGCCATTTTGGGCAACAATATTCATTCTGGAGAGATTATTGCTGGTACCAAGACATATCCAAGATCATTACAATGTGCTCTTAACTTTACAAAAATATCTCAATTATTTACAGAACAATAACATCTTGTACATGTCACATAAAAATGCATATCCTATAATGTATTTTATTTTGTTATCTGTATTTTCTATTTTTATACCAAATTCTAAATGTGACAAATGTGTTTTTTAGAGTGCCTAACAGAACACTATAAAGCAACAAGCGTAAAGCTACAACCAAATGTAGACCAATATTCACCTTTGACTGTTATGGTTTGCTCTTCTGTACTGGCTTCCACCTCTTTCTTCTCAGACTCACTGGACAACTTGGCATTGAGGGCATCCCTCTCAGCAGGCGTCAGCAACTTTTGCCTCAGGGGTTTGATATTGAAGGCCTGGAAGGCTTTCTTCTCTTCCTTCTCAGGTTCTAGTTGCTGTTCAGGTTCTGGTGGTAGATCTGGAATGTTGCTCTCCTTCTCAACATAAGAGGTCTCTGTCTCTACCTCTGCATCTGGGCTGGTAGTAACACTAGAAGCCTCTTCGGCCTGCTTACGAATGCACTCCAGTTCAAGCTGGATTTGCTTGTACTTGATAAGCAAATCCTCAAAGCTTTCTTCGACACCATTCTCAGCCTTTGGTGCAATATAAGCCTGCTTTCTGGGCTGGTTTCTTCCAAATGGCTTTTCTGGAATACAGGGCTCAGGATAAATTAGTGACTGAAAACTTGTTTACGAAAGATAAACCAAACAACAATGAACCGTGCTTACACCGACAACATACTGATTATAAAAGGGCGTTGTGCAATCAGATACGCATTGGAATACAAACTAAATATTCTACACATTCTGTTATGAACATGACAGCATATTCTTGAATTATAGGCAAAAGTTACAACACACCGAAAAGATAGAGACGTATTGTATCGATATCAGCTTCTTCGTACAATCAACATATTACTAACGAAAAAGCCCAATGACCGTGTAAGGCTAACGTCACATATTGCAATACCTTAGCTAACAACACTAGTTAGCGACCTAGCTAGCAGTACATAAGTCCAATTAAATGTTAATGTTACAAACATTGTTAGTCTTAAACCTTGAGCTAGCCCAATGTGTCATAACCATAACCACTTTGCTGAAATTCCAAAGGATACGTTTTCTCTGAGGAGATTCCTTTCTATTTAAATGACCATCCCCAAAGGCATACCGACTCACAGGGGGCCTTCCATTCTCCCTTGGACCCCCACCGCCATCTCCTCTGGCTCCACGGGCCCAGTCTCCCCGTCCCTCGTTTATCGTTTTCCCACGATTTCGTAGTCTACCTAATGTGTGATGGCTACGTTCCCAAAAACTGGATCGCTGACTAGGATTGCAATCCGACCCTGGCAACAATCGGTCTGGTCCACTAGGTCCAATCTGTTGTCTGTGGCTAGGGGGGAAAGGGCCATGTAAGTGTGGTCCTCGATTAACGTTAAAGGGCATCATCACACGGAAATCCTGTGCTGGAGAGCCCATAATGGGAGGTAATGTTCGTACCGGACCTTTAGATTTCCGATTACACCGTGTCGAGTTCGCATTTCTAGGCCTCATGCCTTCTTGTATTAGCAGCTTTTCGTCAGTTTCGTCGTCGCAAATCTCCCCATCTTCAAGTTCTCCCTCCTCTCTTGGAGATCGGGTGCCTGAATTAACCTCCATTTCTCACACGATGTATTCAACTACCTATATTTGTAAAAGAAAAATGTGTCTAAACACACGATTGACATGAGTCCGCAACAAAATGCCAATCGAAGGAATTCGTCGTAACGCTACACGACATAACACACCAGTCATCAGAATGAGAGCGACGGACGTTCCCTCAGTGTTCTTTACTACAGCTCTCTACGGGCAAAACCTGTTATCGCGAGAGTTTGCTCTGTTAACTATTTCTGTTCTTACCTGCCCCCTACCAACAAGTACGAAACTGGAGTAAACCGTCTCTGTACTGTACAGTGGCTATTTATAATAATACATCTATTAATTATAACCAGAGAAGGACTTTGTTATAGCCAACTTTTTAATATATTTTACTAGCTAGCACCATTCACATTTGACAAAAGAAAACAACAAAAGCAAATAAATAAAATAAAGGAGTCCCTGATTTATCCTGGAGACCTAGGGATTTTCCTGTGTAAATAGATATCCACGTATAGTCGAATTAAGTAGCCAAAGGTACCAGGGTAGGGATGGTATGAAACAGAAATAAAATAATGTCCATTTGCATTTATAGATATCACATGCCTTTTAACAATTTAGCATATGTTTTAAATGCTAAAAGTGTTATGTAATGGAAATTAGGCCTAATGTTTTATGTTACATATACAGAAAATCCAGACTGCATATAGGCCTACAGTAGTTCTGGGCCTAGGTCAAATTTAAGCATGTTCCTAATGAAATATGATGAGATGACAGTTATGAAACTGTATTCAGCTAAAGCCCAGGTGTTTTAAGCTTTCACAACATGGCATACACATGACATAAAAAACATATATATGAAGAGTTCAGATGCAAAACCCTTTAAGTTAATTTGCAATGAATTTACAGAAATAAATGTATATAATTTTCAGTCCAACTCCACTTGGATTGTTGTGGCTTGATTTGTTACTTGATAATAACATTCAAAATTAAGTTTGATAGAAACAAAACAAAAAATGTTGTATATTTCTGAAAATTGACTTAAAGGACTTTGCATCTGAGCTCTTTGTGTACAGGTATACCAAGTAAGTGATTAAGTGATAAACCTTGGTAAATTAAACTGGAGGTAGTGGCAAACCAGATAATAGAAGAGCCTGGAGCCTTTATTTGCGTAACTAAACAAAGCAAGAAGGTCACTCAATGTAATTACTATTTCTTCTAGCTTAATGTACCCAGGTTTATCACTAAAGCCAGAGACAGTTTTACTTACAATATGCTCAGGGTAAGAAGCTGTCCCCTCACACTTGTTCTCTATCTTCTGATGGAAGATAGATGAAATAGGACAAAGGAAATGACATAGACTACCAACACCAGTCTCGTAAGTGTTCTACTTTTGTAAACATCTCAGACTTACTCATGAATGTTGACTGATGTCATTTGTGATTATTTTTATTTATTTGTTTATTTTTGTTGAGTCAGGCTTTTCTAGAAATCAAACTGTGTAAGAGTGCTTACAGTTAATGTAAATGTAAACATCAATCCTAAAATTAACCCTTTGTCTTCCACTGTTTCCCTGATCCTCGTACACACAACTTGCAGTTCTTCAAAACTCAGATAGTAGCGCTATAACGCAAAGGTTTGAAAACCGAGACCGAATTCTCTGGTTTGAAGCACTGTTTACTACTTCCGGGTCTTCCTGTTTATTTTCACATCATTTATTTCCTTTTGAATACTGGAAAACAGAGTTGGAAGGCAAACATGGATGGTACAGGTTGTAGATCTACTGCAATACTATTTCTTGAGGCACATAATGTGTTGAAACAGCAATGTTCTGCTAAGTAACTTTAACTTTAGGAAATTCAGATTGATGTTTTGCTGTCCGGTACATCGCTCATGTACCGTTAGCTCAAGACAGTGGCGAACGTTAACGTCAGTGCCAATCAATTTGGCAAAAATTATTTCAAACGGCACTGACTCGGTGTTTATGCAGTGCCTGCAAACTGTTTGATTATGAAGAGGACGCAGAGGCGTAACGTTACGCGTGCCTCAGAACTGTCACCCCAAACAAGGCATAAACAAACCGGTGGAAGAAAGCGACCAGTGCGAAGAGGGAAGCCTCAGAAATGTCAAAATGTAGATATTTCGTCTTCAGCTAGTGATAGGAGTTTTCAAGAGGACTTCGACGATGAAAGCGCGAGCGCACATGGACATGTCACTGAGAACAGTACTCCGAATAAGCACTCCAAGGCCGCAGTGAAGCAGAAAGGTAAGGTCATAACAAAATAACGTTATCCGCTGTTCTTATAATAAATGATGTCTTCCGCAACTTTTGGTTGTTACCGTTTCATCCATACGTGACAATTGTCTGCCTAGGACATGGTCGACTGAACACAGCATTTTGCCGCCTTTGTCATGGGAAATTTTCGAAGCGGAGACTACGACATGCCTTCGATAAGCAGCTTGAGGAGTCGATGGAGGTGGACGACTTCTTGGACAGAGAGAATCATGAAGCGCCGCTGCTTTTTTCCACGGACTTTCAACGGCTCCTTGGTGTGCCAATGAATCGCGACCCACGACTGTCCTCATTCATTTGCAAGACCTGCCATGCCCAATTCTACAAGTGCCACCGCATCCTCGCCGATTTTCGTAGAAGAGTAAACCACACACCAGTAAGCCACGAAGGCAACAGGGAAAGGTGAGGGGCAATTCTGTAGTGGTGTTGTAAATTTATAATGGCAAAACACAAATCAGATCCAACCGATTGCATGAAAAAGCCTTTCACTCTCTTGCAGGGGTTCCGAAAGTGTCCCAGCTTTAGATGGATGCACATCAAGTGAGTCACTTAACTCATACGAAAGTTCACTTGTGTCAATTGTGTCCACCTATCAGTCTTGCAGTTACACTTTGTGTTTTGTCACCCTTTACTGTTGCTCTCTTTTCTCCTAGCCACCTCGATCACCTCCGACCCCAAGTGTCTCCACAGTCTGGTGTCCTGGGCCCATCACCATGCAGAGGCCTGCCGTTCCTGTCCGAACCTAAGAGAGGTGTTGGAAGACGAATGCTGGGGTTCGGTGAAGGCGGTGTGGGGCTGCATAGATGGGCACAGCTACGTGATGGACACCAATGGCATTCCACCCACAGCAAACCCAGGTCATGTGCCAGACACAGGAGAACAGGCTGGCAGAGATGGCAGCCACAAGCCCAAGACGCCCCGAAAGCCCAGTCACACCGCTGCCGCCACCACCAGCACTGTACAGCCAAGCCCTGCCACCACTCCACAGATTCAACACTCCAACCAAAGTGACCTCTCCTCACCCAGTACAGATGGTGAGTCAATTGGGACAGTATGAATAATAATAATAATAATAATAGATTGGCTTTATATAGAGACTTTCAAGCTACTTAAGGTCAATTTGGTGGCGGGTGGGCGTAGAAAGATGTTACCAAACTGCAGATACTGTAGTGTAGAATGTCAGTACCTAATTATTGCTATTGCTACCCACAGGTGTGTTCCCAAATGAGGAGATTCCCTCACCTGTGGCGGCTCAACCTGTGGAGCAGACTGCAGACAGTGACCTTTCCGACAGGTGAGTACCTCTCAAACACTCATGAACTGGTGAACAGAAATGAGTCCTGACAGGCGATACCTCTCTGATACAAAGACAGATTTTTGCCATCTGAGTCAGATGTCGTTTTGCTTACTCTCACCCATAGGAACTTCTCCAGTGATGAGGAATATGTAGACAGAAGGAAAACTGCATCATCTGATGAGCTGGCAGATTCATACCCACCCAAACGGTAAGGCATGGATATGGATAAAACACCTCTATGTTGGGGAAACTTAGATGTTACTAGACTAGAGACTAGATGTTTTTAGATTAGATTAGATTCAACTTTATTGTCATTACACATGTATTAATACAGAGTAACAAAATACAGTTTAGCAGAAGTGCAAATAGCAGAAAGTGCAATATGTACAGTATGAGCAGTTATGTACAGATAAGGGCAGTGTAAAAACGGGAAAAGATATGAAGTAAATATCTTTTATAAATAAATTATGGTGGGAATATGTGCAGACTATGTACAAATAAGTTATGGGAGCAGATTATTTACAGATAAGGCAGAATAAAAGATGGGTATAAATTAGTATTGATTTACAAAAGAGCAATATGCAAATGGAGTATATTAATATACAAATGTTCTATACTACTTTGCATAAGGCAAAAATACAGATGTACAGATATACAGATGCAACATGGACAAATATACAGGTGTGGAGATATATTAATATATGTATATACAGATGTACAGATGTGTAGCAGAAGATATGCAAAGTGCTGTGAATGTATATACAGTAGTGAGGAGAAGCGTTGTGAACAGATTATGCCATGGTGTAGCATGAATAGGAAGGTCAGGTTTAATGGGACAGAGTTCAGTAGGGTGACAGCTGTGGGGAAGAAGTTGTTCCTGAACCTACTGGTTTTAGTCTGAAGCACCTTCTGGAGGTGTGGAGCTGAAAGAGTCTGTTGGCTGGATGAGAGGAGTCCCTGAGAATGCTGCGCACCCGGCGTAGACACCTCTTCTTGTGGACGTCCTCAATCGCAATGGGTGTTAGTGCCACAGGGCGGTAGTCATTCAGGCACTAGATGTCCCCACACCAGGTCACATTCTCTGGCCAGGCTAGTGCCACCTGGTGCTTCTGCTCAATTTCTCATTCAGCTCTGCCAATGTGTCAGGGATCTGTCTGTAGGCTTGGGTTTCCCCCGTCTCTGAGCTATGCTGACCAATCAGTGAACAGAGGGAGAGCTGAAAGCCATGACGGTGCGTACCACTCAAACAGTGCGTACATACGTCACAACCAATCAGTAGGGATTGGTTGAAGCAGAAATGATCTGCCACCAGAAAGCAAACGTATCCCAGTGGATAGTTTTCAGACACTTTGCACAAAATGAAACAACGTGACAGTGTTTGATGCATCAGGCTACACATTCTCTAACTTCCAGAAATTAGTAACTCTTGGTAGTACACAGCATAATGCCCAATTCATTCACAGAATTTTTTGTTTTTCCAGGTCGGCGCCAAATAAGCGGCGACCCAAGGCAGCAAAGCCTCCACCACAGCCTAAAGAGAGAAAGAAGCCAGGGCCCAAGAAAAAGCCTAAATCTGAAAGGTGAGCACTACCACATTCATACTTGAATTCACTGAACAGAACTAGTTGTATTGTATACAGGTGGCATGTTGTAACAGCTGGTTGTATTGTTCTCCAGAGAGGAGCTGCCTACCATCTACAAGTGTCCTTACCAAGGCTGCACAGCGGTATACAGAGGTTCCGATGGCATGAAGGTACCAGACAAATGTTTACTAAGACTCTTGGCACATGTGTTGATCTCAAGTGCAGGATTTAAATGACACAGTGTTTGGGGGGAACTCTGTTAACAGAAACATATTAAGGAGCACCATGAGGAGGTTAGGGAACGACCTTGTCCCCATCCTGGCTGCAATAAGGTCTTCATGATCGACCGCTACCTGCAGAGGCATGTCAAACTCATCCACACAGGTAGGTCTAGTTAACATTATGCCTCGGTTCACAATGTCACACACAGTGATCTGTTGGGAAACAAAGCAACCCTCATGAAATTGTTTGCCTTTATTTTCTTTCATTTTGTTTTGAAAGGATTTTGTTTGGAGAACATGACATTTCCTAGATTTATAAAAGATTCAGAAAAAGATTTTCTACATTTAGATCCATGCAATAAATAGTATTTTGCGCATTGCATGAATGTAAGTCTGCAGAGAAGATTTTTTTGAATCTTGTGTTTGTTTTCCAACACTTTAGTTAAAGAGTGAGGTGTACAACTTGATTCATAACAAAACGTTAAGCACTACTACAGACTTGCTTTGCTGAGAACGGCTAAATGCATGTTGGTAGTGATGCATGTCTGTGAATCTCAAAAAACCTCCATAACTTTTCTATTGCCTTTGCTCAGAGGAGAGGAACTACATCTGTGACCAGTGTGGCCAGACCTTTAAGCAGAGGAAGCATCTCTCAGTCCACCAGATGCGTCACTCTGGAGCCAAGCCACTACAGTAAGTTGAAGAGTGCCCTCAGTGTGAGTGTTTGCCAGCACAGAGTTTAGAGGAGAAATCTGGTGTGAATCAGTCAGTGGTTCTATTGAGAATCTGGTGCAACGTAGTCCGAATTCACAAAACAGCAGCTAATGTTAAGTGAAGGGGCACAAGGAACTGTTTCATTCTCATTTTTCTGTGCCACCATCAGTTGGCATTAGCTGGCGTTTTACATTTGGCCTACGTTGTACCAAATTCTCTCATTGTCATACCTGCCGTCAGCTCTTGACAATGTCCAACAACAGGACTATTGATTGATTCACACTGGATTTCTCCTTTAAGTTGCGGTCAGGTTTGAACATGGTGGATCCTTGTGGAACATGGTTTGTTACACATAGTACACATCAACCACGGTGTCTCTTAAGCTTTAAGTGTGTGTAGATTCATGGTTGGTTATATACTTGGCAGATTGTCCATTAGATATTGCTGGCCATCCATCCAAACCAGGTTTTGATCTGCTCCCCCCAGGTGTGAAGTGTGTGGGTTCCAGTGTCGTCAGAGGGCCTCTCTCAAGTACCACATGACCAAGCACAAGGCCGAAGCCGACCTGGAATTTGCCTGCACCCTTTGCGGCAAGCGCTTCGAGAAAGCCCACAACCTCAATGTCCACATGTCCATGGTGCACCCCCTAACGCAGGGCGGCAGCAACGACACTCCAACCCCAGGCCACCCGACTTCCGACCCAGATAGGTCCAGGCAGTCGACCCGCAGCACTGAAACGCAACAAGCCCCACCACTCCAGGGAGCGGATCCCGGGTCTGCTTTGCAGGACACACAGAGGACTACTCTGGCTAGCCCAGACATGAGCTACATGCTAGAGAACCTCTAAGGAGTTCTGAAGGCATGTCCCATTGTGAGAAGGCCAAATATCACTAACATGGACCAGAAGGTGAAGCCCCTCCCCTTTGATAATGACTGATTTGCTCCTGAACTGAACATTGAATTCAGCAGCAGGTGCTGTGTAAAAAATATTGCACTAGTGATTCCCACAAGTGAAAGTCATATATGGTGTTATGTGTTAGTTTGACTAACAGCGTGGGAAATGGTTTTAACCTACCTGATTTATGGAGTGAGGTGTTCCGTTATAAAGCAGGACTTATGTGCTGGTTAGGCTGGGTTGCAAGCAGGTGTTTTTTGTTGCTGTTTTGTTGCACATCTGACTGACTGCTACACAATATGCAGGACTTTGAGAAGTGGTTCTATTATTTGCTCAAAAGCCCCAAGGGTATGAGAAGGATGGACTCTGCATTGGGTTGCTTTTTTATTTTGATCAAATAAATAAAAATTGCAGCATTCAAAGAACCTTTTCAACTTAACACAAATTTGTAACATGTAACCTCTTAGCACACATTCAGAACCACAATGCCTCTGGTAAACTGTTACACTGTTCTAACTGTATTGGTGAGGCCACATTAACTAGCCTCTCTGATTAAGGGTGGCTTGACATCCTTTTCACTGGAAGTCCATCTCTTGACTGAGATCGGGTGGGCTCAGCTGCATAGAGAGGGTAGCTGCCACCTCTGGGTCCAGGTCTCCACACAATGCCTCCAGCTAGATGGGGTGGGGGGGTGGGGGGGGGAGAGCACGGCGGTCACAAAGTGATTGACAGTATGGATTATGCAGGCAGCTACTTCCAAACCAACTAAACGCACTCAAAAGACTGTAGACGAGGTCCCGGTCTAAAAGAAAAGGAGATGTCAATGTTGTGCTCCCTTTATGAGACCCCTCAGTGATGCCTTTGGACAGTGTTTGTGATGTACAGTATGTTGTGGAAAATGTATGATTTGTAATAAAATATATATATATATACACAGCCCAGCATTCATCATCTGTGATCTTTGGACCAGGAGCAATGCATGATGTGTAGCAACACGTTAAATTCAACAGGAAGAGAGGTGTGCTGAACACTCCCAGGTGCAGCTGTGAGGGCGATTGCTTGCTATTTGTTTTGTGGTTTTATCCAAGCCTGATTAAATCTATATAAATATGAGTTTTGTTCTGTTTTTAACTTTTTACTCTTGCCATTCAAGTGAAGGTGCATATATTGTGCTTGTTGCCTTTTTAATATGGCATGTTTTGTGTACATCAGTGCTGACTAGACAACTTCTCTGACACCCACAAAACAAAGGAAAACTACCCCAGAAGCCTGTACCAAATCATTACACAACATTGCTACCAAATATATTGTTCTATCAGCAAACCGTAGCAAAAAAGTGCACCGCTGAACTTCAGCCCTCAGCTGTTATGCTGGGTGTGTGGGTACCTCGGTTCTTTGGGTGAGTGTAAGGCAGCCTGGTGAGCTCAGAGTGATTATCTTCAAGAGCACCTGCTGGGCCCTGGCCAAAACCTGACACACATCCATCTGTCAAGAAAAGATAAAAGCAGAAACACAAGTGAGCATTTCAAACATAATTTACACATTCATTTCACTATAGTTCAGTTGAAACTCAGTGAAAAAGTACAAATAAAGGTCACAAATTTTATTTGCATCCAGAGGGCTCTAAATATTTACACTCAATATCAAATATTTGCAGATGAAGCTGAAGCAGACAGGTAAGTTTGTCATCAGAATCATCTTTAGCAGATGCTGAGGTAAAAACTGAGGGCTGTGTCACTCACCTGCTGAGGAGAAGTCTGTGGTCGGGGTTTTGGAGTGTCTCCCTCCATGAAGAGCTGCAGTAATTTGCAGTAATTAAGGGTAGCCGTGTAGAGAAACCTGGGAGCTCTCACTGTCCTGTCCAGTGTCACAACATCTAGAGAAGGCACCAGACTGCAAGGGACAGCATGGGAGAAATGTGTTAGCCTCAGAGCTACAGTAAATACTAAGAGAAATGTGTTAGTCTCAGAGCTACAGTAGATGTTGGGAGAAATGTGTTAGCTTTAGAGCTACAGCAGATGCTGGGAGAAATGTGTTAGCCTCAGAGCTACAGTAGATGCTGGGAGAAATGTGTTAGCCTCAGAGCTACAGCAGATGCTGGGAGTGTCACTGCAGATGCAGAGCCAAATGTCTAAATGTATTTGTAATTAAGACTAATTGAAGACTGATGTCTAACATGAGAATGAAGGATGATGTGGTGCTAATTATTCAATAGCTGAATCCCCCCCCTCCTTAACCCTGAACCCTCAAAGACTTATCTAGCATAAATCATCCAATCATGGAGCCCATTCACACCAGTTAAGTCTTTGAGTTCAGTGGCTTAGTGCTTAAGAGGGGCATTAGGGTTCAGCCATCGTCTGTAGCTAAATGCTTACTGATTAATAGTGCTCAGTGACTATGGCAATACGAAGGGTTTTGATCAATAAAAACAAGATGAATTGATCAATAACGATTGTTGATAAATTTGTTGATTTGCTGACCTTTGTTGATACAGAACTATAGACACCTAACAATGGAGCAGGTGGTCTCTCACCTGTAAAAGGCAAGGGGCATCAGTCTGTTGTTCTCCTCTGTACTAATAATGTTGGTAGATTGGTATTGATTTTCCTCTGCATCACAGAAATAAAAAAAGATATAAGCATATATATCTAAAAACAAATGACCCATAAACTTCAAGTATTTACTGTACATTATTGACTGCTGTACAAGTAGATTTGCATTTTGCAAGATAGATGTGGGTGTGTACCTGTTGTTTGAGAGTGGAACAAGTGCAGCCAGTCTACTGAGTCCACTAATAGTGGGAGGATGTCACAGCAATGCTGCTGGGCCTGCAGCACACTCTCTGCTCCCTGCCAACAACAGGTCATGACACTTATTTAACACATTACTCATTATCACACACACACACACACACACACACACACACACACACACACACACACACAAACACTCAGAGACAAATGCACAGACACACACACACACACACACACACACACACACACACACACAGACATACACACACACACACACAGAGACACATGCACAGAGACACACACACACACACTGGGTGATCACCAAAGACTACTTTCCAAATGAAATCATCCTCCGCCTCGGCACTGAGAGTAACACCTCTTATCCCCTGGTGGCATGAGTGCTGGTGAGGAGTAAGGCTTGTTGAGTTCTGACTGGTGAAAACATACCTGAGGACTGAGATAAGCATTAAGGAGGTCTGTCATGCCCAAGAACAACAGGAACACCTGCACCTGAAAAACACCACAGCAGAAGGTGACTTTATTTAAAGCATAAGAACAGCATGTGGAACAACATAGACCAAATTTGCGAACTGTCGGCTGACGCTAACAGATGGAGCAAAAGAAAACTAAACTTTTCTGTCTTCATCAGTTAGCGTTGGCAGTTGTTTCGCTAGTTGGTCTACGTTCTACCAAGT
>JAIFZK010000007.1:23432500-23437500 GCA_027481765.1 Tenualosa thibaudeaui
CTCTGAATAAAACATCAGAATACAAAGAGGCTTCACTTACACTCCCATAATAGACCATTAGAAGGCTGGTGGGAACAATACATTCTATGCACTTAGAAACTCCCTGGAAGCCATCTGATGGCCGACATCAGAGGCGCGTGCATTCAATAATCCTGCTTTTAAAGGAGAAATCTGGTGTGAATCAATCCATAGCCCTGTTGGTCGAGGTCACTGAGTGCTGTCTGCAGGAAAAATAACCTGAAAATTTGATACAACATAGAAGGCATAGCAAACTGGCAGCTAAGATTAACTGAGTGAGGTATAGGAAAATGAAACTGAAAGTGAGTTTCTGTGCCCCATTCAGTTAGTGTTAGCTGCTGATTCGCTATTCGGTCTATGTTGCATCAAATTTTCTTGTTCTTTTTCCAACCGACAACGTTCCGTGACCTCAAACAACAGGGATATTGATTGATTCACACCAGGAGTAAATTAATGGAACACTGATCTCAGGTTAACTGGAGAGACAGAGCACGAGAGGAGTTTACCTCAGACTGAAGTTCATATACTCAGAGGTATGGCTCGGTAGAGCTGCATTCAGAGCCTCACACACAGGCAGGGGGCCACACGGATCAAGGGATGAGGAGGACGAGGAGGAGGATGAAGAGGACAGTTGCACCATAGGACACTGAGGTCCTGCTGCATGAAACTGCACCAACAGAGCAGCCAGTCCCAGCACGTGAGCCGCACCCAAAGAGGGACCCTATTATGTGTATGGGGAGGGGAGGGGAGGGGGAGAGAGAGAGAAAGAGGAGGAGGAGGAGAATGGATAGCAACATTGTGTTTAGTTTCCACAGAGGAGAGCAAATCGTGACCAAACCATCTGGAGGTGTACGTCTAGAGATGAGGAGGGAGAGAGGGAGAGAGAGAGACGGGTAATAGAGAATCAGGTGAGAGGAAGAGAGAGCTCAGCTAACCTGGTGGGGCAGCAGGTCCCAGAGGCGGTGCAGGAGGGCAGTAAGCAGACGCCTGTGGCCCAGCAGGAGCTTCACAAACTGGGCTGCCCATGCTCCCTGCCTGGAGGACAGGGCAGTAAGCATTCAGTGGGGGGAAACATATTACAACCTACAGCAGGCTCATCATGAGACTTGAAGGGGAACTAGGCAAGATTATGTTGTTTTTAGGCTAATTTATTTAGCTTCGTAGTGGTAACACTTTATTTAAAGGGGTCTACATAAGGGTGACACGAGCCAGAGTTATAAACATGACACGACACATTAATGACACTTCACTGATGTTTATGACACTTAATGTTTGTTGTCATTAAGGGTCATTCGGTTTTTGTAAGGTCTCCATTCCAAAGTCTGCGTTTCAAAAAAGGAATGACACTTAATGACAATGAATTATGTGTCATTAATGTTCATAACATGTGTCGTATCATGTTCATAACAGGCTCATGTCACCCTTATGTAGACCTCTTCAAATAAAATGTCAACTTCGTAGCCACTTCAGTGTATAAATGGCTCATTACACCTATGGACCCCTATGGCTTCTTCACAGATATGCAGGGCTTATGAGAGAACACACTGAAAGAGTCTTAAGTATGAGCGTTATGAAACTGTGTTTATTTCCTTGTTAGTCAACATAACAAATCTCTGGTCCCCCGCCCACAATGAACTGGCAAACCCTTCAGTTTCAAGCCCAAAGCCCTAATCAGTAGGCCTCTAAGAACCTAAGGAGCTCCATACTCAAAAATCTTAGACTTGTCTGGATTTCATTTGATTTATATATAAAGTGGAAGAGGCATGCATTGTACAGACCGTTTCAACGCTAAAAAGAAAGCCAATGCTTGAACAGTTTATTTCGTTACCAAACTGCTTCTGCTAGGTTAAGATCACATATGGAATGTTACAACAGAAACCCTGTGGGAACAGCTATGATGCTAATAATCAAACTCTCTATATTTGTTCTGTCTCACCTGTTGGGGGGGTTGACTTTGGAGGCATCTATGAGACACTGACAGAAACCTCTCAGGAGAGCGTTCACCAGCTGCATACCATAACATGGGCACAACACAGAATAAGAGAGGAGAGGAGAGGGACACACACTCATACAACAATGACAGAATATACAAAACACACACTGAACCAGTAGTAAGACACTGATATAATATACAAAACACACACTGAACCAGTGGTAAGACACTTATATAATATGCAAAACACACACTGAACCAGTAGTTAGACACTGATATAATATGCAAAACACACCCTAAACCAGTAGTAAGACACTGATATAATATGCAAAACACACCATAACAGTAGTAAGACACTGATATAATATCTAAAACACACCCTAAACCAGTAGTAAGACACTGATATAATATGCAAAACACACTGATATAATATACAAAACACACCCTAAACCAGTAGTAAGACACTGATATAATATGCAAAACACACACTAAACCAGTAGTAAGACACTGATATAATATCTAAAACACACACTGAACCAGTAGTAAGACACTGATATAATATGCAAAACACACTGATATAATATACAAAACACACACTGAACCAGTAGTAAGACACTGATATAATATGCAAAACACACCATAACAGTAGTAAGACTATGATGGAGTACACAAAACACATATTGTATCAGTAGTACGACACTGATAGAATAGACACACTGTAAGACATTGATAAAATACTCAAAACACAAATCAGTAGTAAGACACTGTAGTACACTGACATTTCAGCTGCACTCGACATCTCATACCTAAAGGCAAACAGCTCATTTGGAGGAATGCTGTACACAAACACCTGCAGATGTGGTCCTGCATGTGACCAAACCAAATTTGGTTGGGTACATGTAGTACAAGTGAATGGAAACTCTTACTCTGGTCTGGAGTATGTTGGATGAGAGCGCCTCTGGCTGGAGCTGGATGACGTCACATCCGACTGCCTCTTCTGGGGGTTCAGGAGAAGCTCCGCTCAGTGTGTCTGAGACCCGGGCCAGCTGGGCTGACACATCTGCACAACACAGAGAGACAGACAGAGGCAATGCGCAAGAGGAGTGTGAGTCAGCAGATCACAGGTATGTCTATGTGAGTGTGTGTGAGCATGCCTGTGTGTGGGTCTGTGTGTGTGGGTCTGTATGTTTGTGGGTAGTACAGCAAGACAGTGTGCATTGGGTATTGCTGCAGTGCATCTCGCCTCCATAGTTAGCTCCAGCAGACAGTAGCCTCCTGAGTTCCTGCAGCTGAGAGCGCAACACTGCCAGAGCTGCTTCACTGTCCTCATTGGACCGCACCACACCTACACACACACATACACAAAAAACATATATAGTGTACTATCAGGTAAGGCTCATGCAGGTAATCTGAGGAATAAGTGCTGGGAACAATGGAGAGTTCAATGCAGCCGAAATCCCAGTTACCTGGACAAAAACAGTAACCTCACTTTGTAGAAGACACTTCTGATGCACACTCAGATCAAGTGTTCTTATACACCTCAGGAACATTGATTCATTAGAAATACATACTGTATGCACACACACACACACTCACCACTTTGTTGTCTCTGGTTCTCACTCTGGCAAGCGTCTGTGTATGATGTGTACACAGTGGCTGGGATCTTATCCGCCCTGGACAAAACACAACAGACACACCAATCAATGCAGTCACACAGTCAAGTTGTTTCCATGTGAGATAGTGAACCTGTTTGAAATGCATAAAGGCAGATGAATGAGCATGAGACACACAAAGTTCAGTGAGTGTAGTAGAGTGCTCTGTAGTGAGTAAGTCTGTGTGTGTGTGTACCTCCGCAGAGCTTCAATAAAGTTCATCCTGGCATCTGCCTTGGCTGGCAACTACACAAACACAGCAACACACAAAAATCACATCAATCCTCAAAGCCTCGAAACACCACAGACCTAATTACCCAATGATAACGTCATTTTTGAGTGACAGGGATACTAACCACTCGTGGAGTGAGGAGGGCGGGCAGGAAGCGGGACAGGAAATAGGGCCTCCTGAAAATGCTGGATAAACAAAGGAGAGGCAATGGTGGAATTTTCAGTCTGTTTAGTGAGGTCACTTAATGTGAAGGCAGAGATTTATACAGCACAGCTACCTGGCCTCCATGACCATGGCAGAGATCTTCCCAGTGCTTTCAAACACAGAAATAGCCTTCTCCACATCCTGCTGGGCTTGATGCTGGGGCTGTGTGTGTGTGTGTGTGTGTGTGTGTGTGTGTGTGTGTGTGTGTGTGTGTATGTGTGTATGTGGGAGAGAAAGAATTTTTGTAAACGAAAGACAATTCTGAAAAATAAAACACCAACACAAAAGATTGAATGTTTTCAGATTATCTGAGAAGAACCAGGTATTTCCTTTCAGCCTGTTGCTGTGTTGACCTTGACCACCAGAGGGAGCTCTTACCTGAACAGTTGCAGCAGTTCCAGTCACATCCTCATAGAGGCCCATCTCTTCCACTGACACCTGCACACAGTTCACCAGTCTAACCACAACAAACCGTTGCTCCAGTGTACATGCTGACACCAAACAGTCAAAACATCCACAAAAAAGTGATTTCCTGACATAGTAGCAGTTGTTGCTATTAACAAATGATGTAAAGAAATAAAATAATAAATAATTTCAGCCCAATCTATAACAGAAGCCTCAATGCTAAAAACTGTGATTGAGAGCAGACTTGTTGAGGTAGTGAATGAGGTCAGTTTCCAAGGAATGCCCGACATGCAGACTTTGGCCCCGGGGTGCTCAGGGTGCTTGGCTTACCTTCAGGTCAGCCAGTCTGGTCTTTGCGAGGGACACATACTCCTGCAGGAGAGAGCGGTGCTTGGCTGGAATATACGGAGGGTGTAGAATATGCACCTGAAATGGGGGAGGAGGGGAAGAGTGAGTAACACAAGAGGCTTCACCTACCAGAATCTGACAAATGACAGAATGGAACAAGTGACCCAGGTTACGTTACACCCACATTCACTTTTTTTAATTGTCTCTG
>JAIFZK010000007.1:23440000-23477500 GCA_027481765.1 Tenualosa thibaudeaui
TGGGGTTTTTGTGTCTTTGACTTTCTAACATTTACAGTACCTTGCTTCTCTTTTTGTACAGCACATTGAACTACCTTTGTGTAGGAAGTGTGCTATTTAAATAAGCCTGCCTGGCTTCTTTCTAACTGTCTTCACATGTTACAGTGACTACACATGGGTGTTTGTCCAGTATGCATGCATGTACTGTATGTGTGAGCTGACCTTTGAGGCAGGGCTGTGCCTCTGAGTGGTACACCAGCACAGTAGACAAACAAGACAGAACGTGCTGCCAGTTGACCTCGTGGGTCTCCAGCACTTGCTGCAGATGAGAGAGCAGCTCCTCCACACTGAACAACACACACAGCTAACACACAGAGGACACACACACACACAAACACAGAGACAGAAAACACAAATCGGATAGTCAAATTCTCTTTGTTCCTCATCCCCACCCAACCGTCGTTGGCACGTTTTGTGATCATTTTAGGACTTAAATTTACATATGAGGCAGTCCAGGTGCTGACAGCAGTACTGAATTTGCATCACAGCCACAGTACTCCCATTAAACAGAGGCGTGTTTCCCAAAACCATAGTTGCTTATCAGTTAACAAATTAGTTGGTTGGCAACAGGCAACTGTACTGAAACCAACAAAGTTGCAACCTTAGTTAGCCACCTATGGGTTTGGTAAACACACCCCAGGAGGCTGTGTCGTGCTACTGCTCTACTTTTAGTTATCCAATCTCTACACAAACACGGTCTCAAAGTGTTACATCTAGAATGCCATTGATGCACAGAGGAACAAGAACAAGCTGTGTGTCAACCAATGAGGCACCACTGGAATGCCTCACATTTCTTGCTTCACCTAAGTCGTTCCAGGTAAGCAATAGTCCATGTAAATTAGATTTTTCCTAATGAACAACACAAAGCCCCATGGGACTCCTGTGTGTGTCACACACCTGTGACAGTAGCCATTCTAACACACACACACACACACACACACACACACACACACACACACACACACACATCACACACCTGTGACAGTGGCCATACTAAAACACAAACAAATACATGTGCACGTCTGCAGCATGATGAAGTGTTTCTGTGTGTTGACTCTTGTCTTGACACAGACATTAATCACACGAGAAGGTGTGTGCGCACAAAGGCGGGTCTGGGCCTACCTTACAGAACAGAGATAGCAAGAGAGGGCTGGTTTTGGCAAAGGTCCAGTTGCTCTGCATGGCAATAGCATCTGACACTGAAAACACAGACAGATGCGTTTTACAGGAACAGATAATGATAAAGATTAGTGTTTGTTTCAGTCTAAATAAACATGCTGATGTGTTTGTAGATAAGGGGGTGTGTGTGTGTGTATACACATGTCTGCTTGTTCACCTTTGAGTCGTGGACAGTACGTGAGTATGTGTGTGAGGGAGCGTTTGCAGAAATGACGCAGAGCCTCGCCAAGAACAGAGGAGTGGGACACGCAGGCCTCAAACACTCCCACCCTGTTTAATGCCACCAGGGACACAGAGAAAGGAAAAAAACAGAGAGAGAGAGAACAAAAGGAAAAGGAAGAGAGAGAGTGGAGGAGGAGGAGGAGAAGGAGAAGAATTCAGTTTGCATCAGCATACAAGCTACATACTGTCTCTGAGCCATGGGAGGCTGTCATCATCAGATTCTATGGTGATTCAGCTCACCAGGACATCTCTGCTGGTGCTGCTGGTGCAGCCTCCCCCTCAGCTTCCAACTCCTGTGGGCCCTGCCTGGAGCTCAGCGAATCCAGCAGCCCTGATGAACAGAATCAAAGTCTGACCAATGAGTCCACAATAGCCTCCATTTGTTTCAACACCCCCACCGTCCTTCACTGTGGTCTGGACACATGGCGTGTGTTTACGGGACGTCTCTAATGAGACGTTTGATATCACACGGAGAGTGAATGGATCAGCCAAGTCCCCATGGGCAACTGACCCGGCCTGCCAGAGAGTTAGCGGCATGTGATCGTTCCAGCGGAGAGTTTCCAGAGTATAATCCCTCAGAAAAAAGCTGTGCCAAGATATAGTCTGGCAGCCCCAGGGCTATTCTAACAATAGAAATGTGTCAAAAGGGCTAAAGTTGAGCCTAGGTTAGACATCAACAGAGTTGTGGCTAATGTAACAGACAATCTATTCCTGGCCGAAGCTCCAGTATGTGGAATTCAACGTTATGAACACCTCAGTCACTCACAGGAGAGCATGTCGTCCAGAACGGAGCTACAGCGTTGAGGAAACTTTCTAGAAGATGAAGTGGTGTCCTGGGATTCCTTGAAGCCACCCTGAACCAGAGCCTGCATGACAGCTGGAACACAACATTGAGTAGATATTTACATAACATACATGTTTGTGCAGCTTGGTGAGCAGAGCACAGAGATGCTGAGGTCAGAAAAAGTAAAGCATCAAAATGAATCTAGAGGCCTACATTTTAGAATCATTTTTGTCATTAGCATACATAGCTAATGTCAAGAATGTTGTGATAACCTTAGAAACCCTATTGACTTTTAAGAAACTTTAGCCTGGTATAAAACCAGCCCCTCGTTCTACACTTTCGTTTCGTAAAGAGGGTCTAGACATTTGGTAGTGAGATTTGATTGCTTGCTTGTGGAGTTTACGTTTAAAAAGACTGGATTTGCCCCTGACTGATAGCCTGCCTTGACTGATAGCATTCTAGCTCTGCATTCACACCTCCCTCTATTCGTACAAAGCATGCTGGACATTTGCACAATGATATACAAAGCTTGCTGGACCTTTGCACAATAATAACATACAAAGCATGCTGGACTTTTCCACAATGATAACATACATGCAGTGTTTTTAGTGGCTACCTGTACACAAACACACCCACTGTAGTGTTTTTAGGTTCTCAGTCAAGACATTAATATAGGAAATAGAAGGATTGGAATGGGGGCCATGCTGGAACAGAGAGAGACGTGGCTGTACTGTGTGTCTGTATATGAGCGTGTGTGTGTGTGTGTGTGTCTGATGTGTGTGTCTGTATGTATGTGTCTGTATGCGTGTGTCTGTATGCGTATGTGTGTGTGTGTGTGTGCATGTGTTAATAAAAGGCACGTGGTGTGTGGTGCTGCTCCTACTCGACAGGATTTTCTGCTTGGCCTGTTCCTCCTCCTCCTGTGTAGGAGCTAACAAACACAGAGCCTGTAACTCTTTCACCAACCAGTTCCCAACAGCATCATTACTGAATACACACACACACACACACACACACACACACACACACACACACACACACACACACACACACACACACACACACACACACACACACACACACAGTGAGAGAGAGAGAGAGAGAGAGCAAGGAGAAAGAGACGAAGAGTCAGTATTAACGGTGAACTGAACCGTTTGTGTAACTGAGAAAGAATTATAGATTTAATAGGAGAATATTAGATAAGTATTTGATTAAGTCTATTGTCTAAAAGGTGTAATACTTTTACAGAACTGCTTACTGCATTTACACAGCATGATGTTGCTATGCCGTGTTTTTCAAACAATGTAATTGAATATCATTTAGAACTAATGCATAGTGTTCACTGCTGCAGATTAAATCAATTATGATTTGAAAATTGCACAATTTAAACAAGGGCGCATGGCATGCAAAAATGTACCTTTCAAACAGGTCATCCAGGGAAAGAATGTTTTCAGTGTGTAAATGGTAAACAACCTCCAGCTTAGGCTAAGGGTGAGAACAAAATAAACCACTTTAAATTAACAGTTCAGCTTGATGACAGCTGAGCACCAGCTTGGGTACATATCCAGAAAGGCATTTTCATACATTCACACACAGACTGAGTCAGACACACGCAAGGACACATAATCGCAAACCTGTGCCTTCCAGTATTCTTGCCACAAGAGTTTGGCACTGAAGGTTCCAAGTGAGAGGAGTTCTCTTACAGATTGAAGCAGCACACAGAGCTGGGTCTAAGGGGGAAAAAAACATTTACCATAGCAACAGCTGATGCCATATGAGTAGCCTCATAATTCATATTTCAAAATACCTACTAATGCATCACAGACACGAGAGCAGCTCAGGTCACACAGCGTCAGCATGTGAATCTATAGAAATGGCTTGCATAGCAGACTGAAGTAGTCTGAAATATGGACAAATATGGACCAATTGACCCATTTCCCACACACTGGCAAAACTATGGCAGCCCGCCATAGTCTAATTTCCCCCACCATAGTCTAAATATGGACCAAAACTGGCAACTATTTCAGCAATATCTGATGCATGCATATTGTACTGGCTCTTTCATTTGCATTACTTTCAATTCTGTCATGTATGCCAAAGGACATGAAGTTGTAATCAAACCAGTGGGACCAGTGTACCATTAAGCAATAGGCCATGGGAGGCTATGGGTTTGCGCTAGATTTAGAACACAAGGGGTGTTGTTTGGCATGACATGAAGTGGAGTTCTAAATCCAGCACAAACCCATGGACTTGAGTGGCTTATTGCTTTTTTAAAACTATTACAACAAATCTTTGATAGGTTTTTATTATGTGAAGCCACAGAAAAAAGGAATAAAATGGTGTATTGCAATAACTATTCTTCCGCCAAAGCATATGGTTCATTTAGGGAAATGGTTGCTGGGCAACGCTAAAAGCTACTATGGTGAGATGGGCCAAGGGGGCGATTACTTTGTAATGTTTTTTTTAATTGAAGTTCGCTGCAGAGTAGTATAGAAGAGAATAGGCAAACCTGTGTGTTTATGCTGGATTTACAGCTTAGAACGGCTTGGAATGTCGAATCAATCACAATTAAGGAACCAAACAAGCAGTTTTAGAACACACATTTTAGACCCCCCGTCTTAAGATGGGACAGAAAGAGGAATAATAGAGTGCAGTGGCAGGTACCCGCTGTGCTGAGGTCAGGAGTGCGTGACCTTCATCTCTCTCAGTGGTCAGCTCCAGCACTCTCTCCAACACCACTCTAACTGAAAGAACACCCACAGGGACCCCCAGTTCCTGAGACTGCCTCTTCAGCTCACTCACTGTGGGCACATGTGCACGCAGACACAGACAAGCAGACAAACACACACACAGCTCAGTCAGCAGTATACCACAAACATACATAATGAAGTGCCTGTTGTCATAGTTGACTTGACATTGGCCTTTTCAGAGTGAATAAACATTACAGGAACACAAGACAAACACTCAAGAATAGGGAGTGCCTTCACATACTTCATGTGCCAGAGCTGGAGTCAAGGCTACAAAACCTGTTGCAGGCTGATTTGTGTTTGTGTGCATAACATGATAACTTACAGAGGAAAGAAGATCCAGCCTTCTGTATTGCCTGGTGATCAAATACATCTCTTTCTCCAGAATTCCAGTAATGAGTGAATTTCCCAAACTTGGGACTTTGTTCCTAAATATGAAAAGAAAAAAACACAATACACACATAAAAATGTTAAATAGCTATTTGCTGGATTTACTTTTTTTTATTAAAAAAACAAATTGTTCAAAGAAATTTTATATAAGTTGCAGGAATCTGAAAGATTAACTGTTGGTCTAGAGTGCCTGCATGTCATTGTAGATAAATGCTAACCATGCCAAACTTGTAACACACTGACTGCACACATCCAATTAAAACACATAGGGATGTGCATGTGCATCATGATGTCTCAGGAATTAGTTGATATTTATTAATATGGATGGCACTGTCAGGCTGAATTAGTAAACAGCTAAGGTCTACTGCCAGTCAGGCCGCCTCCCTCTCTCCCTGACATACTCCCACTTCCAGAAGCAGATCCGACAGGTTCTGGTGGCTGTTGAGTAGCTGGATCGCAGCCTCCTGCAGCTGCTCTCCAGATAGACGCTCCCTGGGCCTCTTCCCGGCGCGCCCAGCTACAACACAGAGAATGTCAAAATCTAAAATCACTCACTACCATCAAGCGATGTGAAATCATGATAAATACTATAATTCTCAGTTTATAGTTACAGACCAGAACCCCACGTATCTAAACACAGGATCTAATTTCCGTTTAGGATGGATATGAACAGTCACAATGACCTGGCTGTATGGTCCGAGGCAACAAAATTGCAGCTTACCAAGAAGAGATGAAAGGGATGTCTTCTGTGACGGTGCCACACTTGACGCCTCCAAAGACATTCTGCATTAGCGTACTAATTTGCTGGACTTCTGACAACCAAAGCCAGGATTACCTATCAGCAAGTATATCGTTATACCAAAGATACTTTAAAACATCAACCGTCTCTGGTTATACATAGTACACCACAGTATTATATAAGATCGTTTTTTAGCTGACTCCTTACTTACTAGTCCTTAGAGATTTACCTAACTTAGTTAGCTGTAGGTAAAGCCACCGTTATAACGCTAGCAACTTTAATGAACGAAGATTACCGATAAATCAGTTCCTGATTTCTTCCATTAGCCGTGTTTCAGTCCACGTATGTGACCCAGCTGTATTGATGGGAAGCATATAGCCACCGAGGAATTTCGCTTAGTTTTAACTTTTAAAACAATCCATTAAATCATGAACATCACCTATGTTGTTTATTAGACACTCAGTATTTCATTTCGTCGAACACATTTCCTATTACGTCCTCCGCGCGGTTTAGTTTTAAAACTTTCATTGGTTGAAAGGCTCTCAGGCAGCCAATCCACAGGTTGCATAAGTCTACTTCCCATAGACGTCAAGAGTGTCCATGCACCAACGAGACGACAGACTGGCCTAGTCGTCCATGGTCCCCACTTGGGAAGGTGTTTTGTTAGAATAAAACTAGATTAGAACTGAATAAATTAGCCTAGTTTAAAGACCCACTACAATTAAATGAAATAAAATAAAATCAAGTTATATGATAATACAATAAATAGCCTATAGGGAACAGTTCTGTGGTTTTAGTTTAATATAAAAGCATGTTGTATTATATTGTGTCTCATGAAATGATTCAAGCACTCAGCATTCAGGTTTCAACCATAGGCTACATACCAACTTTTAATTATTATTATTATTATTATTATTATTAATGAAATCTTCAGATAGATTTAGAGTATGTGTAAAGGGGTGTTGATTTTTCAATTACACAAATAATCTAACTCTAAATATAGTGATTATAGTAATTTGTGCACCTCATTCTGTCTAACCACTAATACATCTATTTTATGCCTACATTTAGGCCTTAGTAACGGGAACAACATTTTAAGCAGTTTTCTATGACTACACTGTAACCCCTCTGCATATATTTGCCTTATTGGAGAAGCCATGTATTGGACTCAGGAGTGGTTTAAAAAAAGTATTGAACAACATGGCAGGAGAGAGACAAACCGATCAATTTGTATCAACATGGCCAGTAGTGTTGCATAGCAAATGATGCAAGCATTTCCCTTGGTGCCGTCTGCTTTCCAGCTCAATGGCAGCTTCTTGCCAAGCAGCAGCTGCCTCTGTTGTCTGGTCATCTCTAATATTACACACATGATCGATCCACTCAAAGTAAAAACTATATTTGTCAGTCCATTAGAGGCATGCTGTTTCCGTGATGACACAATGATGAGAAACGTAGTAATCAGTCAGAAATATATAAACATACAGAACAATAGTTTTCTAAATCATTGATTGTGTAGGTGTATATGCAAACAATCTGGATATTAATATGTAAGTGTGTGCATATCGACTGTGTGTGTTGTTGTGAATAGGCAAGGCTACAACTGCACTTAATTCACAGGAGGAATCTAAACTCCCTTCCAAAGTGTTGCCCAGTGTTGTATTTGAGTGCAATATCAGAGCTATGAAGGGGGGGTTGTTCCCAGGTGGACTCCTAGATGTGTTTTCCCTCTTACTGGGGTGTTCCTGGGAAGCCTGGTACTGCAGCATGGAGGATAGGCTCCTGAGAGGTGAAAAGATCCCATTAAAATTTAATCAATGCTGCCTCATGAATGTTTAAGCACTTTCTCTATTGTGCCATGAAACCTCTGCACAGGACAGGAAGAGCCGAATGCTGCAGACAGACGCAACACAGAGTGTGGGGGAGGGAGGATCACCCATCAGCCGGATGACTGCAGCTGACTCCAAAGCCGTTGGCACACAGTCTCGGCTGTTCCTCTAAATGGATGTGGCACTGCCCAGGCAGTGGAGAGACTCACCTGGCACTGAATCAAATTGCCCATTTCTGCATTTTGAACCTAGATGTCCTGGTCCTGCACAACAATCTAAAAAACAAACTCTATTTACTTGTCAAAACTCTATTTACGTCAAAGAAAAAGTGGCCCGTATAAACATGTGCACATAGCAAAGCTTTCTAATGGCTAAAAATGTGCATAATGTAATAATAATAATAATAATAATAATATGTAACTGTATATGTTGACTGGTAGAATGTATACTTATGTAATGTCTGGCAGAACCAATTTTTCACACTGCAAGTGGAATGTAAAGGTGATCCGTTTAACTAAAGGTCAGTGGATGATGGTCAGTGGATGATGTGTACTTACACATGCAAATGTAACTGATATGTTAGCTGATGTCAACAACCAGGAGAAATCAAGTGACTGTGGGAGGCAGCACAGAAGACAGATACTCGACCCTCCTCGCTAGCAGTGGAGGTTACTAAAGGCTATCCTCTCACAGACACATTTAAGGTAAAGGAAATGTAAATGTTTTTAGAATAAAACAAGCATTTGGAAGACATACAAAAGCTCTTCTTAAATCAGGATTCCCTTTTTTTAGACCAGTGAGTTAAGACTGGAAACCTGATTCACTCTATCAAGTGTCTCACAGTTTCAGCTCTAGTGTAAACATACAACTATCCAAATATCAGACTAACTCATGATGAAAAAGAGCTGCTAACAGGAACAGCTTAAGGAGGGTGAGTAACCAAGGGACATACAGCAATAGTGGTTTGTATATCACTCCCTGTGTTGTTTTGTCATGTTAAAAAAAACAACTTTGATCAAGGGTGTTTAAGCCAGCCTTTTTGATAAACGAGTAGAGGTCTGGGTAAAAGATAATTACAGACAGAATGGGTCTGATTCCTACAGAGCCATTCTAAGACTTAAGTGTTGACAAAGGCTCTTTAAACCAAATAATTAAGCACAGCCTATGTGGTACATTCCAGTGGGTCTTGCTGGGCCCCTTATGGCAATGTGCTTTGTGCCAACAAAGCTACAAGAACAAATAAAGAACAGATGTGATCTGAAAACAGCTGTGTATGTAGGGGAGAGGGCAGAAGAAGAGCACATGATTCACCTAAAAATTGGCACCTTTCTGTGAAATCAAAAGCATCTAATCTGACATGTAGACCACAGAATCCCCCCCTAGCTTGCTTTATGACTCATTTAAACATACCATAATAGCTCAGCCTAACCAAACCTGTCATGACAAGTTTTCTGTCAGTCCCCTACACCTTTTTCATTCTCTCTCTCTCACACACACACACTGGCCCCAGTCATATGCTGCTGCTTCCTCTTGGGACTTTGACCTCAGTGTTTCTGCTTTTCCCTGAGTCACAAACAACGAGTACAGTCTGAATAGGATAGCCTTTTTTCCCAAAAACTATTTTGAAAGAAATAAGTATAAGGCCACATTAAGCAAGAGCCTCTCTCCAGCCTCACACAAGAGGCAGATAAAGAGCTTAGAGTTCGCACTAACTCAACACCACCACACTGTGCACGCCATGATGCGAATGCTCTTATGGAAAGCAGTACAGAGCAGGACACACGCTCACAGGAAAACAGGGTCCTTTAAATAACAAAACCAAACCAAATACATCCTTCGGAAAAGAGAAAGAAAAAGCACACAGTCATCCTTGCCTGGTAACAGCTTTGTTTTTTGACACACCATAGAAAAGACTTAATTTGTGTGCTTTTGGCAAAATGCTTTTATTCATATGTCCTCCTTTGCATTATTCAAGTACATGGATTCTCAGATACCCTCCTTTGAATCCAGAGGAACAATCAGTAGGATCACCTTTTTTGACACCATATAGAACCATAAACCGCACTGAACTTCCACCCCATGAAAACACAGTTGCAGTCTCATTCCAACAACACAGACCATTTGTAAACATGATACATGGTAGTCATTTCAATTACAAAATCAATCAAACCAAAAAATCTCATAGAAAAATATCAATCTTTTCATAGGTATCTCTCTCTCTGTGTTATTTACATGATTTGTATCATTGTGACTTTCATAGGAAAAAGTATAAGAAAAAACAGAAACAGAAGTGTGGGGCCAGGGTCGGAAAAAAGGCCTTTGGTTTCAGGACATAAACAAAAGAGATCACAGTCAATTCACAGGCACTGTTCTGTGTGAGCAGTGTGGCTTCATTGTACATACATTTCTTGCTCAGACCTGTTGTAGAGCCAAGCTCCCAATGGCAGCTTCCCAGGCTGATGAAATCCTCAGGGTGTGAGAGACTGATGGGCTCTGAGTGTGGGGGGGGGGCTACAATCAGGCGTCGGTCTGGGCGAGACTGGCAGGGGCCGAGCAGAGACGCCGGTAGGCCATGTGTGCCAGGACGGTGAGAAGCATCTCCGAGGTGCTGCTGAGGGCCACGATGAAGGGTGCCTGAGAGGCATAATCGGCCTCTGCCCTGTGGAAGGACAGCTGCATGACCGCCAGGGCCAGCAGGCTGTTCTGCACGCCCACCTCGATGCCCACCGTCTTCCTCTGGGCCAGCGGCAGCCCGGCACCCCGTGCCATGCACAGCCCGAGCACAAGGCCGAAGAGAGGCACCGTCACGCCCGCTGCCACAATCTGCGGCCGCACGTGTGCCAGGATGGAGGCGCCCATCTGGTAGGCCATGAAAATACCGCCGACGATGAGGACGAAGCTGAAGGGGCGAATGAGGGTGAGCAGCACGCGGGTGAGAGCCGGCAGACGCAGCTTCACCAGCATGCCCAGGGAAATGGGGATGGCGATGAACAGGAGTGTGCCCAGAATCTTGACAAATGGTACGTGCAGGGCGGCTTGGACACCCAGCAGATGCCCATACAGCGCGGACGACAGGGGCATGGCTGCTGCCGCCACCACAGTGGACACCAGAGTCATGGAAATGGCAAGAGTCACATCTCCACCGAGTAGTAAGCTGTAAAGGTAGCCTCCACCACCGCCTGGAGCTGAGCAGGTGATAACCAGGCCCAGAGCCAGTGTCTCGGGCAAGGAAACCAGCCTGGACAAGCTGTACGCATAGAGTGGCATGGCCAGGAACTGGCCCACCACACCAAGCAGCAGTGGCACAGGCCTCTTCAGCAGCTCCCGTAACACTTCAACCTCCACCTTACATCCAAAAGCACACTTGTTGATGAAGATGAGCGGCAGCAGGGCGAAAAGCACAGGATTCTCTGAGAAATGGGACAACCCACCCGACTGGATAAGCCGAGTGGCAGGGTCATCGTCTCCCGGCGCCACTCTGATAGAATAGTCCGACCGCTCTTCGATAAGCACAGGATTTGAATTCTGGTCCAGGTCTATCAGCTGGATGAGCAGCGGAGCATGGCCTGCTAGACCTGAGCGAATGCTGATAATATAGCTCCTCACAGGTCCCGTGTGACCGCTATCAGTAACGTTCAAAATTGAAAGCACATCTGGGTCCAAAGAGCGCACCCGGACTGTTTGCTTCCAGCTTTCTCGCCCCTTCCTACTCGCCGCGCTCCGGTACTTACTTGATAGAACAATCACGCCTTTCGTGTTCTCGGGGAACTCGAATTCATGAGATGTCCCATCTCCAATATTTAGATACTTTCTGTTGCTGTCGGCCGTCACGCTCTCGTCGATGTTGCTGTTTAACGTTACCGTGGACCTGTCTGCCGTATGGTCCGCTCTCCCAGTTACGAAGAAGATACAACAGAATGCTAATAGCGTCCTCATCGTTTTTGACGGACAGGGAGCAGAGGGGCACAATGCGTCCCCTGTCTGCCGTTTCCCTGGTCCGTCTAGAGCCGTTTCTCGTTCACCGTACCCCGAAAAAACTTATCCAGTCCGGGGATACAATCACTACGTCGGCAGCCGCGCCCGGTAAATTCCGTCTGGAACCCATTTGGCTATGCTCGCTTTCTCTCGCTCTACCGGAACTTAGACATTACCCCGCCCCGTGCAGCTCAAATGGCTCAATTCCCCACCGACTTGAAATGTCATATTTGTGTCGAATAGACCTAGCTCATATTCCCTCTCCCGATAAACAGCAAAAATGTCTACCGTCCAAACGCCGACGCTGTGTGTGCGTGCTCCTTTTTGTCTATTTGATTGCAGCTGTCATTACCCCTGCCTTCCCAGCTTCTCTGTTTTCCCATTCACTTGCTGAGCCTCGGCTAATCCAATCAGAGCAGCCCAAAGCGTTAACTCTCTGGGTGCCTTTCTGAAGAAAGGCCAACGTCATATGAGAGAAATCACATACAGGGGGTGTTCTCCCCCGGATCCCCTGGATAGCCTACATTATTGTGTCGTGTGGGGGATGTGAGCTGTGGAATTATGCACACAAAGCGGCTCAAACTGTAGATGGGCTGGATACCGTCTCACACACAGATGCCGCAGTGCAATACATTGGCGTTTAAAATGAAGACTCAGCCATCTACTTAACGTCCGAGTCGCATCTAAATTTAGGCAATATTGGTTTTCTATCAAATGTTAAAATAAAAGCCGTTGTGGTCCATTCTGACAGTCCAAATCAAAGGACGATTAGGTGGCTTTGCTGGCGATATATTTTAGTGTGTGAGCAACGAGGTGGGGACAAAGAGAAAATTAAATATTCTTTTAATTCTATTTCCTATGTTGAATGAACGCTGTTGAATTTGCGGTGAGAACGATGAGCGTGTAAATGACATACAAATGTAAATGCAGTCATTTCCATATTTAGACATAGCCTATATAAAACTCATTCTTCAAATCTTACCTAAAATCATATCATGAGCTGAATGAATTATTTAGAATATAATATCCTGGCTACAAGCTCTCCTTGTAGTGGTGTCCAGTTTCAGGTCTTGCTTAATAGCACTGTTTTTGAGTCTACAACAAAACATAAGTGTGAAATCCTACCCACCAATTTGCTACACACAAGTAAATGTCAACTACCCACTCCAAAGAGATTACAATGCAATCATTCACAAAGGAGGCTGCTGGTGCAACATTAGATCTGGCACTGAGAAATAAACAGCAAAAAAGTCAGGATGGGCAATGTCTGCAATGTTGAACCCTTCTCAAAGTCCCCAACCCCAAAATACTCAGTCACAGCAAAGGCGCACTGGCCTACTTCAAGTCATGACTCACACGTTTTGGGACGTGTTTTTGAGAGAGACAAAAGAGGTTCTGTCTAGCTGTGGCACTCAGAACCTGACAACCTGCTGATGTTGAGAGCCCTTTGACATTAGCCAGAGTGACAGGCTGTGGAGAGTGGCAAAGCAGAGGCCACGCCTTACCACTGTGTGACAGGGGGCACCAGCTCATACCTGGCACAGGCAAAACAAAACTGCCCCAAGCCAATTCCTTCCCAGGCTGCAATGCTCTCGTGATGAGCAGATTCTCATCCCTCTGTAATACAGATTACATTAACCTAATGACCAGTGACAGGTGTCACATCAATAGAACAGACAAGATAAAGGACTAAAATCAAATGTGTAAATCACTGCAAGCAACAGTAAAACTGACACATGACACTGACACACACACACACACACAAAATAATACTGAAGGGATTTTATTTCCACAAGTTAAATATACAAAAGAAAAATCTCTGCCAGTTAAAGTCATTTTTGTAAGTTAAAGTAAAAATAAACCCAGCATCTCAGTTGAGAGAGGAGGAGACCTATCAAACAAAACAAACCAAAATTAAAAATCATGATAGTCATCATGGCGGAAGGAACCAAGCAAAGATTTACCCAGGGCTGATTGTGGCATGGCTACAGAGTGAGCAAGAGAGAGAGAGAGAGAGAGAGAAAGAGAGAGAAGAGAGAGGAAAAAAAGGGGACTTCCTTGTTTCCATGACAACATGGAGCCAGTAATGGCAATGATGGAGGATGGGATGAGATGAGATGAGATGGGAGGTGGGTGGGTGGGGGCTTCTTATTGTCGTTACAGCTCTTAAGCTCTCTATGGGTTTTCAGACAGAGGCACTGAGAAGGAGCACCCAGGCAAGGAGCTGTGACACAGCAAGGCCTTCATGACAAAAACAACAAACAAACAAACAAACAATCTTCAGAAAAAACAGATGCATCAGAACAATACAAAACAAAACGCACTGAGAAAGAAATAAAAAAATAAAACTGAATAATCCAGCAACAACAACAAAAACTGATTTTTCAATGCTTTACACAAATTCAAATGCTGTCTTACAGAGCTATCAAAAATGATGCATTGAGGAGCACTATTCTACTGCATCCAAAGCACATAATGAATGTTTATGCTGTGACTAAGTGCCGTGACTTCAAATGATGCGATGCAAGAGTGAGGGGGAAGTGGTCGGAAGGAAAACAGTTCCCAAATATTTTAGTGTTTCTCCATAAATATCCATGTCCCTGTTCTGACTAATATCTACAGCAAACAAAGATTGAAAAAGACATGACTGTTCTGGTATGGTTGGCAGCTCTCAACACTGCATCAGAATGATCCCTGGTAGTCTAGTTTTCAAGTTCACCTCTTGCTGTATCCTACTACTGGCTGAGTCCAGACAAAACAGGTGTATAAAACCTCCAGAAAACAGTGAAATCTAAATTGCTATGGGGTCAAAGTGAGAACCATTACCCAAGGACATGGCTGAGCTGAAACCAGCACTCATTCCTATATACCGTAAATGTACGTCTATAGTCGTTTTAAAAACATTTCCTTTCCTTAAATTTCCTTTGTACACTTTCTTTTCAAACATCTCTGGATAAAAGCTCTATGTGGTGTTCTGCTCCTCTGATCATGTTCTGAACATCAGACGTGAGGGGCTCTCACTGAAGCCAGTATCTGTGGGGGCCGGCAAGGGGGACAGGACAGGACAGGAGGAGAGAGAGAGAGAGAGAGAGAGATGGGGAAAGGGGTGATGGGAAAGATACAGAAATAGAAGAGGAGGACAAACAGTCACAGGGAGACAGATTGTTTACAGTGTAAAAACGGAAGAAAGTGAGTGTGTGCGTGTGTGTGGGCGGGGGAGAGAATGAAACACACACTCGGTAGTATTTTCAGGCACACTGAGTGCCAATGTGTATATAAATAGAAGGGAGGGGTGAAGGGGGAAGGAATCAATACAGGCTTGTCAGGTCCTCACAGTAGGAACAGTTCAATAGAATTGCAGAGCCAAACTGTCCTGGCTGCATCTTTCTTGGTGAGCGCCTAGCCTCCGCTCTCCGGAACAGCCTCTGAAATGGGGACTCAATTTCGCAAGGCGGCCAACCTGGAAAGAACAAGAACAAATCCATACATGTCTGGGACTGGGTGTCTACAGTGTGTGTGTGTGTGTGTGTGTGTGTGTGTGTGTATGTATGTATGTACCAACTTTTATTTGGGTTTTTATGAGAATAGCATTTAGTCCTTGAGCCAAAAGGTTGGTCGTTACCATTTGAGTTGTGTGAAACTTAACTGTCAATGACTAAATTTGTGTGATTTCTATAGTGCATGATTAGCAAATCTTCAGAGGGATGTTGACAAAATAATGCATTAAGGATGTTTTCTTGGACTCTGAAGGCTGATGCCCACCAGACACAGAGCGTCAGATGCTGGTTATGGAATGTATCTAACATTCTGATAATTCCATTCACAGTAGTGCCATCAAAAAAAAAGTTTCCAGTGGACTTTGCTCACTGGAAGTTCTATTTTTTCTCTTGTAGCATTGCACCACAGACCTTGAGAAACCTCAACATTATTCATCTACTTGTGATATTTTACAGCACAAACAACTAATTTACTATACATGCGAATCATGTCATTTACCTGCGTGAGAGCTGGTCCTCCTTCTCCTGGGAACGTGAGCTCTCCCCCAGAGAACTGGCCCCGGCTGGGAGCTGGCTGAGCTGGTCCATGACCTCCAGACCGCTTTCTTCTGCAATCTGCACGATCAGGTCATCCACCTGTTCTTGGGGTGTGGTCAGGGTGGTGGCCGAGCTCATCGAGTCTTCCATCACCTGAACCATCACACAAAGAAGGAGGGGGGGGGGGGATCAGATCATCATGATGCAAGAAAGGAAGTGGGACATACTAGATGTCATCTCGGACATAAATAAACAACACAAATAAAACCACTGTCCACTAAGAGATATTCAAGCCTTAAAGCAGGCATTTTGAAGACATTATAGATTAGTTGAGTAGTTTCACATTTGAAACAGTCTGGCCAAAGCCTCAATTCACACTGTGCATGCTCCTGGACATAGCTACTCGAAGCAGATCAAAAGATCAGCCGGTCTGTTCAGCTGAAACTAACTCAGGACCTTATGTGAATGCACTTACTTAGGCCATGTACACATGTAGGCGGGTATTTTTATAAACGCACATTTGCTGTCCTCTGTTTTCTAAAAACTCTTGGGTCCACACACGACTGTTTTAAATATCCACACAAAACCGCAGAATTTCGCTCCTGAGCGCAGCTGTGAGCATACCAGAGGACGAAGACAATGAAAGACAAGCAGAATATTTCTCGCCATTCATCCGGGAATCCATCCCAAAGTTCTCCCACCAGCTGGCAGTGCGTCCTGGTCTGACCCAAAATCTCCTACGGTGTCTTGCACAAGTTATATGCCTACGAGGCGGAGGTAGAGTTATCTGGTGTAAAACAGCTGATTCCAACGCACTCTTTCTTCTTTGCTCCTCCACAAGAAGTAGTAGTTATGTTTTTAAAAATAAACAAGCAAAAAGCGCCTGTACCAGGGCAAGAAGTAACTCAGCTTCTCAGTTGATCCATGCTGTCAATTGTCTGACATAAACAAGGGCGTGTGACGTTTACGCATCAATTGTCGCAGTTAGTGACGTTTAAAAACGTAAAACTCTGGTTATTGATATCCACACTGAAACGCCAAACAGGAGTTTTTCCAAATCGTAGAAAAATATATTCGTTTTATCAGATACCCGGCTACGTGTGGACAAGGCCTTAGTCCACTCCAGGCTGGTTGGGAACTTACCGAGGTGTGAACGTCCAGGTTCTGCACCTGTGTCTCAAACTTGTCCATGACGGCTGACACCTTCTGCAAATCCATGGAGCCAAGAGCTTTATCTAATGCCTTGGTCACTTGACTCATGTTCTTTGTGACCTTTAACACAAAAGGCAGAAAAAGATAGCATGAATGACAAGTTATGTACTGCCACGCAGTGAAACTAAGCTTGCAAATGGTACAACATGTCTTCTGAATAGTCCTTCTCATGATGGCAATGGTCTAATTTTTCCCCATTAAGAGTTATACATGCTTTAGAGAACTAATTGTCCAGATGTATTAAGCAATAACAATTACTGTTATAAATTCTCATTTTCACCATGAGTGGCTAAAGAAGTAGCAGCTTCACCTTTCAACCACTGTTAAGCACATTATGACTTAATGGCATCACCGATATCAGTCTGACTAGACCCACATACTCACTCCTTTCATGGTGACTGCAGTCTGGACCTTGGAGGCCACAGCGTCCACGCGTGAGGCCATGCGTAGCCAATTAACACCTTCGTTTTTCTTGCGAATGGCATTCTCGGCATACACCCTAGCGACCTCCACATTCTTTTGCTGTAGGGCCTGGTGACCAGAAAAAAAAACACACATAAACACAAATGCACAAACATAAACTCAGCTAAGGCTAACCTTGATGATCCTGCTTTGCTGAAAGAATATTATGAAACACAAAATGTGGTGCAGGCCATTGGATTTCAGACACTGGGGGCACCTTGGCACAGTAAGCTAGCCATAAAAACCTGGAGACCCAGGTCTGAATCCGACACATAGACATCCCCATAGATCCCCATGTCTCTCTCACACTCATTTCCTCTCAATCTCTACTGTCCCATCACCAAGGGCAAAAGATACATAAAAATACATAAATTCATCAGTTAATTAAGTTTGCAGACACTGGAGAAAAGCTATGTTGTTTGACAGGGGAAAGCATTTACAGCAGCATTTACAGTTAGCACTTAATGACATATAATGTTCTGACACTGGATTGCCATCAAGTATATCAAGTGCACATATGTATACCGTATGTAGAGTGTTTACTGTGTGTACATAAGAGACAATCAGATACTAAAGGTCTCTCTGTCCAGAAGTATGAAAAGGGGATTTCCTCATCTTTCATCACATATTTTGGTATCAATGCAATTCACAGCTGCCGGTACACTGAGGTTATGTTTTAGTTAAGTTCAAAATGCAACAACCTATTTAACAGTAATTGTGAAACACTGAAATTTCTGGGCTTAGTCAAAGACCTACGGCTGTACTTACTTCACACAGTGAGGAAACAGCTTGTAAAAATGAACGGAAGTGTCTTTAAGCTACAACATTTTCCATTAGGTAAGAGATGACTTGGCTTTCCAAATCATGTAATGCACTGCCCCCTGCTGGTCACCAGCTGTAATTGTATGTGAGGACTAGGGCGTGCCCTCAGGTCATCTAGCAGCTGTAAATGAACAGGTCACACTAATGCTTTGGTTTTCAAAATGTGGGGTGGGCTCTTCTAGAACAGGACAGAGACTTGACAGGTGGGGAGTGACAGAGGAAAATTTGTCTTTTTATGCCCATCATTAGTTATACTTCTCTTTCAGATCATACACTCACACCAATAAAGTCCTTAATAGGTCTATCTCAAATCAAAACAATAAGATGGAAGAAATATGCCCAATCCACATGTACTCATGTAACAATACAATTTCCTTGTATCATTTGATGGGGGACAGGTAGCCTGATATTTGTCATGTCATCTGTCATATTTGATTAAGAAATGTCACCAATCTCATATTTTGCATTAACACTCAAATCACTGATCAAGCATAATCAATTGCCTTGATCGTGTATTTCTAACATTAATGTCTATCTTCACCATTAAACAAAAACTGACGATAAACAGCATCGGCAGCAGGTATGCAAAATGTATTCATATTTGCTATGAAAATGTATGCATTCTTCCGACCTTAATTTGTTTATGCTTATAGACAATACTAATACTGGCTACCATCACTGGCACTACTGATTTCACAACTAACATCACCTCGTCTGGACACTAACTGGCTTTCTATCTTGGTGGCTGAATGAACTGCTATTACATTGACCAGTTCCAAACTCGTATCTCAGTGAAATGAAACTAAACAGAGATTCTAGGCTGGCCATCCCATGCTAGAGGATACAATGGCTATGACCCTCACTCACACAAACAGCTAAGCATTAGTCACACACACACACACACACACATACACATACACACACACACATGTATATATATATATATATATAGCAGCCTTAGCCTTTAAAAGGATACCTGACTGGTAAGATCAGTTTATGATCATGTATGTCTCATTATGTCTCAATGGTTTCTGGGTAAAGAATTACATTACCAGATTGATACTGATGGTGTCTATGTGCATCAACAGCTTGATTTATGCACCTTGATTGGACCTTGATTAGATTAAACCAGTTGATGTCACTTTTTACAACAATGGCAGTTTAGGAGTGAAAGGATTTTCTAAACTTGTAATACTTGTAAACTTGAGTGTTATTAATAGTGTTTGCCATTGGCAACAGCAATCTCATAAGGCCAACATGTCTTAATAGCCACAGATCCCTTTATTATCTCATTGCTGCATGCTGCAGAATGCTATAAAATAACAAATAACACTAATTTCCCTGGCAATCAATTATCACTCTGACTAAATTTGTACATTAGCATCAAAAGGACACAATCTACACTAATAAACAACCTTTAACAGCTATGACGTGGACAACCCTTTAAATATTTCCATTACTGCAATGACCATGGCCGCTCTGACCACACCCTATCAAAAATATAACTGGCTCAAGTCCTGATGAAAGATGTTCACAATCACTTTGTTGTCAATGTGTCCCCAGATCTGATGGGAACCGGGAATGAGATTTTTGCTTTGATTTCAAACTTCATCTTAGCAGACAACAGTCAACACACCCTTTCGTGCAGTCAACATTACATTATATTACAAATAGTCTCAAACACAACACATGCATGAGTGTGTGTGCACACCACAGACTGTATACACACCTTCTTAACCTTGGCCTGTTCTGCCTTTGAGTCTTTCTCTGCTTTCTTTGCCAGTCTTTCCAACTGCTTGGCTGTGAACTGAAAAAGTAAAGAGTCAATGGTCAAGGTAGGTTAACACTAAGAAGAAATCTTTTGTTTCATTAAATTCTAAATTAGGACCAGACCAATTGTCTGTAAATTGTCCTGAAGCTGCTCATTTAAGACTTTAGGTATCAGTTTAAAGTAGTGGTTATTTACCTTTAATTGAAAGAGTGTGTCTGGGGGAAAGAGACAGAACAAAATGAAACTATTACATAACATTACAGTGTTTCATTCTGACATTATACAAACCAAAACTACACTTGTCCAGTGCAATACTAATTAAAGAGCTCTTGTGCTGTGCAATACTAATTAAAGAGCTCTAATTAAGATCCTTCCACCATTGCTTAAACCTATATATCGATAGGTTAACTGATAGCAATATAGTTTACACATGATACAACTCCTGAACCTTAATTTGAAGCAACATGAGGACTGAAGGACACTCACTATTTATATGGGAAATTAGTTCATTTTATCACATGGATAGATACAAAAGAATATAACGTTAACCTCAACACTCAAACCATGTGTTGAATGCAGCAGCTGTTCAAAGATGATTTACACTATGACATTTAACGTTAACATTAGCTTACTAAGTAACAGGTTGTTTTGAGGAACATTTTACGAGTCATTTTAAGATCTAATGTTTAAGCGTAATAATTAAGAACCATACAATTATATCCTATAGAAAACGACTTTAAACAAATAAGGAGTACAAAACAAATTGATCACAGCTATCACACGTTGAAGAATTAGTTATCCAACATGGACTATGGATAGTTAGGGGTGGCTATCAAGGTGGCTAGAGATATTTTTAAAGTTTGGAGCAAGTAAAGCAATTGTCTCCGAGAAATAATGGCACCACTCACAGATATATAGTATTTTGTCTGTATGTCTGTTTGGTATGTCCTGTCAACTGGTACACCTTATTATAGATAGATAGATATAAATCTATGAGCTAGCCTCCCTGTTTTCAAGGGAGATTGCTAACGGTAACTAGCATTCAGTCCAGACGGTTTGAGACAATTACCCGAACGACACCTTAGCCAGCAAGTGGCTGGACTTGTAAAGGATTAAATTAGTGCGCTTTACCGTCCATGACTGTAGGCGTTTGTTCTTTCCTTTATTTGCTAATTCCCACGGCGCTGACACAGCTACTTCTAATTTCAGATATTTGTTGTTTTCCTTATTGGCTATCCTCTTCCTGGTTCTGGGGCTCAGTATTGTCACGTGATTAATGATGGCCAACATGAATCAACCATGAGAAAGGGTGGACGGGGTAGGCAAATAGACATGTGAAGCTCAGTGGGTATGTAATAGACTAATTCTGCTGATTGCAAGGAAGAAGATTAAAGATAATGCTTAATAGAAAAAGATAACAAGTGTTTGCGTCTTTGCTTAACGTTATTTTAAGTTGTAATAATGTGAAAAACTCTTAAATTGGTGTGTGTGTGTGTGTGTGTGTGTACGTGTGTGTGTTTGGAAGGTGGGATGAGTAGTCTATGACATTTCAATTCGTTGTTTATTTAAGTCAAGTTTTACCATGAAAGAGACAATAAACCCTGTCTCATTGTATTTAGTTACATAGTGTTGCTTTAATTTGGCATTAGGCACTGACCTAATTGGGTGTGAACCGATTGTCTGAATGGGATGGACAGATTGTTGGATTGAGTAAGAGGAGAGAGAGAGAGAGAGAGTGAGAGAGAGAGTGGGAGAGATTAGTCTACAGTATCACACTAGTAGCAGCTTGATTTAGACGTCTGCCGCACAGAATTTCTCCATTTAATGGGGAATGGGGTCTGCAGCAAGCAAGAACATTGATGAGACTGGTAAGAGAACCTTATTATGGCTCAAAAGTAAGCAATGTTATGTTATATAAGTATTTTCTCTCATGGTTTACACATGAAACGGCTATGGGTTTCTCAACTATGTACTTTTGTGCAGTGTTTAAAGTAGTAATTAGCTGTAATTCACAGACCTACCAACATTTGAATATTTGTATCTGTTTGTTTATTTGTGCAAAAGTAGGCCTAATGTAAGGTCTTAAAAAACTTAATTATGTAGCCTAGCCCTTAGTATATTGTTCTGTTGTCCTAAAAGTCATTTTAGTATATTGCTAAGAAAAATATAAAAGAATAGAATTATAGCAAATTTAACAGCAATGGACCAGCAAAGCTGCATGGTCATGTTCAATAATAACTGATTACGAGGGAATCATCTGTCTTCCTATTTTTCAAGTTGAAGCTGAACCCAACTCAACTACATCATTGCAGAGCTGTGACTCGTCTTTGTCAGAGAGCCCTCCAGCACTTCCAACCATTTTAATTACAGCACCCTCAAGAGAGGACCTTCTTACAGAACCTCCTGCTAAAACTATTGAAGAGGCCGCCCGTGAAGCAAAGGAGGCCCGACCTAGAAGAACTCCAATATGTGTTGGACGTGGGCCTATTACCGCCCGTCCTTAATGATCTGTGCTTAAATAACAAATATGGAGAAGGTAGGCCCGCCATTTCACTGATCTATTTAATTTCCCGCAGTTCATCTACTGTCAACTACATAATCTATGGTACTGTTTATTATTATTATTATTATTATTATTATTATTAGTAGTAGTAGTAGTAGTAGTAGTAGTAGTAGTATTACATTGTTTTTTGTTGTGTGTCACTGTGTGTATGTGTATGAATTTAATTTGTTGTTGAATCAGAGAAAGTTTATGGTCGGCCTTGTCATCCGCTGAAAACATTCATTCAGAGTGCGAGGACCAGCGGAGACTCCGGGATACCCAATGGAGGCAACAGAGACGGACCAGGATCCCATAAAACTGAAATCTCTTAAAAATGGCAAGACATTTACAGTTCCACAGAAGGATAGGGTGAGTGTGTATAGCGCTTAAGATTTTGTGTGGAAGTATTCTTCCAAAGCATTCAATGTGAAAATCACTTCATTCTTTTCGTAGGCTATTGCTGTTCAGGCGTCCTCCTATGGAAACAGTATAACTATTTAGCTTAATCACAAATAGGTTAAATAAATCCCAATTTAGGTCCAACGTCAGTGAGCTACCTAAGAAAACCTCAAACATCACCTCTCTCTAGCAAAGCCTAATCACTCAAGTAGGCGCTAACGTTTACTGGATGACGAAAAACATGATAACGTTACTTAATTCCTTGTAACTCAACGTTAAAATGCTAACTTTATCCCCTTACAGTTGGGGAACTGCAGAAGTGTCAAGGAGTTTGAGAAACTAAATCGGATAGGTGAAGGGACATATGGCATCGTATGTAAGTGACTGTCATGCAGTTTTTATATATGTGCGGTTGTGGTAATTGTCGACAAGAGGAGACTTACTTTGCAGTTTTTTGTACTCTGTAGATAGAGCTCGTGACACAAAGACAGATGAGATTGTGGCACTAAAGAAAGTACGGATGGATAAAGAGAAAGATGGTGAGTGTGTCGCGTATATCCTTCATGACTGCTTTTTTCCCTGACATGATGCTTCCTCACCTGGGTAGAATCTGCTTTTAATTTTGGGGTGTTTGATATTTAGGTATACCAATCAGCAGTTTAAGGGAAATCACCTTGCTCCTTGAACTGAGACATCCTAATATAGTGGAACTGAAGGAGGTAGTGGTGGGCAACCATTTAGAAAGGTAACTTAGCAGTAGAACACATATGCAACTGTCTCCACTGTGTTCTGTTGTATCAACATTATTAGTCTTGACCCACATGCCTGTTTCCTTTCAGCCTCTTCCTGGTCATGGGCTACTGTGAGCAGGATCTGGCAAGCCTGCTGGAAAACATGCAGTCACCTTTCTCAGAGGCACAGGTAGTCTATACAAACAGATGTATACATTTGCATAATATACCCATATGCTACATTTATTTTTAGCATGATATTTTAGCCTGATTTGTTATTTTTCATTATTTTTGAAAGACAAATTTGAAACAACCAATGTAGAGTTTCATTTTTGTAAGTCACTAGGGATAAACACATGTACAATAAACATTCATCAAGAGTCTAAACTGTTTGTAGGCATCTCTTAATGGCATCTCTTAATGGCACTCTCCTTTTGAAGGTGAAGTGCATTGTTCTTCAGTTGCTCAAGGGATTGGCTTATCTTCACCATAACTTCATTCTTCACAGGTAAGACCTTGGCTGTCTCAGTAAGGCTTCTAAAACCTTAAGCCCATGCTAGACTGTGTTCCGTCAGCTTCTGGCAGTTTTATCTCGTGAAAGGAGAAATCCAGTGTGGATTAATCATATCACTGTGCAGCACCTTAAAAACAGTTTGACCTATTTGTATGTCTGGAGACATACAGTTGAGATGTCTGGAGTTCTGTGGGTCTCCATGTGTTTTTTGTATATCTGTACCATAATGGTACTGAGCTGGTGGTGATTAGAATTTCCCCTTATTAAAGTGTCTATCTATCTATCTATCCATCCATCCATCCATCCATCTCTGGGGTTACCAAAGTGCTATCAATAGGAAAAAGACTGAGAAAATTTGATACAAAATAGACAAATCAGAAGTGAACACACTAACTGAATGGGGCACAGAAAGTACATTTCAGAATTATTTTCCTATGCCCCATTCAGTTAATGTCAGCTGTTTGCTATTCAGCTTTTGTTGTATAACATTTTCCGGTTCTTTTTCCTACAGACATCACTTGGTGAACTCAAACAACAGGGCTATGCATTAATAGCTCTCTGTGTGAGAGCTATTTCAGTTGCTTTAAAACATATTTATTTATTTAGATGGGTTGTTTCTGTTTGTATGTGGCTGGCAGGGATTTGAAGGTCTCCAATTTACTCATGACTGACAAAGGCTGTGTCAAGATAGGTAAGTTGCTGAATACAAGGCTACAGTGATGTGACTCATGGGGTCTGTAATTCAACACTAAAAACTCAAATACTTAATTTCCATTTAATTATGACTTGTGCTGACAGTTGTGGTGTTAATCTGACTTTGCACAAGATGTCTTTATCACCGCCTTGTCAGTACAGGCTGTTTTTAGAAAAGCCTGATTGTCTCCTGTCTGACTGCCATTGTTGTCCTGTCCTTTAAGCTGACTTTGGTTTGGCACGGGTCTACGGTGTTCCCCTCCAGCCCATGACACCTCGTGTTGTGACGTTGTGGTAAGGGCCTCTGATGTCATGGTATTTCTTGGCCGCTGGTGTTTGCTTAATCCCGTCTGTGGAATCCTCTCTCTCTCCCTGACACTTTCACTCCTTCTATGTACTGTCCTCCTGCAGGTACAGGGCACCAGAGCTTCTCCTTGGGTCCAAGACTCAGACTACAGCACTGGACATGTGGTATGCCTGCCATCTGTCCACATATGCTAGCTACCCAATCACCTGCTGATTTACTTGGAGGTCCAGCCTTGAGCTGTTGGATTTCCTCCCCATGCAGGGAACAGTCAATCCTGCACATGCTGACGATGCTCTTTCGGAGTAGCCTTCCCCGCCCTGCAAGAGGGCTCCTGTAGTGATTGTAATGATCTAGACTACTGCGGTGGTCATACAATCCCTGTTAGTTGTGGTGCTTTCTAATCAATTCCCCTCCCCCTCCTCAATCTAATCAATCCCCCCCCCCCCCCCCACACACACACACACACACACAAACAGGGCAGTGGGATGTATCCTGGCAGAGCTTCTGGCTCATAAGCCCCTCCTGCCGGGCGGCTCGGAGATCCAGCAGGTGGACTTGATCGTACAGCTCCTGGGGACGCCCAATGAGAACATCTGGCCGGTACTGTCCAAATGTCCAAGCTTTTTGTTTCGCTGGATTTTAGAACGGTGACGGAAGTGCACGGTCCTATTTGGTTAATTTTTCAAGTGCATCCTGAATGTGAGTCACACAGTTTCTGTGTCTGTGTGTCTGTTGCAGGGCTTTACCCGGCTGCCTCTTGTTGGTCAGTACAGTCTGAGGAAGCAGCCATACAACAACCTGAAGAACAAATTCACCTGGCTCTCAGAGGCTGGCCTGCGTCTCCTCAATCTGCTGTTCATGTACAACCCTCAGCGCAGGTTATTAAGCCCCTCATGCGCCACCCTGACCCCGTCAGTCGGAGCCATAAATAGTGCCATGGGCTGAGCAGTTTGATTGGCTGTCGAGAACAGAAATCAACTGCATCGGATTGCATCTTTTCGTGTAGTTGTGTTTGACAAGCAGTTATGGAAACTTAAATGATGGGTGTTGAAATGATGAAGTAACATATTTGATTTCAGTTGTCAGTGCTTATAAACACAACATTTAATAGGACCTGTTATGTATTCTCTAGACTAGGGGTCGGCAACCATTTCCTCCAAGAGCTACTTTGATAAAATCACTGTGAGAGCTGCTGTACTACTATTTTACATCAGTTGCCTATTACTAATATTCCTGGAGATTAATGTCAGATTCTTTACTGTCTTACACACAGTGCGCAGTGCAAACACTCATTTAAAGCTTCATTTAAATTTCATTTAAATATTTCCCAACCTGGGAAAGACTCTTTTCATACGAGGTAGGGCAGGATGTTTTAATTTTGTTTTTGTAGACTTGAACAGGCTTAATACTTTGACTGTTATGAGACATTTTTCCTTTGACTCTGTGGAGAGCAGCTCTTTAGCAGGTGGCGAGCTTCTGGTAGCCGTGGGGCTAGCTGGTGGAGACACCTGCTCCAGACCTTTAACCTTTCTTTCTCTTTCTCTCTCTCTCTCTCAGGGCCTCTGCTAGAGACTGCTTGGAGAGCTCCTACTTTAAAGAAAAGCCTTTGCGTAAGTATGGTTGGCTTGGGTAAAGACTAATGGGTTGGTGCTCAGTGATTTTTACTATCAAGTATGTACATGTCTTGTGTTACAGTTAGGCTTTTTCCTTGTCTCCCTTGCAGCATGTGAACCAGAGCTCATGCCAACCTTTCCGCATCATCGCAACAAAAGGCACGGCCCAGCTGCCGAGGCCCAGTCAAAACGCAGCAAAGTATGACATCACTCATCCCCTACAACTTGAAAACAAATAGCCTAGGGGGGGTCTGGGAATATCGCAAGAGAAACGAGGACAATTCACGCAGTAGATATGTACAGTAACGTGTACAGTAACACAGAGAGATTTCTCAGTGAGGACAAGTAGAGAACTACCAGCTGGCTAATGAATATTTTGTTCTTTGTTCAGCAACACTACTGCTTATTAGTACATAGCTTCAATGTAAATATGTGCGTATGAGCCAGCTACTATGTCTACTCACATTACACCATTCATGGAGAAAAAAGCTTCAAGTTTGTATAGGCAGCCCTTATGGTATTACTGTGATAAGTGAGCATCGGCCTGGTTTAACATGTTGTGAATCAGCTCAGAAAAACTGCCAAACGTGTGTCTGGATGGGTAGGGGACTACGGAGCGTGTGCGTCTGTCTGACCGACCAATGAGGCTGTTCAAGGGTGTCTGAACAGCAAACCATTGCTGGCAAACAATCTAATGAACACTGTTTACAGACACAGACAGAATTTCTCCAGATTGCTAATCCTGAATCCTAGTCTAGTCTGTGTCTGGAGGCATTTGCTAGACTGCTTCTAAAAAAGCATTGATAACTTGTGTTTACATATTGGAATGGGTGTGGATGTATGCATATGTATGTAAAGCCTTGACTGCTTGATCCCTGTGGGGAAGTCGGTGGGGAAGCTATTTTTTTAAGAATTAAAGAGCCTTATTGAAACCTTATTCATCGCTATCAGACTGTGTGTTCGGGGTGTGTGTTTAAAAGTGTCCTAGTTGTTGCATCCTCAAAACAAAACAGGCTGTCAGGCTGTTTTAGAATCGCAGTTTTAATCAGATCAGGCAAAGTCTGTAATGGTAACAGGTGCCCCCGTGGACAGAGAGGCTGACATCACTATCTGCACCATGAGCTACCTACACAGAGATAGAAAGAAGAAATGAGATCATCTTCTGCACTGCACTACGACTGAGCCGCGCCATGGGGCCCTTTTTGTGTATGAAGTCTTTCTGTCACATAAACAAGAAAATCACTTGGTGAATACCCCTCCATACAATAAGACCTTGAAGGGGGGGATTGAACAGCGATGTAATGCATCTCTCCATTCTCCATCTCTCCCCGCCCCTGACCTCTGTCAGGTTAGTGGATGAAAAAAAAAGTTTACGTTATTTCTTAGTTACCCAGTAAATTTTTTTTTTACTTTTAGTGTCCTACATGGCAAAGAATAAATAAATATAAATAAATGAATACTGTCTACAACGGAGTATAATCGACTTCCATCGCAGGGTGAGCATCGATAACACAGCAGAATACAGATCACACTTCAAATAGGAACCACAGCAGTTTGTCAAGCACTCACACACCTCACACACAACAATAAAAATTATAATTAAAAAAAAAACATTTACAAACAGGGACATTCTTACAGTAAACAAACACATACACCAATGCGCTGCAATCTTTCAACATAAAAACTCTCAATCTCATTCAACGTGCCATTATCGTTCAGCTTTTGAAATGATTCTGGGTTTTTTTTTACCCCCCAAAACATCAAACACCACTGGTCTGGCGCACACAGATAAAAGTCCTTCAGCCTTTCCTTTTTGTTTTTCAGTATGCTTTGTGCGATCACAGAGAGAAAAAAGAAGGTACACAGAGAAAAGGTAAAACACTCCTTCATTGTCACCATGGTGGGTTAGTCTAGAGTAGATCAGTCCAATGGGGGTCAGTCGAGTTTGCAGGTGCTACTATTTGGGAATGGGATGGGATTGTATGAATGCGGGACCATCAGGGTTTGGTGTGGAGAAGAGGTGGCGGGGGGGCTTTAGAGGAAATGCTGGAGATGCCGGATAACAATGTTGGTGTTTGAAGCTGGGACGTATAGCGCTACCACAATCCTATCGTTCCTTCTCAGCCCTCTTGCCCGAAATCTTCTGTGAACTTCTTCACCTTCAGCAAGTCTTCAGTGTTCACTGTGGGACGAGTGGTGGCCAGAGATCGTAGCATATCAGACTGCAGGGACAGAACACAGTTGAAGTTTTGAGTGTTTACATGATTGTTCAATCGGAGAAGGAGCGTGATAAACCACCCCTTTCAATCAAAAATCAGAAATTCTATTCTGATCAGGGTGTTTACACGGGTCATTTCTATTCTGATTGAGCTATTATTCTGTTTCTATTCCAATTAAGTGTCCATGTACCATGTAGACGGTGCTATTAACTGTAGTAGGAGTTAACATGTTTGCCAAAAAATGAATGATGCATGTATGTAAACAGTGTACATTTACATCTAATTGTGGCAGAGTTGTGGTCTAGATGTGTTCTGACACAAAGCATACCATGCACACAATGGGTTCTAGAAGCTTGTCGCTAGGCACATCCATCCAGGTCATCTCTACAGCAGCGGGGTCACCAGGGGAGCAGGGAGTCAGCAAGTCGTCCACCATCACTGAGCTGTTTGTGCGGGATGGGCCTCGTACCTGCACACACACACACACACATCATGGCCATTACAGACACTGCACATCAATCTCCTCTCCTCCTCTAAACACATGCTTTATACTCCAGCAGGTTAAATAATACATACAAATAAACACAGCAGGAATAAAACACAATACTGTTATTTCATTTGTTGATTCGTGACATCAATTTGTAATTTTCATTTTCAACCACAGGGTGGTGCTGTTTCAGACCACTATAGCTCTAACACAGATTTGGAGACCTCGTGACAGGAATGGGCTCTGCACAGAAAAGACGTAAAGTCCTAGAAGTACTTTCATTCAGGATGGTCATTCTTTTCCGGTCAATAGACCGGCATAAGTATTAGTTGTATAGTGTAGTTATACTACTTGGCAATCCAAAGTAAGACTAACTAATAAGCTCTCCATGTTCCTCGCCATTTTAGGGTGCATTGCATAGTTAGCTCATAGCTATAGCTATTTATTATACTATTATGTACCAACGTAAAAAGCTAATCTATCTATCTACAGTCCTTCTGGGACTTTATGTCTGCCATGCACAGACCCCATTAAGTGCAATTCATGTTCTGCCATGATGCCATGTCATTGGGCAACTTGCTACATTCTTTCAGTGTATCTGAAACTGTCCTGAACCATCTGCTTAGGACATCTTGCTCCCCAGGTCAAATAACCTAGGTAGTATTTCAAGTATGTGATTTGAGGCAAGTTAACTGACAGTAAAGGTTTAGTCTCCTCAAAGAATACCCTTAAGGCTCCAATCTCCTAGCAACACAACTATCAGGATTGTATTGAAAACAATAGTCGCCCTATGTCAGAACTTTGCCTAGGAGATGAGTTAATTAGTGAGATCACCTGTGTTAAGTGCAAAGATACAACTAACGCATGGCAGGATATTTACTTTAAGAAGCTACCTCTACTTTCTGGAAATGTCGCCCTCTGCTCAGACTGCTCCTCTCCACACAGTCGGCTGTTAGTTACCTTTTTGAAGTGTGTGGCCGACTGGACCTTGCGTACGGGCTGCATGAGTGCATCTCGCACAATGATACTGATGTCGGCGCCCGAGTAGCCGTCAGTCTTGCGTGCCAGCTGCCGCAGGTCTGCGTCACTCAGGTTGTGCGGCGTGTTGCCCAGGTGTAGGCGGAACATGGCTGAGCGTGCAGGCTCCTCCGGAAGTGGGATGTAGATACGCTTCTCAAACCTGATCACGTTAAGGGAACAGAAACGATAGAAATGATGACCCTAGGGCTATACTGGACGCGTTATGGAAGCATTAAGTCAAGCCGCGTCAAAATACATTTAGAAGACTGGTCGATTTTTTTTTTATGTCCGCTGCACTGCTGCGTCCAGTTCTACTGATTATAGTGGAAGCTAATTTGTTTTGGCTTTGACACATCGGTAGCATTTTTGCTACAGTGTGCCTGTTAGATTAAGAGAGAAAAAGGCTAAGCCCTTCTACAGCATTATGGAATGCATTACTCACCTTCTGCGAATGGCAGCATCCAAGACCCAAGGGATGTTGGTGGCCCCCAGGACAAGGATCCCATCATTGTTATTGCCTACACCTATTATTAGAATGGCAAAAAATATAATAATTTACAACTTAAACTATTTTCACTATATGGCTCTGTCTAGTCCTCTCTCTGGATATGAAAAAAACGATCAGTGTAGGATGTGGTGTGATCAGGGAGTGGAAACTGACTAGTAGGGGGGAAATGATCAAGTCACATTCTCACGTTCAAGTTCATCACATTCTCCGTGACACTCACCCTGCATCTGGACCAGGAATTCCGTCTTGATGCGCCTCGCTGCTTCACTCTCGTTCTCATTACGAGAGCCGCACAGCGAGTCCACCTCATCGATAAAGATGATAGAGGGCTTGTGCTGGCGTGCCAGATCAAAGAGGTTCTTAACAAGCCTGAGGGAGAAAGAGGACTGTTAAAAGAGTACACAACCACTTCACATATACAGTAATTACTCAACATTAGAGTGACACAATAATATAGACTATTATTCCCCCCATTGTTGTGCAGACCCTCTCAACATATGCATCTAAAACACACACACACACAGTATATGCATGAGAAGACCAACATTCAAAAAGCGCACTCACTTCTCACTCTCTCCTAGCCACTTGGACATCAGGTCTGAGGAGGAGACGGAGAAGAAGGTGGAGTTGTTGGCCTCCGTGGCCACTGCCTTAGCCAGGTAGGACTTGCCCGTCCCTGGGGGTCCAAACAGCAAGATCCCTCTCCATGGGGTCCGCTTCCCTGCAACCCAGTCACGTTTTAGGACACCCCATCAACATGAGCATCCATTCAAATCATGTCAACTGCTCACTCCGTTTTTAATATAGTACAGTATTTTTTGTTTTGCCTGTCGCTTTGGATAAAAGCACAGATAAAGATAAACATACAACACTTACAAATACAAATGAAGGGATGAAAAAGTGAAAACGATTAGCCCTACATGTTGGTATGACTTTCTAGGCTTGTAAAAATGCTCTGTGGGAGCTGACCAGTGAAGAGATGGGGGAATTTGATGGGGAGGATGACAGCTTCCTTGAGGGCCTCCTTGGCTCCCTCCAGCCCGGCCACGTCGCTCCACCTCACGTTTGGCTTCTCCATCACAATGGCACCTAAGCGGGCGGAAATGAAATGGTGAGTGAGTGCTAACTCTGGGCAAAGATTCAGTCAAAGCTGAATACCACAACTATGACAGCACTCTTAATTATTTCTCCTTACTAAAGCCTAATAACGTTCCATGATTACATGCATAATAAACAACTAGAGATTGGTCATGTTTTGGACGGGGTTGGGGGTATCTGAAGTTTACTCACCCATCAGATGCTCCTGGAGTTTCTTCTTCTCAGGATTCTCACCCTCACTGTCACTGTCACTCCTTTTGTGCCACACAAATAAAAAATAGTTACCAAATGTCCAAGTGCAAAGAGTGTGTATTTGTCACACCAAATCATAACAATGGGCTTTAGACAACGTGCAGGAGGAAGAAAGAGAGGGAGTTAAAAAACATTGAAAGAGAGACTATGCTCAGGCAAAGGATAACAAGGGGGGAAGGATAAACATGGTGAATGACAGATGAATAGAGAGCCCATACTTGTCATTGCTCTGTGCCTCCTTTACAGGTTTCTTGCCCTGTTTTTCTTTGTTCCTCAAGTAATCCTTCAGCTTTTCAGCTCGGTCCAGATACTGCATACATTTGGCTCGAATGCTCTCTTTCGCTTTGTCACTGTGAGCCTCATCTGAATTGACAAATAGTTTAACAGCAACATCAAGATCATGTTTCAGTGAAACCGTGACATCAATTTAGGCTTCATAGAGACATAAAGTATTAACGGCAGCTTGACTCAAACTGTTACACGTGTTTTGTGACAGTTATCAACCGACAATACTGACACTTACACTTGATAGCATGTAGAAAGTACTCCACTGCATGCTGATACAGGCGCAAGGCCTCCTCATAGTTCTTCGCCTTGTCTTCCTCAGTGGCTTTGGTAACCAGATCAATCGCTTTCTGCGTTGAGCAAATGAGAATCGGTTTGCAATACATTTGATGTGGCATTCACTCACCACAGCATAATATCAAAGTGTAAAATAGACTAGTTCCAAATATAACAACTTACCCAGTTAGCTAACTTTGCTATTACGTTAATGCTGTGCATGGACCGCTCGATAACAAATAACTTCCATAGCATCAATCTGTCAACTCATTTTCATAATTAATGAACCCGTATCTTTAACTGTAATAACTACACTGTTCACAGGCTAACGTTAATGTATTGAACACTAAAGTGCAAAGGTATTTTTATGCCATGAAGCAAGACCAAAACAATACGCTACACGTGCAGACTAAACATAAGCGATTACAATACAGAACAGTTTACAAGCTAGCTGCAATCAACCTGAGATCTCGAAACGAGAAGGATCACGTTAACGTTAATTAACATGTCTGTTACATAAACCACAATCGACATAACCAAACAGAGAACTCAGAGGAATTGTTAATTTCGTCAAATAACCAATAACTTTATGTTGTGTCTAAAGGGTGCATTTTGCATTGCTAAGAAGCTATCAATCAGTAATGTTTACTATTGCTGATTAAGAGCCTAGTGAAAGGAGCTAGCAGGATTGGCTAGCTTGTAAGATACCACTACCTGTAGTGTTGACGTTGTCATTTCATCTCACGCTTCAGCTGTTTCCTCCAGTCTTTTTTCCTAGTAATGTAGCAAACCTATAGATTTTTTTAAATATTAAAGGGCCAAAAGAAGAGGAACTTTGCTTCCGACAATACCAGCTAGGCTACATGACAAGCTCGGCCCAGGAACTGAGGAAAACAGCACTGACCATCGATAGTTCGTTAGTGTACGTTAAAAACACTGCAATGCCACCTAGAGGTCCGGCCCGCAAAGGAAATTTGTATATGAAACTCAAGATGCCTTTTTTGAAATTACGTTCTGGTTAAACCGAATATCACGAAATGAAAATTTGATTCACTGACATTGACTTCTGATATTTGGTGGGAAAATGCCCCAAGACATACGCTTTATTCATTTGCCTTTTTCATGAGTCCATAATCAGGCCAGCTGTCACCCGATTTGCTGCCATCAGCTTACTTTATGGCAAGTGTCCATCTAATGGATAAATTAAATTACAAAGTGTGCTTTGGCAACGCTCCGCATACACAGAAATACATCCATTTGATACACAGATAATTATGAATAATTAGAGAGGCAAGCATACTGGTGTGTGGTTGTTTTATTTACAGTTTCATGAGAACACATTTCTTAACAGACATTTTTTGCATATCTTAGGAGTGCAGGCTTTCAAGACTAAAATACTTTGTATAAAACAACTTTGCAGCAGCTGTGTATCTGCTATATTTTCTTTTTAAATCTATAAATGATTGCATGTCGCAAGCTGCCGCAGATAATAACCTTTGGTTTAAAAAAAAAAAAAAAAGTCCTATGAAACACTAAAATGAGCCTCACGGCCTCATATCTAAAAGCACTGAACCTAGAACAGACATACATAGGATGAAAACACAAACTCTTCGGTCATACATCATGAGTGGCTACATTCTTCGTTAATAAGGAGGCCTGAGCATTACTAAGGTCTGATGTTACAGTTACAATCATGTCATCCATGTGCCATAAAGGACTGTGGCTTTGCATGCTGAGGCCATGAAACCAACTGTGATTACCTTGAGCTCAGATAACAGCAGGGTGGGATTCCAAGTAGGTGTTTAAGAGGCATACCTAGGTAAGTTTAACTGAAGGTCGTGGTAAACATGACAATAGCAGAGCCTGGAGTCCTTATTCCCTTAACTAAACAAAGTAAGGCTATTCTACCGCTAGGTGTACCACTTCTAGCTTCACTTAGCCAGGTTTATCACTTCAGCACCTACTTGGAATAGCCCCCACGAGTGATTTGCTAATAACAACATGCAGAAGAGTTGGCAGACAGGGCCTAGGAGCTCCCAGAATTTTGAATCAAAACCTTGACCTTTCCTGGGCAAGGAAAAAGTGTTCAGCCAACGACTAGCCTTGCCTGTCTGAATTAGCTGGGAGCCTGGCGTGGCCCCAGACTGGAGTTCTTCAGAGTCTCAGGTGCACGCCAAGTCTCTGTCTTTCAGCAAGGGGCCTGAGGCAGAACAGTGCAGGCCCTTTGAGAGAGAACCGGAGCTGATACCCACACCACACTGTCGCTGGAAGTTCAGCAGCGATGCAAAACAAAGATATGTCTCATGTTTCTGTCAGTGAAACTCTGCAGACCAGGGACCAGAACAAGAAGAGTTTGGACCATGGAAACAGGCCCATGCACAGACACCCAATCATACACACACATAGATAATTCTAATGGCAGACAAAGACAGGATGTTACAAGTATTGCATATCAACATTTTTAGACAACCATTTCCGATATGAACCCTTTAAATATTTCTCGTGCATAGGTATTAATATTGTTTTGGGGGGAGGGGGGTGATTCCATTCATTGTTTATGTAAAAGGCCACTGGAATGACTAGACTCGTGCTTGTGCTTGTAGGGGTGTATTCATGCAGCTTTGCGCAGCTATGTGCAGGATCATACTGAGTTATGGGTCTAAAAGTCTAAAAGGCATAGTTGGCGCCACACTGAAGCAGGAAGAAATCTGTACTGACTTATTTTCAACACAACACACCCCACCATCACTGCAGTATACATGCTGTTCTGGCCAGAAAGGGTAAGGAATGTGCTCAAGGGGGTGTTTATTTGTCACCCAAACAAGGATGGCAAGTGCAAGAAGGAATGTAATTTCTTAAGGCGATCTTTCTTTCTTTTTTTTTTGTTCCGTGACTACTGAAGTGGCTTTATAAAGCTGAAACACAGTATAAGCAACACTGCCCTGCCTCTTTATTCACATAAATGCCTGGTTGAAAGTTGGCACAAGATTATGTCTGCACTTAGGTGCGGCCACAGGGGGCGATATGGTGTCTTTAGGACCCAAAGTGCCTCAGGCTCTTCTCACTGATGCTATTAACCTTGACAAGTGGTGGAAAACAGGCATTTGGAAACGAATGTGCGTCTGAATGGAGATGAAGGGGTCGCTCCCCAGATCCCCGCAAAGACCACAGGAAAAGGAGAGAAGGGGGGAGGGGAGCCAGGAGAGAGAAAGGCGAGAAGCTTGCCAACCCTTTGCAACTTCCACTACTCACACACAAACACACACATAAATAACTACACACTGTCACTTCACTAGTTTCCCTTATGCAATCCTCCTGGGCAGGGTGGCAGCGCAGTTATTAGCGTGGGATCAGTGGAAATGTAGTGACTCAAGGCAAAACAGGGAGATAGATGGCAGCGTTGTGAGGGACTCGGGAAGCAAATGGCTTTCTTTTGGCGTGGGGAAGAAGCTCTACGCGTTTCCCTAACCTTAAAGGTGAAATCAGGTGTGTTTCAATCCATAGTTCCCTTGTTCCGGGGCACTGTATGCTGTCTGTAGGAAAAGAAACCCTTAAGTTTGACACAAGATAGACTGAATAATGAACAGCAGCTAACGTGAACTGAATAAGGCATAGGAAGATAAAACTGAAAGTAAGTTACTGTGTCCCATTCAGTTAGTGTTGCTGGTTCACTGTCACTTTCACATTCTTTTTCCTACCTGGAACAACAGGACTACGGATTGATTCACACCGGACTTTAAATAATGCATTGGACTGGACTGATGAACTACTCAGCCCATCACCTCTTTCCATTTCACCAATGTGCAACACTCAACACTACAAAACAGGAGAAGCCAGCGCACCCCAGGCAAGAATAGGCTACGCCAATGAGGGTTTTAGGTCACACAAGGCAGCTCAAGCACTCCTAAGCACAACCCACTGGTGTTTCTACAATATCTTCCTCACTGAGCCCTACCAATAATAAAAAAGAAATCATAAATATAAAATACAGGGAAATGAAACATAAGGTACATATCAAAATCAAACACTTGATGATATATTGTAGGAATACTATATGTGTGTGTGTTATGTGCTTCTTTTCAAAGCTAGCTTTGCGTTAGCCTCTACGAGCCTTGAAAAGACTGGAAAATGTTAAGAAGAGAGGAGTCTTTGACTAGCTCTAAAACAAGGCACATTTGGTAATCCTGATAACAGTCACATTTCAATAATATGCTAAAAATGGAAACATGAACTCACTATCACACACATTCTAGTGTGCACAGCAAGCTTCTGACGGTGCTCATAAATCCACACTACCACCGACCCATCGACACACACACACACATACACACATGCACACTCTCTCCAACACATA